>VZTF01008312.1:651810-712903 GCA_013397755.1 Cnemophilus loriae | reverse complement strand
AGGTCTTAAAAAAAAAAAAAAAAAAAAAAAAAGGCTTGGGAATGAATTCAGCAACCGTAGACAAAAATGAATCCCAAGGGAAAAATGTGGCTATGAACAAGATATGGGCAGGCTACATGGTGGAAAACATTTTTATTGACAAGGTCCAAAATCATGACAGAGGAGAACAACATGGTAATTTGACTTTGAGAGAGAGTTAACTGTGGCACTTCTACCATAATGAAGAGCGCAGATTACGGGGACTTCAGAGAACTAAATTCTCAACTATGTGACATATTCTGACAATTATAAGACTAAGCAAGCAACCACAGGAAAAAAAGAATTAGAAAAGAAGAAGTTCTGAAGCTCTGCATTTTAATTTATCTCTTCCCACTTTGGAGCCTGACAAAAAATGCATTATTAGAAATAAATAAAAGCAGGGCATGAAATGGCTTCCGAGGATAAACTGTAATTTATAGAAGGAAAGTAAAATGTCTTCTCATCTATTTAAAAACCCCTGCAAACCAGAAATGCACAGAGTGAATGGATTTCAGGATATTCTTAGTGAAAGCAGAAAGTCACTAACACATCTGTAATTGCCAGGAGGCTTATTCTTCATAAAAATTTATATTCTCAGGATGCCCATGTCATCACAGCCTGTTACAAGCAAGTATTTTGCTCTTTTGCAAAACACCTGCTTAAATACACAACATAAGTGGCTGTATTAAAGTACTTATCTACGAATATGGAGAGGGCTTCTTGTTGGATGTGTAAATATTCCCTTAAAAGAAAGTACGATAGTAAAGCGACAAGAAGTTTCCATTATTGCTCAAATTAAAAAACATACCACAGTACCTTAAAGGTAATTTTCTTTGTTTCTTACTTTATAGACCATTCTTCTAGAAGGAGTCAAAGGAGAAATATGTTGGAACACAGTTACCTGTGCTAGTGAACCACATACAGATATTTAAAAATGGTTACCTCTCATAGACATTCAGTGTGAACCAAGTTCTTTTTTATGTGTGCCTCTCATATCTTATTAACATTATAAATTGCAGCATGCACCTTTTCATGCTGCTGGAAGAAGCAAAAAATGGTCAATAAACGACTAAAAGTAACTCAGTGACCGGTAATTTCTTGTTCTGGTCACTCAAATAGCTTTCTTTGCTCTACCTTTGTTGTGCAAGTGAGTGGAGGTCAAACAGCTACACCTCAGTCAGATACACCTTGGTTTACCTGGGTGAAGCACCAAAAGATGAACCCTGCAATTTTAGTGCACCACTATGAAAGTGCCAGAGGTCATCAAAAGGGAGACAAAACCTTGGGGTGTCAGTAAAAGTTGTTTCTACTTGGCATCAAAATCCTGTGGAGACCACACGGTTTAAAAGGCAGATGAACAACCTTCTCCAAATATCTCAAGACCTCTCCAAAGTCAAACATTTGCTCCCTCTTATTGGCCAATGAAGGCAGGAGTCAGTGGATAAATACCATTAAATGCCAGCATCTCAAACAACTTTTTTCACAGGTGTTCCAATCCTCATCCAATGTGGAAGAGAAACAGTGGCCTAATTTTCAAAGGAAAAAAAAAAACAGGAAGAGGATAACTAGAGGGATATGCTCTACGAAAAAAAGAAGTAAACTTCTTATGCAGAGAATTCCTCTCTATTTCATTTCTAGCAACTTCAAGGTGTGTACAGATATCATGAAACTTTTAACATCTCAGATAGTTATTGAATGACTCTTATTTATAAACCTCCATTAATACTCTTCCTGGTCAAATTGCTTACTAATTTCCTTTATATATCTATATATCTATATGTCTCTTTAGATATTGTTCTTGCAATAAAACTGCATCAAATAAACATTAGTCTCATACTAAAAATATTTTTTTCTCGCAACATTATAATTTCTTTTACTGATATATTCCTGACTTGACATGGCACATTTTCACTAGAATTTTCCAATTGTATTCATGTTTCCTTAATATAGTTCCCATTGTTTCAGAGTAGCTTCTCCTTATTGACTTATTAGCATGATATTTTTGATAAGGTACTCCACTACTAAAGACGGGAATCTTTTTTAGGATCCACACACTTTCATTTGTGCATAGGAATCTCTGATCTATATTTACAGTAGCTTTATAATTTAACAGATGTTTGGACAGTTACAGTCCCCTCTGGGACAGTACTGTGTGGTTTTGAACTACTCCAGAGTTGTTCTATGAATATTTTTCCTCACTCTCTTATAGTCCTGGGGGTCTGTAACAGATGCTAATTGCAGTTTCTTCTTTGTTTTTTGATAATCTAGTCTTACCCAAATTATTCCACTGCTGCCCTCATCATTATTGAATTGTATCTTACTGATTTTCAAGGTTTCAAGCAATAGATAAGACCACATTATCTACAGCTTATACACACACAGCATAGCTTAAAAGTTTCATATGTGCATATGGAGATGGTGAGAGCATTCAAGAAATAGGGGCTTTTGGCAGAGAACATCCCACACCTCCTGTCCTTTCAGAAATATGCCTTGGAATAATTAGCAGCTCCATCTCAACTTCCCAATTTGCCACAATGCTCTCAGATATTATGCTGCTGCTCCACAGTTTTCAGAGGGGCTTATCATGCTGCATGCAGATCTGTTCTCTAAATCAAACGCTTTAAGACATTAATAGCATGACCTTGAAGCATTTTTAAACAGTTTATTTTACGTGAAATTTGCCGACTTGTACAGGTGAAGATGCCACTTCATGTAACGGCACACATTGTGTTCCCATGTTCACCGTGCACTACATGTAGCCTGGGACCCTGCCAGCGTAGCTAGCTTCCTTGGTTTGGAGAGAATGGAAACCTTTCGCAAATAACAGCCATTATAAATGCTCAGGTTGCACTTCATCTTTTAGTTCAGTGGAGGCAGAAGGCAAAAACTATTTTGATAAAGTAGCAAATATTCCAATTCCAGAACTTAGGACTCCAGTGGAGAATGAAGAAGCAGACAATGCTATCTATTTATAGTACATTTTGCCTGAATCCCTTCTTTTGTACACAACAGCCATGGTCTTTCATGCAGAACCACTGTAGATGGACAGCTGTGTGTCTAAACATCTGTGATGAACAGAACTCAGATGGGAGCTTAAAAAAAGAGAAAACGGCATCAACATATTCATAAGTTGGTGTGTGAACAATGAAAGCACATATTGTAGGTCTGAAGGAAAAAGGCAGAATCAGCTTGTAAAAAAAACCCACGAAATTCTTTTTGCAGATGTCAGCATAAGCTTTTTGCCTGATTTAGTGTAGCAGTAAACTCAGGAAGGGGACTAAACAAATTGTTTTGACCAACCAGGAGTTTCAAGGAAGTACCTATAAATCCAAAAATCAAAATTTGATCATAACTCGATCCAGAAGAACTATAACACCTCAAAAAAGAAACTAAAAGGAAAAAAAAAAGTCAACTGAATCAGCTCTGACTTGCTCGTGTATATTAGATCAAGATCAGCCTAAATCCAAAGGCACGCAGATAATAATCTCTGACCCTCCCAAGGTTCCACCAGTGTCTTTTACAGACTTTCCACTGGTGAATAAGGTAAGTTAGATGCTTTAAAAAAAAATTAATAGAACAAAATTAAATATGCTGCATTGCTGACTAGACATCAGCCTGAGTATCAGGCTTTGTTGTCCTCACTTGTACTGATGCTAACTTAATTTTTAAGTAGCTCAACAATAACTGGTAGAAGTGATAACATATGACTTTAAGGATGTTATCAGGACCTCTCTACTGTAGAGAATTATAATGAAGCATATAGAATGTATCTTTACCAATTTGATCTCTATTGTTCATTTAACTATTTACATGGTTTCTAAATCTAGTATAATTTTCTTTACATTAAAATACATTGCCAAAGTAAGATAGAAACTCGCTTCTTCTTGTCTTTCTTAAAAGAATATAAGTGGTGCTCTAAGTTAAAAAAAAAAAATGTCTTTCGAGTTTCCCTTTCTCTGTTCATTAACAGTTTCCTGGAATACCTAGTGATATTCCTCCTGAGAGAGACCAAAACCCCACTAGCGTATATTTCCCTTGTAGGAATTTCCAACAGTCGTCAGTGGTTTTGACATGTGCAAAAGTGATGGGATACTGCAGACTCCAGCACAGGCATACATTTGGAGAATATATTGCACCAAACTGCATATGCCAGTACATTGCACAGTTTCCACTGCATTGGATATCTGCTGTCTCTTTTACTGTAGTTTCTCACATGCAAGAGCAAGTCACAGCTTCCAGAGTGGAAAAATCTAAAACTTTCTTACCTGAAAGGCAGGGTATTATAATTTTCGCTATTTAAAACTGCATGCTTTTTTAAAAAAAATCCAAGCCCACAGTACAAAAGAATTCTGTCTTATAAACGCACGCTCCCTAAATGACCGTAAACTTTGAGAAAAAGAAGCACATGATCATTGCTTCCAACCTTTTAACTCACCGTAAATGAAAAAGGGGTTATCACAGGGTGGCAACTGTGAGTTATCTGTGAACAGACAAATTTTCTCAAACATATTTGTTATTCAAAATTAATGTATTAATTTCTGTGAGTGATTCCTAGCTTGATCACCAGTATGAGAGCAGTCTATTGTAGATAAAATTATTATGAGATATAGAGGTATCAGAGTCCCTAAGCAGTAATCTCAGCTCCAATACGAGCTCCAAAGTTACTTATTCACACCTTCTTACCTTCTAGGATTGAGACAGTCTTGATCGATAAGAGATTTTAACTAAGAAATAATAGAGTGGCAGTCTATGTTCGCAGACAGAGAAAGGAAAATCTGGCAAATAGTAATAAAGAAGATATGCCAGACAATCATTCCTTTGTTAGCTACCACTAGGATCTAAAGTCTTTCCTTGTTCCTCATCCTCTTGACAAATGCTGACATGATCCAAGGTTTTCTTAGACTCTTCTGGGAATCTTCAAAGATCAAGAAATGACTGCCTGTAAAAGCTGTAGTAGTATCTTTACTGTAAGTGGTCTGAGAGGAGAAATATTCTGACTCCAGTGTTTGGGAAGCCACTGCTATGAAAAGATTTCAGTCAGGACTGGGCTCCAGACAGCAGGTCCACACATTGCGTGCTTCGGGCAGAGGCCAGCGTCCCTCTTCTCTCTTATCTTTAAAGCAAAGATACATCTGCCCTTGCCTGAATGTGGGGACAAAAACTCCTGTTCATTGATAAGCTTTATTTCGCATCATCTGCACATATATCTGAAATAGAGGAAAGCCACGGGGACTCAGCCTGAAGCACGGGATAGTCTCTGTCGTACAATACTATGCCCTGCCTTGGAAGTTCCCATAAACTGACCAGACAAGACCCTAAAGAACTTGATTATGCTTGCTTTGGTCAGGAGGTCATACTAGAGGCCTGCAGAAGCTCCTTCCAACTTCCTGTGACTCTCATCCACACTGGTCTTGTAATCAGGAGCAAAGATTTTTGTTGGAAATTGTAGGGATTCAGAAGAACACTTACCTTTAAGAGGCAGAATTAACAAATATAGCAAATTGATAGCTGGTTGACTATATCAAAATATGACAGACTTAGAACAAACATTAATGGGAATTCAAGATTAGAAACATGGATGTAACTGCAAGAGTACACATTTGTTTGCCAAACATTCATCGTGCTAGAATAAGAAGGTATCTTTTTTCAGTGAGATGCAGTGACTTTTCTTAGAAAGGCAAATGGTGCAGATGGATAGATCTAGGCTCAAAGAAATCATTAGGTCACAAAATGATGACAAGCTGCTGATCTCATGCAGATGCCTGAAACTTGTTTGTGATTCTGGAGTCTCTGAAGTGAGAAGGGAGATCAACAAGCAATCAACAAGTATTAAGACCCTAGCGTAAGACCTTGCTTAGAACAGTCTCTACCGACATGCTCATGAAAGGTAAATTTTAACTAAAATTTAAAAAAAAGAAGGTATATTAATATGAGAAAGCAATGAAGATGTCACTGTTTAAGAAGAAACACTGTGATGAAATGATTGAACAATAGACGAAGAACTACAGGTCTTGTTCCTAAATCTAACAGCAGACAAACAAAAGGAAGGAGAAAAACACCCCATCTATTTAAGGCAAAGCATAAGAATAAGCAAACACAGTTATAAAACCAAGATGAGTAAATTTAATCTGGAAGTTACCATGTTCCTCTTTGCTGCGGAAATCAGCTTCCAATGAAAATTTTCACAGATTCAAGGAATACGCTGATTTGAAAAGGATCCACAAGGATCATCAAGTCAAGTCCTGGCCCTGCACAAGACCATGCTCAGAAGTCGCACCATGTGCCTGGGAGCATTGTGCAAATGCTTATTGAACTCTGTCAGACTTTGTGCTGTGACCGTTTCCCCGGGAGCGCAGTTCCAGTGCCCAAACACCCTTTGGTGTGTGTCTATACTTGTATCCGTCTTGCAAACAGATGAGCAAGAAGACAGGAAAAACAAGTTAATGTGTAAAGAAATGCACAAGATACCAAATTTCAAATTTGCCAGAGTAGGACACTTCCAAGTGTTGCTACTCTCACACAATCAGAAATGAAAAAATCTCATTTTCATTATAATTTCCACACACAGCAGATTCTGTAATAGAAAATGCTTATTCCTTTTGCAACAGATTCTGTTCGGTAAATCCTTTGCGTTCCCTATTCTTTTTACTGTTATGCATGTTTGCTGAGGTGAATGGAAGTGGATGTGGAATTTAAAATACAAAATCTTTAAAAAAATTTAAATAAAATTTGAGTAACATTTTTTCCACTCCTAGTTTTTGGAGTTGCCTCTCATTCATGAGTAAAAGGTGAGGTTATAGGAAGGTATGTCAATATTTTATTTTTCTCCAAGAACAAAGAACCTGTCATTCTGTGCAAAGAACACAAAAATTCTGTACAAATGAAAATTATAGTGGTAAGAGAGTTGAACAAAAAAAAAATATTTGGACCTTCAAAGCATCAAATGTGGAGAACCAACCACAGGAGTTGTTTTTGTATTTGATTTTTTAAAATTTTTCTTTTTGGGGAATGCAGTAGTCTGTTTATCTGAAATTAAGTCAGAAGAGAAAACTGCAATGATCTGGAAGTTTACTTACATCTTCCAAACTTCTCTGCTGTGCTGAAGGAAGAGGAGTCCAGACAGTGAAGTGTGGATTTACATGTAGATCCATCAAAGCTTAGCTTGATTGGGAGCAGCAAAGGAAACTCAGTTTGATCTGCCTTCTAGTAAAGAAAAGAGGACATTTGTGCAGAAAGATTTTAGCGTAGTGAAAGATCCATTAAAAGTGACAAAAGATAAACTGTGTACCACAACTGCTGGTTTCTGATTCAACAAATGGAGTCATTTTGGTATTAGGTTCTCCTCCCATATCTGTGAGCAAGATGCATCTAATCTAAACTTGACCATTAGGATCAAGGCAGGATCAAGCCTTGTTTCTCATAAGAACTAAGGTTCCTATTGGTTCTCTTTAGAGATAATGCACTTTCAGAGCACAGTTCACGTAATCTAAGTATTTGAACAGGAATGAGTATTGTGGTAGACCATCTCCAGTGTCTGTAGAGTCTAGAGACCTAGCTTAAACCCGGTGTTGAGGTACTGCTTCAGTCTCCTATGGTTCCCGTGAAACAATCAATCTGCTATCCCAAAAAGTCACTTAGAAGTCTACAGTCTTTCATCCAATATTTGACTTCACACACTGCTCAGCACCCTAGATGCTCAGAGCTTTTTTCTGATAAAGCCAGGGCAAAATTACAGTTGCTATTGCCACACATTTTAAGTATAATTTTTGCCGTTAAACGAGGTAACATTGCCTAAGAGTCAAAACTAAGACATGACAGGAGAGAGGTTCACAGGCATACAAAAAACTCACATGTCATACAAATAAACTCCAATGCCAGTGGAGGTGAAACAGATTTCTAAGAAATAAAAACTAAAAGGTAGTATGATAAAATTTCTGTTGTTAAAGTAACTCGTAACTTTGATATATGAAGATGAAGTCTGAAACATAAGGAATCAGATATCTATCTCTCTTGATCTGAAGGTCAATTAAAAAAAATTAAGCTGCTGGCGCGTAAGTGGTATGCAGAAACCGATTTATAGGAGTCTTCAAGATCAAATGTCCACCTTGGTTTCAGGCACCCTCAAAAATTACTGATTGTCAGACTCCTATTAAAGTCTATTGTTTCTATTGAGCAAAATCTATTTAAAACTATATAAGTTCAAAATAACAAAGTAAATACCCAATGAGTTTAAATATTGAATAATACATAGTAATACCTTCTGATTAAATAACCATTTTGTGCAGTGATTACATTCCGTTTCTCCAGTTGGTAATTATTGATTACAGGATATAGTCATTTGTTTCTGCTAACCACTTGCCCTTGTAAGTGTAAACATCAAGGACGGGGCTTGCATTCCCCTGTTTTCCATGGCACCTGGCTGCTATGCATGTTGGACAACGATCCATGACATGGTAATGATATACCTTTTGTTGCAAAATAAAGAGTTTGTATTCCTGAAGTTGTTTTGATACTTGAGATCCTTTGTCTCTCCTTCTTCCAGGCTAAGTTTTCATATGAATACTATAGGAATCGTGAATACTAAATATTAATAACTGTATAATAATTTTACATAAGTAATTATATTTTGCTGCATTTTGCTTTTGTCATTTCCATGTACTTTAAGCAATAACCAAAAATTTCTCTTTCCAATTTCATTGAGCCACTAAGACATCTCCTGTTAAAAAATAAGAAAAAATAACAAGGAAAAAATATGCAGATGTCTACTAGACATGTTACAAAATTTGGATGCACAGGTCTTTTTTAGATGTTTTCCTGTAAGGAATAAAAATTCACTCAGTTGTGGTTTCCTGTGGATAACTAATTCAATCCCATGTGTCTAGTCATATGTTCAGACAAACTTTGTCCTGAAGCAACACTAGACTGCTCTCAGTGGTTCAAAAGCATTAATTTTTTCTTTTTTTTCCTTATGTTTTGAAATGTAACAGCACAGGTCAGTAGTCCCCACTGTATATTTGCAGTAAGGGTGGTATAGGAGCACATAGATATACACCCAGAGAGGTTGGTGCAGACTCACAGCCCCTCAGCGATGAGATCAGGATTTCTGAAAGTTGAAGACATCTCCGAAGACATGTATGCAAGAAGTTATGCTTTGCTTCAGCTACAGTTGAGATTGAAAAGTAATTCTGAACTTTCTATCTCTCAGTTTCTTATAGAATCCTGTTTTTTTCCAGACAGTGTCACTACCTTTCAGTTAAAGATGCTTTCTAGCCAAGATCAGATGAAATCTTTTGGTTCTTTCCATATTCTACTGCTTATTCTTTGGATAATTTTGTCCTTTCTTTGCACCTTCTGTCTCATATCTCTAATGTTTCTGAATTGCTCTGAATTTCTAGCATGAAAGAATATTATACTGAAGTTAAAATTATTTCCTGTATATCATTTTCGTTATGAAGCTCTACCCATGCAGAATAAAATGAAAATAGTATGTATGCTTTCTTGTTCTTGACATGAAAAACCTATCCCTCAAGCACAATGGTGATTGATAAATATGATTAATAAAATGGCTATATTTCATTTATTTTGAGTGATAGATAACCTTGTAAAAGTTTTCCATAAATAATACATTAAAAAGTCATAACACATAACATCTCATTAGCTGATGCTTCTAATTTTATGCCTATCTAAAATAGTATGCTGTCTCATTTTATATCTCTAAATGCATACAAAGTTGAAAGCTTCCTATAGGTTGTATTTTTTAACTGCTTTTCCAAACCTACTCCAGAATTTCACAGTGGCTGAAAAACAGTCATATTTAAATTAGCTAAAAGCAGCAATTGATGATAATTTATAATCTTTAACAAATGCCGCTATTTTTACCTATTAAAATATCTTTATCTTTAAAGTAACTAAGATTGATATTTTTCCTAATACAGAACTAAATTTTATATTTCTGGTACTGATGTTGCTTAGTTCTTATTATTCAGATCTCTTTGGGCAATGTCTGCAGTATGTTTAAGTGTCTATGTATTTCCCTGAAATATGGATGGAAAATGAATCTTCATGCTGAGGACTCCACAGTGAACTTTTCTTGGCTGACCAGAATCATTAAAACAGGTGGAGTGGTGGTTGTTTGTATAAGACAAAGATCTACCTCATTTTTTTTAACCAAATTGGAATTCACCTGACTTTGAACAGAATAATATGAACGCTATCAACTGAAACCTACTGCAGCCATTCCTTCAGAAAGGAATGAGATGCTTTCCTGGCCAGGGAGCCGTCAGTACCATTGTGGATGCAGGTGCCTCTACCGCATCCCGGTGTTCTTGATCTTTGAAGTCTGACCACTTGCTACAGGTTGTTACCACATCCATCTTCTGCACGCCATTGCCAGGACATAATCCTTTTTGAGTAGGGTATAATTAGAATTAATTTTAATTACAGTTGCATTATTCTATGTGGCCTTGAGAAATTGCCTTACTCATATCAATCCAGACTGTTGCTATAAGATTCATTCTGCCAGGTTCATCAGTGCTAATCCTCTCTCACCTTTGTATCCTTTCTTGGGCTTGTTATTGACCATTGCACTAAATATAAATTTACACTCTCAGATTGCCTTACTGCCAAACTTGGGCGACTTTTTAAATTTTATTTATTAGTGCTAAGAGACAAGGGTTGGTAAATCACTGATGCAAACATCCACTCTCTCATTTGTTAAACTTCATTGCAAGCACCAATGTGTTGTTTTCCAAGATGTTCATTTCATTTAGACCAAAGAGGATTTCTCTGGAAGAAGTATTTAAACTGATTCATTATTCAGCTTTCAATTTCTCATTAAGTCACCTTCTGCAATGCATCTTACTATCTTGATGTGTTCTCAGGGTCTACTAACTATCACAGCAAGCTGACTGCTTCCTTGCACTTGGTTATTTATTAGTCTATTTCTATTGTCCTCCCTGTCTCTAGGGCGAGGGCGGTCTGTCCCATCTCTGTGCACTGCCTGGCACTGTAGAGTCCTTGCTCCTTTGGCACCATGTAGATACAAACAATAAACAGCAACAGCCATGTAATGTTTCCAGAGGTCGGATCTAAACCATCAGCAGCTTCATGGCACAGTGCACCACGTAGTTGCGGTACTCCAAATGTCAGGATTACAAACCTGGAAGCTCTTTAGCATTCGTGGATCCCAGGGGTTGGATCCAGTCCATAGAACACATGCATGTTGTGCTTACTGAATATTAATTTTTGCTATAATTGAAATGAAGAATGTAATTGCCATGTCTACCCCCTGTCCCCCCCTTCCAAAAACAAAACCCAATAACCCACTCTGCCCGTAAATTGGAAATGTAGCAGCACACTGAACTCTGTTCCATGTATCACTTAAATAGTTGCTGATCAGTACAATGCAAGCTATACATGCCCAACCACCTGTTTCTTTAAGGAGTATTACATTTCCCAGGCAATAGACTTGACTCACAAATTTATAATCACACAGTTTTGAACTACTTAACATAAAATTTTAATAAAAACTACAGCATTTGTAAAGCATGTCAGCTTGAAAATAAAGCTAGGTATTTCAATAACATCCAAGTGCCCTATTTAGCATTTTTTGAATTGAACGTTTATTTCAAAATTTCTTCCCAGAGTGAAATTGCTTTTAGAGAAAATCATTAATAAGGAAATCAAAATGAAATATTTAAATTGCATTGAATAAAATAAGTTGGCCCAAAGCATTATGGGGAAAATTCCATCATTTTGTGAGCAAAAATCTGCTTTTGCTAGTTTTTATTCCTCTGCAGTATAGAAAGAATTTTTTCTACTTCGTTTTCATAATAGAATTTCCAAGAGAGATTTTCAGCCTTTAATCTAAAATCTCATCTTTTTCCCTTTTGCTATACTACCACATTTTATATAAAACACAATGTGCTGAATAGATTTCCCTCAGAGGCAATGCTAGTCTCATCCAAAAATCACAAAACACTCATTCTTTATTAAGATTGATGTGACTGTGTTGGGAATCTTGGTTATTTGGGGAAGGGGGATGTGAAGGAATTGAAAGAAGTGAGTAGTTCATTAACTGAAATATGAAGGGAACACGTTCAATCTAAACTTAACACAGAATTTTGATTTTTCCTTGCACCAGAAACAGAGTAAACAATGCAGAAATATGTTGTTTATATTTCTACCTATCCAAAATCAGCCTCATTCATTTGGGCACTTCTACATAAAAATTGAAGGAGAGAGGACCTTTTTTTTCTCAAAATTGGTAGAAGAAACATTTTTGCCATTACCTAAATATTTTAGATATTATACACCTATGTACTATAACAAAACAATTTAAATTTTCTCTTTTACTTGAAGCTGCAGAAATGTTCAGCTCCCAGGTGTACGAATGAGAATATAAATTTTTCTAGGATACGGTGCTGGTAACAACATTGATGATCAAGGCACTATTTCAGGAGAAGGAGAAAACAGTTAGGAGCCCCTCATGTGGGGATAAAACATGGGTAAAAAAGCTTTTGTTGGTTCATGAAAGTATAACCCTCCCTTCTCCACGGACACTGGCCAAGACTTTTCAGCACATAAGAATTATAATTTTTTTTCCGAGAATTTACTGTCTGAGTAAAAAAAAAAGATAAAAGGAAGAAGTCCTATGTCTTGCAAGTTGATGACTGAACTTTCTCCATTGCAAGTTTATTTTGGGCATAGACACTCCCACTCTTGCAATTAAGAACTCCACATCTTCAGTCTGATGTGTTCAATATTCAGCATGAAAACTCTAATCTTGATATCCCCTCTGGTAGCATGATATAGTGGTACAAAATTACTGCAATGTCTATGAACTGTACTGGATTTGATTCTTCTAGAATGTACTCACTGATTGAACTATAAATGGAGAGCAGCTAAGAGAGATTAATTAACTCTTCATTTCCTAACAAGGAAGATGTGTGATGTGAAGCTAAACATTTTCTGTAGAGAAATACATGCCAGGTGTTATTCTTCATCTTCTAAAAAGCAAATATAAATATGTGTATGTCTTCCTAGGAAACAGTTTTCAAATAAAAATCTAGTATAAAATATATAGATTTTAACCACGGATCAGTTCTGAGAACTCATTGCAGATTGCTATATGCAAGGGCAATAATATGTGTGGCAAAATAGATAAAGAAGCTAAAACTAGAAATATTATGGGAAACATGAAGCCTGTAACTACCAGGCAAGAATTGATTTATATCACAGGTGAATGAATACCCTCACTTCTTTTCTGTTATGTTCTGAAACTTTCCCTTCAATTCAGCTCACACTGTAATTTTATTTTTTAATTACTTTTTAATTAAAGCATTTTAAATATCAGGGTCTGCTTTCACATCAAACAGGTTGCTCTTCAACATCTTTGTAAACAACCTGGACAGAAGACTGAAGGGATACTAAGTAAGTTTGCAGATAATACAAAGCTGGGAGCAGCTGTTGACTCCCTGGAAGGCAGAGAAGCCCTGAAGGGAGAATTTACACAAATCAGAGAGCTGGGCAACCACCATTCATATGAAGTTTACCAAGGGCAAGTGCTGGATTCTGCACTGGGGATGGGACAACCCTTCATGTATGGAGAGACTGGGGAATGAGAGGTTGGAGAGCAGCGCCGTGGAAAGGCCTCTGGGGGTCCTGGTCAGTGGCAAGTTGAACACGAGCCAGAAGTGCCCTGGCAGCCAGGAGGGCCAAACCCATCCTGGGGGGCATCAGGAACAGCATTGCCAGCCAGGCGAGGGAGGGGATTGGGGACTGGGGCAGCCTCACCTTGAGTCATGTGAACAGTTTTGTGTGCCACAATATGAAAAAGACACAAAGCTATTGGAGAGCATCCAAAGGAGGGCCACAAGAATGGTGAAGGAGAAGCCATATGAGGAGCAAATGAGATCACTCGACTTGCTCAGCCTGGAGGAGACTGAGTGGAGACCTCGTTGCAGTCTACAGGTTCCTCATGAAGGGAAGCAGAGACAGAGGCATTAATCTCTTCTCTGTGGTGACCAGTGACATGACCCAAGGGAATGGCCTGAAACAGTGTCAGGGAAGGTTTAGGCTGGATATTAGAAAAAAGTTCTTCACCCAGAGGGTGTTTGGGCACTGGAACAGGGCTCCCAGGGAAGTGATCACAGCACCAAGCCTGATAGAGTTCAAGAAGCTTTTGGACAATGTTCCCAGGCACATAGTGTGATATTCTGGATGTCCTGTGCAGGGCTAAGATTTGGACTTCATGATCCTCATGGGTCCCTCCCAAGTCAGAATATTCTGTGAATCTATGATTATTTTGTTCCTAGTGTTGGACTTTCATGCAAGATCTTAAATAGGCATTATGTTGAACTAGATAGATCAATTTGATGTAAGAAGTAAGACATTAAACTGTATGGCCTTCACCCAAGAGCTCTGACTTAACTTAGATCTGAATTTACAGGACTTTTGGCCACAATCTGTAAGCTACGTTATGAAAGGTTACTGTGGCAGAAGACTGACAGATTTCCAATGCACCTCTGATCTCAAAAAGGTCTCAAGAAATGATCCTAGGAAAGGCAGCATTCCATCCCCACTTAAAAAAGTTCAAAAAAAAAAAAAAAAGTTTGTTACAAGGGAAATAGCCTGATTTCTGTAAAGAAAATATTGCCTTGCTACCCAACTGCACTGACAATGTCAGCAGAAATGTGGATGTACTTGCATTTTTAAAAAGTCCTTGACAGCAAAGATTATTAAATAAATTAAACTGTGGCAGGATTGGTAGAGGGGATCTTTTATGGATTAAAAGATGATTAAAGGATAGGAAGAAAACGTCTTAACATAGACCTTTATAGACCAAATGTTCTTTAATTTTCTAGATGGAAGACAGTAGGATGCTGTCCCACCAACTGGTGCTTGTGCTGCTGCTTTCCAATGTAAGTCATCAGTGGTCTGGAAAAGGGTGTGAACACTAAAATCTCCAACTCTACAGATCATACTAATTTTATTTTTTTTTTGAACTGTGCAAATATTGAGGACCTGCAAAGGCTTCTCATAAAAAACAGAGGCCAGAAGGGTGGCAGCTGGGCTTTAGTGGCAAAATATAAGGTAATGCATCTGGGGAATGCCAATGAAATTTACACGATTCTGCATTCAGAATTGGTGGTTACAGCTCAGGAAAGACGTGTTGGATCTTCCATAAAGAGTTCTCTGAATACATTGGCTCGATGTGTAACAGAAGCCAAAGATGATGACAAGGTGAATTCAGCAGTGAATAGTTTAAGTAAGGGGTTTTTTTAGGTTAAACAAAAGTAAACTGGCATATCTATCAAAAATGAGAGAACTTATTTAAAGGATAATCAGAAACAATATTAACATTTTGGGGTTTGTGAGTATTTTCCTTTTTATTTTGATTATAGATGATTTTTCTCATTTAAATTTTAGCTTTCTTTAATTTTTAGAGTTATTTTGTAGCAAAAAGACCTTTTTCTATCTCTCTTACAATATATATTCAGAAATATAAGCACATGTATAAAAAATTGTTGGCACATTAAAGAATCCTAAAATGAGGTAAGAACAAAAAGTTGCTTATACCCATAAATAAAATAGAATCCTGAGGAATTTCAACTGCATTCCTAAATGAAAAAAGGTAAATGATGAGGATTTTTCTACTGTCTTCCACACAGGGCTGTGGTAAAGCCAAGGAGATGGTAGGGAAGCTCAGAAAGATTGGCAACAAAGCAGAAAGCACAACAATGGGGCAACCCTGTTTACCTTGTGGGTAAATGCTGCATGAAGGCACACCACAATTTAGACAGTCACACTTGGAACAGCTAGGAAGTGAATCCACAGCAGAAGTCGTATTTTACTTAATTCTGGAAAAAGCCTTAGCTCAAAAATTTAACATCATATAGTTATGTTAAAAGACTGAGCATAACATGCTCAAACTCAATAAATGTAAATTCAAAAAACACAGTGAAAATTCATTAGAATAGTATTTAATGTTATGTAGGAAGACAACATAAAAATTAGAGAAGTAAAATACAGATGGTGGATGATTTAAAGACATTAAAGACATTAAAGACATAATGTTATAGTAAATATAAATAAAAATTAATATTATCGACTAAAATAAAAGATCTGTACAAGACTGCACACAAAAAAAGAGAAAAAATCTATCATGAACAAATAACAGCTATTTTTTATCAGTAATTTAATTATAAAATTATCGGATGGTAAGAAGATACTTTCTTACCTTCTTCTATTGAATTATTCAAAAATTATTTATTTTTTTAATTATTCAAAATTAGAAGTATTGTTCAAATTAAAAAGAAAACTTGAAGTCTACTTAAAAGTTAAGACAAGCCAAAAGGTTTTTTATAAATAGCTGCCCGACTGCCTAAAACTAATAATAAGACCTTTCCCAAGAGTTATAGAAAGAAATTGGTCATCAAAACAGCCTCTGTACAAGAGAAATGTAAAGTGACAATTGAATTTTTCAAAAGAATGTGGGGATGTTTGTGGAAATTAGAATCATCAAACTTGACTCCCATAAAGGAAAAAATGGTAGAAACCAGAATTTAAACAAAAAGAAGAAAAGACAAAACAGAATTCACAAAACCATGGACAAAGGGAAGGGAAGGGAAGGGAAGGGAAGGGAAGGGAAGGGAAAGGGAGCCTTTTGCAGGGGGAAATAATGCCTTCTACAGAGAAATTTGAGGAGCCAGAGGTCGCTGTAGCAATACACATCAATTGTATTCAAATTTGTCCGTAGAAGAAATTTGTGGGGTTATCACTGGACACTTGACATGTTTTTGTACTTCTTGGCTTCCTCCACCAGCCTCCACTAGAAAGAGGGGTTAGAGAGCTTTGTTTTGAGCCAGTACAGCTATTCCTATGCTTTCTCATGACTGTTCTTTCTTGCTGTCTCCTGTCTCTACCACAGAAAATTTATGATCATGGTTGGCCATAGCTCAATCCTTGCCCTCCCACATGAGTATAAACAGTGTCATCTGCACTGATATCTGCAGCAGACAACCCTCAGGGGCTGTGTGCAATCTCTGCTGGTACCCCCTCAAGCAATTTCTGTTCTGTATGGCATTGTCAGCCACTGATAGCACCCAAACAGGGTCCAGAAAGTTGTCAAGTAACTGTTTGCTGCATCCAGTTTTGCTTGCCAGAAGCCATCTCTGGCATCCATGACTGAAAAGACTATTGTGTTCGCTTGATTTGGCAATATTTCAGTGACTGTTGGCAGGGAACAGTATAAGCACTTTAGTATGCTATTGAGGTCCTTTGGATTGATGCAGATCATCAGTTTGCCTGTCTTTCTAACTGCCACCATACTGCTGATCCAGTCAATTGGCCTTGCAACTTTTTTCAGCCACCTTGTTCCATGACAGTTTTAACTTTCACCTTGAGCTCTGCTTCAAGTGGCAGCACTAGCATTTTATATATAGCTGATGCCACATCATCTTAACCTTGCAGACCCTAAAAGCACTCATTATCCAGAAAACTGATCCCTTGACCAGGGACTATCTTTTAATAGTCAGAAAAGTAATATCTCATATTTGTTTCCCTCACCCTCAGTTAGCTCTGTGGTGCTCTGACTTTGCTGTAAATACTCCCATGTCCCAGTAAGTTCTCCACCAGACAATGTATTTCTGCATCCATTCTACTGCAGTAAAGATCTGAGCCTAATCTTTATTTACGTGTGAGAACTTCACAGGTTTAATATGATCCCACTCTAAAAAAGAAAAAATCCAAATTGTTTTATTTTTCACAAAATCTGTATAATCAACCCAGCTTCACCACAGAATCACATTCTCCTTAGTGAAAGCTTTCCTTTGCCAGTTGCTTGTCATTTCTCATATTCAGTTTCTGAACCACATTATTTTCTTGTTACTGCCATTGCACCTACTTACTATATATTATTCAGACCAGCTTCATCACAGGTGCTCACTTTTCTCTTTTCAGGCACTTATGCAAATTAAATCACCAATGTAATTTAGAATCTCTTCACTTGCATGTATGTGGTCCAAAAATTGTCTCATCCAAGTTCCAGCTACTCACAGGGTGACACCATCACTTGCTCTTAAGCAGGACTTTTAAACACTAGACCTCACACTTTTGTAACAAAAGAGGTCAATATCATTATCACAGTTTTATAAGGGTGCTGTGTAGGGGTGAAGTGACTTGCTCAAGGTCATCTAAAAGCTTGGTGAGAGCAGAACTTAGGTCTTGCGAGTTCCAGTCTAGTGCTTTATCCAGCAAGAAACCCTGACTGTGCTGAAGTCTGAGGTCTCCCTGTCCTTGGCCTGTTCTATTAAAACGCTGCACTGGCATTCATATAAACCATTTACAAAGGGTAACATCCATTTGTTCTGCATCAAAAAGCAAGAGAGATTGACACATACATAATCTTTTCCTATGTGTGATGGATTGATCCTTGACTTAGGATCATTTCAGTTGCCTCTTTGTAGTCTCTCCATTACAACAAGAATTTCCCAGGCTTTCTATGCAAGATGAGAATGGAAAGCTGTTAAACAACCATTTTCCCGTTCTTCCTGAGGAAACTTTTTACTGCCAATCCAAATCTGCAACACCTGCGGTGTTGAAAATGAAGACTTAAAGGCATTCACTCTACATTTATGTTTGTCAAACAGTGATTTAAAAACACAAAAATTCATACAGCATTTTTTAAAACACTTTCCAGAGAATTCTGGTTTTTTTTTCCTCCCAAGATAACATCACATCTAAGCACAGTGCATGATTCTTATACACAGGTTTACCTAGATTTTTGTGACATATTGGGATAAAAATGTCCGAGGACATTTGTGCCACGTTTGTGTCCATTGATGGCTTCTTGGTAGAATTTCAGAAGTATGAAATAGGCCACCTTTGTACTGGAAAACCCTAATAATGTTTTGGATTTGGAATATATGGTGTTCTGAAAACAGCCTTTCATTGGTACGTGCTGCTTGTGTTTGACAAGAACTTTACTGAAATCCTGAGGAGGGGATGGTTGCTGACCTTATGGCAGCATACAAGAATCTCAGCCTGATTCACACACTGCTTCCCTTGTTCAGTTGATGCCTGAAATAGCAGAGAGGTGTTCCTTCTGTCATTTGGATCGTGTCAGTTCGCAGTATTCCCGCTTACAGGCACACTGCCTGATTTCCGGTGTTCCCAAGCTGGGCTGGCCCTTGGAAGATTTAAACCCGGGCCAGAAGGAAAGAGTGTGTGTCAATGTGGTCTCATACAATAAAAGCCTCAGTTCAGCACTGACCCTCCCTAGAGTTTAGCAAGAACTTGTTGGATCTCGTGCAAATGACAAACCTAGAAGATGCACACAAACCTTTTCCTGATGTGAGAAGAAGCAGCACTGCTGCAAAGCACACGGACTTCAGCAGAATTCATACCCCACCGCAGACCACAGCATGCCACCTATGTACAGGAACAGAAACTGATTAATGGGCTGTCACTTTATTTGTTGACTGCTGAATTATTTATACTTATAAAGTGTTTAATAATTTAGAGCTGGTATCTTAACAAATTACAGCTGAAAGTGACAAGGGGAAGGTGGCACAAGAGTCTCACTTGAGATCAATGTCCTTGTTCTCAGGGCACTTTGGAACATGATTTCTGCTGACTGTCATCAGCAAAAAAAGGAAGGGGGAAGTATGTTGATTTGATATTACGTGTTAAATAGAGAGAACTGCATATTTCAGTAATCAAAGGAAAAAAGTTGCTTTAAACCAAAAAGAACATGAAATTACTCTGAAGAAATCTACATTTCCATATGAAATGAAAATCATTGTCTTTAAAAAAAAAGACTAAATAAAAGCTAATTACAGTGTTTGTTTTTAAAATTTTGTCTCAAAGCATTTTATCCATCTTTTCTTGCCACAAAGGATTTGGATACATATTGATTTTGACCTGCGTACCACATCTTTGCAAAAAAGCAGAGTCATCTTAATGCGAAGAGGTTATTTTTTACTGTATGAGGATGGAAACAAAATTACCATCTACTGGCTCTATGTGAGTTAAACTTAGAGAGTGCATGAGAAGGAGAGACATAAATTCAGATTTTTAACAAAATCCAAATGTTAACCAGCAGAAAGGCTGGCTGAGTCAAAGCACCTGAAAACAAAATTCCTGTAAAAATCCTCTATATAGGTGAATAACATTTCACTCCAGGATGGTTTTTCCTTCACAGACACTTTAATAGAAAAAAAAAATAATGTAAATATCCAAAATAGTAAATTCCATTCTCTAAGAAGGAATTTCCTGGGTATTAACCCACTCTATTTCCTTTAAATACCATGAGAATGCGGTGCCTAAAAGAATCATTATCTGGTGAAACAACAATTCTTAACAAAGGCACAAGGCTCCTATAACAGAAATTATACCATCACTGTTGCAGACAAATGCATTTTTCAGGGTAACCTCTCCAGTGATGAGCACAGTTGCATCTTGTAACCCCAATTCTACAATGTCCACAATGGAAAAGCAAGCTGTGCTAACCACTGCTGAATTCCAGTAGCACCGTATATCCACATGCGAGACACTGTTCACCAGTGCAAGACTGACCTCTGCTTGTATTCGGCTTACTTCAAGCGAGCACCATATGTCTTTCCATCACAGTAGCACAGGCACTGTGGCCTTGAACAGTGTAAATCATATCCAGCTCTATTCCCCCCCAGTACGCTCAGGCGATTAATGTTTTCTACTTTGGCGCATGCAGCTTGAATCCTATAAGAAATAATGTTGCACGTGCCGTAAAAACTTGGTTTCGTGGTATTTCCCAGTATTAGCTTCTTCAATAGCAATTGATTTCTGTCTCTCTCTCTCTCTCTCTCTCCCTCTCTGTGATTTAATTGCTGTTTATCTCCACGGGGATCTTTATATGCACATGCTGCCAGCTGGACAAGGATCAGTAGGTGGCCATTACTGGACATTTGGGAGCAATGACTTGAATTAAGGCCAGCTGAATCCTACTATCTGTATTTTCATTCTGTCCTCAGACACAGGCTCACCCATAGTATTTCTTCTGCAATACAGACGTTTACAACACTATCAGCTCCAGCAGCAGACTTCAGTAAGAACAAGATTTAGTCAGCTCTTATTCTACTAATTCTGCTGATGACTTCAGGGTAGAAAACTACCCAGCTACATAAGGGACCCAGGTCGTATCTATACTGTAAACTGCTCTTAAGGAAGCAATCCTAAATTTCCCATAGAGAGCAAGCGCTGAACTACATTACAGGGCCATTCTGTTCCTCAGTGTCCACTCCACAAATCCAAAAAGCTGTGTTTCCTTGAGGAAGGACAAGTGACAAATGTGGTCTAATTCTCTTTATACCACTGCAAAATTTATTAGGAAAGTAAACTATATAGCAAAATTGGTATTTTCTATAGAGATCTCTCTATAGTGGTGCTATGTTTTGGGTGGGGACTGTTCATGGATGACTAAAACTGCTAAAAATTTTTTCCGGTATAGAAATGAAAAATGTATAAAGGGACCAGAATTTTGGCATGAATGACAAATATTGGCTGAGAATTTCTTGTTTTTTAAAAATTCGTTATCTTCAATTGTTGATGGATACTATGTCTTTTGATATACATTTTCTGGGTTTTCTAATATGAAAATGCTCTGTTCAACTCTTCGCAGGGTACAAGAAACATATAAAAATGGACAGTATTTTCTAATGTTTTGGTAGTGAAAAACAAGGATCATTTTTGAAAATGATGAAGAAAAATCAGATTTAGTCGATAATCTTCCAAACATTTTATTCTCAGAAATATGCTATTTCTACTGTTCCAAAGAGTATTTTTTTTTTTTGATCAAGATTTTCTAGCATTGAGTATGGGCAATATATAAAAATGTGGAGTTTTCATGAACACATACGCTGAACATCTTTCACAGTTTGACTAGGAGGCCATATTTATAGTTCCTTCCATATTAAATCTAAATTATTAAAACTAGGGATGAGAATGAGCTCAACGAAAATTATTGCTGTAAGTGTTACAAAAGTGTCCGAGGCACATACAGATGCTCCAGCACATGCAAATGCTCCAAACAATACAAAATGCAGCATCACGTCTACTAAGGCATATACCACTAATCCACTCAAGGTCTTCAGCCTGATCTTCAGGATTCCCACTGAGTAAGATCTCTACTATTTGGAGGGCAGTTTTTCTTCCCCTCCCCCACAGCCTAGAATAGTAAATATGACCAGCAGGAAGCCTGGAGCTGACAGTGTCAATGACAGAGTGAAATCTGAAAAAGCATGGCACAGAGCTTTACTGGACACAGGAGGTAGTCAACTACGGCATTCCTTTCCCTCACAATTCACGTGATGCCCTGACACCACTTCCTTGAAGACAGCATTCAAAAATACCCCTGAAATCTAAGCAGAACAATAACATATCAATTACTTATACACTCAGGAACACGAACAGGATATTAAAAGGGAATTAGAGAAAATGCAGTCCTTCAGGTAGGTTATTGTTCTCTGGAATGCAAATTCATGAGGAATGTCTGGGATTAGTATCAGCCTAGTAGAAATGAGACCTGGTCAGGAGATGGTACAGAAAGCATCCCAGACTGATTTCTCCCTGTTTCTTTGAAGCCCACACTTCACTTCCCACTATAGCACTGTGTGTGCATATTCATGAGTCGAAGTCTCGGTGACCCCTCAGCTCCACACCACACAACAGAAATTTCAACTACTGTGTGAAATCCTAACCCCAAGGAAGTCAATGGCAAGATCCTTGCTCACTTGTTTGGGAACAGGAATTCACCCATGATATCTTGTTAGTTCTGGCAGGTTTTCAGGATTCAGCATGCTTTTTGAGATGAATCAATAAGCAGTGTGCTGCTTTCTTACACCGTCCTCTGCTTGAAACAGAAATAGTGTTGTGCTGCACAGATTCTATTACCCTTGGCAGCTAATTTTCTCCTTTGTCCACTCAAATGCAACCCTCCATCCCTTACTTTTTTCCTACCACTACATTTTTATAGAACAACATAAAAATTGTTATTAAAAAATCAATATTCTGCTATCATTTACGGTTTATGTTCAAGAATTGTGGACATCTTCCGTCTGTTGGCCCAGACTTTTTTCACTGTTTCTGGACGGATGCCTTCTGAGACTTCAGAAAGCTCTCATAAAACCTCTAACTTCCGTATAATTTCCATATTGTCTTTGTCCGCTGATGGGTTTTGTTTTTTCTCTAAAATGTTTCTCCTGCCAGAACTTCTAGACAACAGAAAGTGTCACTAAAAACTGAAGTGGAAAAAGCACTTCAGACTATGCTGTCAGTAACAAATCTCTCCTAGCAGAAGGGAGGAGTTGATGACCTAATTGGTTTTTCCCTATTTTAAACCCTTCAGACTTGTGATACCTCAGTTCCCTGACTGGTGCTTGACAAATCTGTGACAGAGAAGAAAAGAGAATAAATCTTCAGTGACCAAAGGTATAACACAGTCCTGCTTGTTATATGTGAATAACTCCTTTTGAATTATGCTCACTTTAATTTGGAGTGATAGGCGATGTGGCAAAGTGCTCTAAATGAAAAGTTTTCATCTTCAGTGTCGGTTATTATAGTAAGCAATAATTTTTCCTAATATGGCTTAAACATTCAGATGAACTGAAGAGGCACATTTTCGCCTTTTGAGGAGGGTCAGGGTTTTTCATTCTGTGCCAATTCAATGGAAACAGCTGGCTGCTTCCTGCATCTGGACCAAGGAGCAGAGCAGTATAAAGGCAATGGCAATGAAAGGCCTTTGAGGAAAAAATAAATCTCATTCTAGAAAATCTGAGAAATTATTCATATTAATGATAAAAAATTATTCTCTCTAAAAGTTCAAATTATCAGGTCTGAATTTTTCTTGGAAAAAGTCAGTATTCCTTCAAATTCACTGAGACTTGACATGAATAACCCCAGTGATCCCATCTCCAGGCAAAATCCAGAAGCTCCAACATAGTAGTTGTATTTGCTCGTGTGCATTTTCGTTTGAGGTCTGAAATGAAAAGTTCCACCAAAGCAGCAATCAGTGAAGTCCCCAAAGCCTGGGCAAACCATGAAGGGCGGAGCAGATTACATGAACTCATAAGAGACATTAGGCCCCTGCTGCCCTCTCCTGCTCTGTAACACTAAAAAGTGACACCACTTAGGTACTACGCTCTCCCCTAGCTCTTGCTCTCTCTCTCCATCACTTCTAGAATGACTTTCTTTCATGATACGGAAATCATTATTAGACTACTCCAGCTAAGGAAAATACGGCACCTAGACATCATCTGATGAGAGTGTCACACACACAAGGGCCAATCCAGTACTCCTTTTAGGACATAATTTGTATCTGAGCATACAGTCAGGATTTGCAGCTACAGAACTGAGCAGTGAGAGCTTAATGAATGCAGACATTTGAGTTCCTGCACATCTCTATCAAAATTTGAGCACAAAAATCCAGCTAAAATTATGTAACAACCATGGTAGGAAAGATTTCTTTTCTCTCTTCTTTGAAGCTAGAGAAAAACAGACACTATATAGTACAGAGAGTGACTACAGTAATTAGCCTTTTTTTTCCCTGAATGCTATAGTAAACACTTTCAGAGTAAAACTCAATGCATAATCACTGCTGGTCTAAAAATGACAGCTGTTCTGGAGAAGACCAATGTACACACCAATCTCTCCTGTAAACTATTCCATTTCCTTTAGTTATGTTAAGGAGGTTTTTTTTCCAAACTGAGTATGACTCAGTTCTTTTATGTGTGTTTCTTTCTATTTGTAGCTATATCTAGATAGAATTCTTACTCTATCACTTTCAGTATAATAGTAAGTGGACAATTCAGTTCAGCAGCTATGAGATCAGTCAGACAAATGCCCAGAAGATACGAAGCAGGACACTCAAAATTCTGGCATATTATGTCACGATTGCTGCCAAAATGTTTTTCAAGGATTGAAAAACTTTTTCAATATTAAAGTAAATAACTGGTACCTCACATGGCTCTAATTAGGAACAGAATGATAATTGTCTATGATATTACTTTAAAAAGTCATGAGGTTTCACCATGATTATATATAGCAAAGAAATATCAGAAGAATGAGGTAGGAAGAGCGTACTGCTCATCAGAAAGCCTAGAGTTTAATCATTAAAACATTTTCCTATTTGTACTAACAGAAAAAGGGTGGAAAAATGGTAAAGGAGAAACAAATTACCAAAGCCGTAGGCATATTAGAACAGACATTGTAGTGTGAAGACATCATGAAACCTGAAGGAGACTTGTATTTTTTCATCATTCCACTTCCATTGCTGGACAACAGTTGTGAAGAGAAAAAAGTACTATATTTTTCTCAAAATATCCTCCCTGGAAAGTTGGGAGTTGACAACACCAATGCAAAAGGAAACAATGGCTGACCTTATGGTTCTGCAGTCTTCCTCTTGCAGGCTTCCCTCAGCAAAACAAATCCTTCAGGTCACACAGTCCTTGGGGGCCATACATTAAAATAACTCAGTTATATTCACAGTCTCTATTTGTCCCTCCCAGACACCTTTGTAGTGGCATCAGCATCCACCTCAGAGGAGACCATTTTCTCATTCTCATCCCAGCTGGAGAATAAGCTCTGCATTTGAGGTTATCAAGGGGACGGACAGCTAAAGGACGAAAAACAGCAGCAATAAAGTAACGTTACCGTGAAGGCATGGGGAATATCCAGGAAAACATGTAGGCTGACTTTTCTTTGGAATACTTAGTTTTGTCTACGGGCAGATTGCCACAAAGGGGAAAAAAAAGGAGGGGGCAAAAGAAAACCTATACTTTATTTATTATTTAAATAAACAGTTTTATGCTGCTTCCATTTTGTGCTCAGTTTTATAACAATATGAGTCCATTTCCCCATCATTCCTTAATATGTATATTGTTTAGGACTTTATATACTGTATGATTAGTTGGCATTGGTACCGTTCAATCTGTACTAATCTGTATGCATTTATATTGTGTGAGCAGTTCTCTAATTGGTTTTCATCCAAGTAATCCCACAGAGAATAAGGTTACATGCTGAAAAGGGCTGAGGTGAGAGAGTGGTTAAAAGGGGAGTGCAAACTCTTTTCCCATCCTTATTAAGAATGCTTTACACATCTGCATTTTCTAAAAACATTTCTAAACTCCCTCTGTGTGAATAAGCATAAAGTCTATTCCACAGCATAGAAACGCACAGAGAGAAAATGAATCTGTTTCAGAGAACCGCACCCATATCTGCTTTATTTCTCCCATGTTGCTGTATTTTTTGGTCAGCTAAGGCTGCGAAAAGTAAATACTACCGTTTATAAAGGTGGAAAAATTATTAAAACCCAAACAAATCCAGAATAGAATATGCCTCTTGGTAGAAAATACAAAATTTAGTTTAAGTAAACAGAGCAGAGATGAAAGATCTTTTCCTAAAGGGCTAATAGAATTGCAAAAAAAGAATAAAACAATACAAAAAGCCCAAAAGCCCAAAAGCGAGCCAGCACTTTGAAACTTATCCACTTAAATCCATATTTGACTGACTTGTTTAACGATAGCCCAGATTTCAGATATTCCTCACACCAAAATTTCTGAAACATTTTGATGTGTGCTGTAGGTGCTCCAGATATTAATTTTGTAAATGCTGATGACAGCACTTGAATTTTAAGAAAATATGTATTCAACCATTTCATTTAATTGCACAATAGTTATGCACTTTCATATTTCTGTCTGCAAAGACATTTGTTTCATTGACTTTTTAAAAAGGTTTTATATTATTGGTCACACACCACCTAGAAAAGAAAAAAGTTATGGAAAAAAATTATGTATGAGTTACTCTCCTTTTCCTTACACACGAAAAAATTCTTAGTTTTCTTCATAGAACTGCATATTGAAATTTATCAGTATCTATATACGATCACTGTCTTTATCAACTCCAAAACTAGAAATTTTTTGTCACTCAGACCAAGTTTTAGCTTTGATTACACTTTTTTCTTCTTTCCTTAAAAAACAAACAAAAACCACTTAAATCAACATACTGAAAACTTTATGTAAAACACACTTTTTGTACATACCCATGCCCACATTCTGAACAGGCATTAGAATATTTATTTTAAAAACACAGGGCTTGCTTACCATATTCACAACTTTCAATGGCTGGATTTCAGAGGAGTCTTTTTGAAATGAAAGTCTCCTGCTACTATATGTTCTTGCTAGTGAGAAAATGCAATTTCATTACATAGAGCTAAGCAAAACCCTGTTTTACTGCTTAAGAAAAAGATATTCTCAAGTATTTTTTCTGGATTTCAAAACTGAATAAAAAGACAAACTTTTAGATTTTACTCAGAGCCATGCAGATGATAATTTTTCTTCAGTTAGTTATCATCCTGTCTGTGCAATGAATATTAGTCTGGACCTTAAAGAAAGATAGCTGTCCCACTAAACTTAGCAATGATTTACACCGAAGGACAACGTAAGCCTGCTCTTTCCCTCCCCCAACTCCGAATACCACCATGCTTCATTTCTGCATTATCTTCTGGTAACCATCTCTGGAATATTCTTAAAAGCTGCTAACATGATACATTAGAATTCAGGCATGTGACAGATACAAAATTAAAGTTGACCTTCTCTGTCAGAAAAAATAAACAGTAACCATTAGCAGCTTTGTACCTCTGCGTTTAACTCCCTATTTTCTGCCTCCCTAGTTTGGGTCCATTAACTGACTGGTGCAAAAAAGATCCCCGGCAACACTGACTCCCTGTGGATATATTACAGTCTCTGGATATTACACTTGACTATAACCTTTCCTCCAGAGCCCAATTTTACATTTGAAATAATTCACTATTGACTTGGTCACACAACAATATTGTAGACAAGAGTTGCCAAAATTCTGTGAAAACTTCTTGTGTCTGGATCTCTGTCAACAACCTATGGTTTGCACTGGGAGCCATTAAGAATTCATATTGACAGTTGTATTTTCATGATTTTATTAGTCACTCCAAATTTTTTTGCTCAGCCTCATCAGTTATAGTAAGAACATCCTTTAATGCACACCAAAATATATTTTAAATATTCTTTTATGGGGAAAGTATCCATTAAAATCACCAGACTTCCAAAAGTTATTTTATGTTGTTGCACAGAGCAGAAAGAAAATTTCACATCTACAAAACTTTTAAAACTTCAGGAACCTTCAGAGTAAATATGCTAGATGATTGTCATATTAAATTTGGTGGAAATAAACACAGGATTCCAGCACCAGATCACACAAAAGCCCCTACTATGCAGAATTAAATGGAGAATTTATACAAACAGAAAAGTGATTTTAAAAACATTGGTGCTGCAATTCTGTCATGAACTTTGACAAACATGCAGAGTAAGACAGCACTCTTGTATTGATTTTGACCATTTTCCAAGCACCGCAGCATGATTTTGGGGAGTCACCATATAAGCACAACCTGAGCCCTACTAGGTCTTGATGGCAAAGTAAATGTATTCCCATCTCCATTTTCTTTCAACAGCTACAGTATTTTTCTCTTGCTGTCTACTGGGATTTTCCCCATAGTTTTTTTTGTGTTTTCTCTTGTCTTGCCTCTCTTTGAAAGAGAGAAACCCACCACACTAACCGTTAGATACAGTCTGTATTAAATTGGTGGTGGGACGGGGCTTATTATCTTTCCTAAAACTAAAATATATATACCCCAAAATCAAAAACTCTCTTGTCCTTTGACCTAGGAAAAGAGAACTCTTTTAATTCTTGTTCCATCTGTGCTGTGGTGCATGCCATTTCTCTTTACATTTTGATATTTTCCTGTAAATTTCATATTTATTCTCTGCAGTGACAATATTTAAAACTTTCTTCTGTTTTTCAATGCACACATAAATTTTAAAGAAAGTAAACGCCAACACACCCTTTTTATTAATGGATGCAGGTTGCTTTGACTTTATATAAAAGATGACATATAAAGAACATTTGAAAGTTTTCAAACAAAACCACACTTTCAATGTGAAAAATGTCACTGTACTATTCCAAGTTTGTAATCATCCTGGTATCCTATAGGATGGGCTTCTAACTGCTTCTTAGCATCCGAGTTTGTAATGTTTTATCTGACTGATTAGATACCAAACCACCTTCAGAAGGCTGGTGCAGAACAGATGTAGCAAAAAAAAGAATTTGTTTCTGCCAAAAACCTCATAAGCTCAAGGGCCGTTTAACTTAGCTCAGTCACTTAGTTTATTTTGCATTAGAGGAACTTCTCATTTAATTTACCAGTCTATAATAGGTAACTTTTTCAATATGAAGCTAAAGGTCACTATTATATGTAAGGAAAATTAAGCCAATGTTCTTGGTTGCCTTACAGTTCTCCTAGTTCAACTACTCCAATAAATGAACATGTACAACAAGCCGAAGGGCTTTTTATTACAAATTTAATTCATTTCTCTAGACAACTGTGAAATTTGCCATTGACATTAGTCATTACCCCAAGGCGAACTAAAAGATGATCTCAGTTAATAAATGATCCTTAACAAGGAACGCTCCTATCTTCTGTGATATTGGCACAGGCACATTTTATTAATGCAGGACTAGCTTCCTGCCAGAACACTAGCATTCATGACTATTTGGTGTGCTTGTTTCCTCTTCCTGCTCCTGATATTAATAATTATGCAACGGGATAATTAGCAACACAAAGAGACAGTACTATGTGCTTGCAGCTAGATTTTCAGCACGTTAACCTTCTGGGAAATAAAGAACAGAAGCAAAGAGTCTAGCCAAATAACCAATGCAGGTTGATTTCACAGTGTGTAAAAGGCTAATTATCTGTGAAAAGTCTGACCTCAAGTAACAAAATTACACAAATGTGCAGGCATTTTATCTTAAATAAAACTCAGATGCACTAGTTCATAATGTGAGGAGTCATGGTTAATAACTGTCTTCCAGAACTATTTATCTCTATATATGTTTAAAAAAATAAAAATAAATCCAAGAGAGAAATAACAGTCTCCTATAAAATGTTAACCAGCTACTCAAATACCTGCAAAGGTAGGGTAAAATACACTCCTGCCATCCCTCAACCATTGCAATGCTAAAAATAAAATTTAAAAAAAAATACCCAATATATGACAGAAGTAGGTTAAGTGCATTTTGTTTACTGGAGACAGGCTACAATAAAAAGCAGAAAATATTACTACTTCTTTACAGATACCATGTGTAATTCATTCTGATATAAGAATATTTATCCACTAGCAGTAATAACAAACCACAATTTTTGTCATGAAAAAAATAAATTGTATTTGCAAAAAGCAAACACATTACGGAGTGTGTAAAAATGCAATATTCCCATTTTCTAGTCAGAGTTCCAATTTATTGAAGTAACAGAGCAGAAAATGCACTGACAGCTGTTACATTTTATTGCGAATTAGTATATACGTTTTATATCCAGTGAGCAAATGCATGATACATTGTATTCCAGTAATTGCCACTGGCTTTCCAAATGGAAACTGAATGATCTTAGTGCAATTACACTCAGGAGAGTAAGTGTAACAAGCTACAGTTCTACATTATAGCTCTTTAACAATACCAAGTATTTTATTCTGTTTTAAAAAATAAAATAAAAAGGTCAACTGTATATATGAAGAAAGAAATATACATTTATCCATCTGCAGATGATAAAATGAGATTTTCTGCTATACTGGTTTAGATTTGGTTACATATAACACAGACTTTATGTTTCAAAAAGTTTGTAAGAATGATACTTAAGTTTTCTACTAGTTTAGACATTTCTTCAGCATCAATAGTTGCGGGGGGAGGGAAGAGGGGAATGGACAGAATGGTTGGAAACTTCGAACACATAAAATCAAGACTTCTCATTTCACATAGGAAATAAATGATTGCTATCCCTAGACCACACCCTAATTTTCCAGCATCCTTGCATAGAAATTTAAACATTTTCTTTGAAAGATTTAATGCATTACCTTCAGCCGTAACAGTTTAAATGTTTGTTACCGTAGGCTTTTTTCCCTCCCCCAGTTATCACCTGAGATAGTAACCCTCCGAAGAGAGCCAATGTGCTGAGCAGTTAATATTCCAAATGCATTAAGGGAAGTGGGGGCATGAGGGAAAAACATTTTATTTTTATTTTTTTACTAACCTTCATAACATATTTTAAACCATTTCGTTGGGCAGCCAGTCTGGTGACAGCCTCTGCACCTTCAAGCTGCAGCGTGGAGCGCTCAGTAAAGCCGGCAGTCTCCTCCCCTCTAGTGGCTACCAGCTCTCTTTGCAGCAGGCAGGGGAAGAGAAAGGCCTATAGAGGACCACCTCAGGGCCATTTGTGTAATTTTCCTAAGCTTACAAGGAAACAAAAAAAAAAAAAAAATACACCAAAAAAACCTCAGCAACAAAAATCCCCCACAAGCCCGCAACCAAACGCGGCAGAGCAGGCAGTCTATCACCGCAGCAAATAAAATTTATCAGTCATTTAAAACAATATGTTAGTAGTGACTATGACTTAATCAACACCAACCTGCTGACATAGATTTGCAATTTGAGCAGGTTATTAGTGATCGAATTAACAACATGTCACAACTTGTATCTGATTTATTAAAGGAAGCTGACTAATGCAACAGAGCTATAAACAACATGCATGGAGACATTTTTCAGGCATGCTGACTACTGTTTTACAGTCAATGAAAAAGCAGAGTTAGAAACAATCTCTCTGATTTTGCCTTTTTTTTTGCAGGTGCTTATAGACTATTGCACACTAGTGTTACAGTGAAGCATGGGGATCTGTGTCATCAACTTTTACCCCGGGAGGGGTCAGAACCTACGCAAACAAAAATTTCACTCCTGTTACATCTAGTAAAAGAACTCAATGGAAGGGCTTGGCACAGAGAAGCAGCGAGAAAATACAGGATCCTGGGACATGCTGTGATCTCAGCAACACGGTAGCCTAATCACTGCCATTTTTTTTCTTTTTCTTTTTTTACTTTGCCCTTCTCATGATGAAGGCTTTCAAGAGGGCATGATGAATACTAAAAGTGAGGTAGCATGGTTTTCTGGAGTTTACCCATACCTCTTCCTAAGCATGTGGGGTAGCACAGGAGAAAGCACAGCCACCCTATGTAGTCCGTAAGTAGCCAGCACTTGCAATGCTTTTGCAGGCATGGGCTAACATTGAACCAAATGTACAACGCAGTTTATAAAGCACATGGATTTCTCAAAATTTGTCTCTGAACAGGGCTTTTTTCAAACCTCACTCCTTGCTCATGGATCAGGCACATACATGTCCATCAATATTAAACAAAGACCTTTCACAGTTTTAGACAAAAAAAAATATTTCACGGGAGCACTGTAAACACAGTTAAGCAAGATCTGTACAGATTAGCTTTGATAGTGTATCCAAGTCCAAGGGTAACCTGACCAGGTTTTCATTTGCACCCACTTTTAATTCTGAAACAATTAGTTACAGCCCAACTAGAGGCTTGAGAGCATTTTCATGAGAAACAAGAATTTAACATAAATCCACATAACCAAGGAAATTCAGAATTGAAGCTGTCAATTCTTAGGCCCAATAGAACACATAAAGGGGCTTGTTAATGCTGAACTAATTGGCATTCTTGGCTTGACAGTCTCAGCAGAGAGACCAAGGAGTGAATAAGCATGGAGACTAAACTACCCTCTCGCTCACAGGTGGTCCCTCTAGGTTAGGACTAAAGCACATTTGGAGATGAAGAAATGAAGAGAAAAATGTACACCAAAGGTACTGTTTAATTTGCGAACAAGAGACTTTAGTCTGCACTGAAGGCGATGCAACCAATTCTTAACCAATGGCTACTCTTGCTGCACCAATTTAGCCTGTAAATAAGCAAAGGTTTTGATTTCCTTTCAGCAATTATGTTTCATAATTAGGGGGAGAGGCTGATACCCTCCAGTCATCTCCATCACCATGTTGACTTCTATGAAAATATCTGAAAAATCCTTACCTGAAAAAGTGTTCTCTGCAAACTAACCAGGAAAGTCACATTATTTTCAGACATGCATTTAGGGGAAGGACTTTACCTCCTTGAGGTTACTTAATACATGCCAGGAAGTAAGTGTACTTGTAGTCTTAGCCCCCTGATACACACAGCAGCTCACCCCCCAGATCCCATGTAAAAGTATTTCTCTGACATTCATTGGGAGGTAAGGATACAGGCTTGTACCATACTTGAGCCCCTGTGTCAAGGTATGTCTGTAGCACTCAATGAGCTTCATAAGGTTACTGATGAATTATTACATCTGGAAGGGAGCAATAACGGAGTTACATTATGTTTGCTTCATATAGATTAGTGATGAGCAGTTCTCCACAGAACAGTGTAAAAAGTCTCCTATTTTTCCCACTGAAAATGTTGGATTAAAAAAGAGAGATATTGAAAATAAGATGCACAATATTAATACTGAGGGTAAGTAATCACTGGAGTAAATTACTGAGGGGCATAGTTAATTCCCTTTCAGTGGGAGTCCTTAAATCAATATTGGATAGCTTTTTAAAAGGTACATTCTAGCTCAGCTGCAAGTTATAAGGTTCAATGCAGAAATTACAAGATGAAGTTCAATGACTTATATAATACAGTAGGTAAAACTAAAATATTGTCATGCAGATTTTTGAACTTTAAATATATTAATTTATTAGTATTAGCCCACGTGAAAAAAGAAAAAACAAAGGATGTATCTACCAAAAAGAAAAAAAGAAAAAAAAAAAAAGAAAAAAGTAAAAAGAAAATAAAGAAAAAGGAAAAGGAAAAAGTTGGGAAAGAATGACCCATCTTAACAAAATAGCTCTGCAGCTGATGCAATATCAATGGAAATTAATAAGGAAATCTTGATCCTATGCATTTTAAATGTGACTATTTAAAAATAACACATTTATAACACTCCAGATTTTTTCACTTGCCAGATTTTCCTGCCTTGGCTAAAGTACTCTCAGTGCAGTAGTGAAAAGTGGTGACAGAGACAGTGCCAGTTCCTGTGTCCTTCTTGGGAATGTTCATCCCCAGTGCTGTTTTGAGCAACCTCAGGACTGCCCTAAGTTGTGCTAGCTGACAAATGTGCCCCGTAGCTCTTGTAGCGGGTCACAGCTCTTGTAGTCAGGGCACAACAAGATCCACAGACCTCTACACTCATTCCTCTGGCAGTCCCCACAGCATGTTTCCCAAAAGAGCCTGGAGAGACAGAGGAAAAGTAGAAGGAGAAGTAGCAAAGAGTCATTGTGATCAGAATCACATCTCCTTATTGCAGCTAAAATAATGTATCTAAAATAAATTCTTTAATTCTTACTACCAATAGACTTAAAAAAAAGATAAAGACAGGACCTTCTTACAGGACGGAATCCTTCCTACAAATGAGTAGAAGTTAAAAGAAGTTATTTCACTGTGACACTTGTAGACATCTACACAATATCTCTTGCAGAAAGTAGACTAAAACCCTTGTAATTCTTCCTGTTCAGAAGAACTTGAGCTACTCAAAACAGGTGAACAAAAGCAAATCTAATTTCCTGAGACAAACCCAACAATTCTAATGGCATTATTTTAGAATTATGATAATAATTTTCAAAGCTTTTTTGGTCTTTTAGTGAGGAATCTTCAAAAAAGCAATAAACAAACTGAATCCTCTGGTATTAAAAATTAAAAGTCACAGGTTTGGCCACCACTTTCACTTACCTTTTCTATGCTCGTTTAATATAAAAAATGAAATATGATGTTCAGGTCTCCACTATATTCACTGTATATGTCAGCCTTTGTGATTTTTCACAATTATATTTACCCTTTGAAGTAGAATTTCTGATCAAATTTGAAAATTTGGTAGGATTTTTAATAATCTAAACTGCATAGTCCAGTTATCAGCTGTTCAGGAAAATCTAAATGGTGAGCAGCTTGTTCACTACTGTTTGGTTTTGCTGGAAAATTGAGTAAATCTAATAATGGAAGAGCTATTAAAGACAGATCATAAATAGTTCAAAATCAATCCATACGCTGCCTTATTTTTGGGGCCATTTGAACTCAGCAACCTACACATATACTTTGTTAGAGACTCAAGATCTAAACTTTCTGATACAAGATTTTCTGGTTTGCAGTCTCTGACTGTTATGGATGTGAGTGCAACACGCACCTTTTAACACTTTTACCCCACAAGTAACAATTTTATCTCAGGACTCAATTTTTTTTTCCCCTGAAGACGAACTAGTAAAGTAAAAATAGATGCTGAATGTTGCTCACTACTGCTTCTTTGTTGTGCACATCAAACCAAATTCTACTTCCACTGTCCATGGGAGATAAAGGGCTTAATCATTTCAGGAACACCTTGGCTGATGCACACTTATTTCAGCTGAAAGCACCACATGGGATCTGATGAAAGAAATGTCGCCTGGTAACTGTTGGAACCTCGTTGTCCTACCTTAACAGATATGCACCAAGTCCCATCTGATGCTTTTCTTGGGATTTCCCTCATTCCTCTCTGCTTGCAATAATTGAAGATATTCCACAGTTACTAAGAAATATTGCAAACAGGGAGCAAAAATTTAGTGGAAAAGACACTCATAGTGAATCTTCAGATGAAATCAGACAGTCTAAGATTGTGTTCTCATATCATCTGACATGGTTGGATTTTAAAATGGTCTTTTCACATCCAGCCACCAATTGGAAGAGGAACAGAATCATGATGAAATTAAAACCGAAAAGTAGATGATGAATAACATGAACTTATATCTTTTAATAAATTTAAGATACACCAGCTATTAAATCTGAGGAACTGTCTCTTTGAGAATCTAAGGAGCCAAACAGATTGCTTCCTCTAGTGTTCCCTGAAACATCTTTCTAGATATGAATCTTACTATTCAGGAGACCAACTGGTCAAGAGGCAATGCACATCCAGCAGCAGCAGAAAAGAGCAGATCAGTTTTCAGGTACTCAGCAAGCCATATTATAAAGCAGTGGATATGGACACTGCTTACTGATATTGTATTTGCCTGGGCAGAGACTTTCTGCGTTTTTAACAATACACACAAAGAAATGGATCAAGTACTAGTTATTGCTCACGGGCAAAAGAGGAACATATTTAAGAATTTTCTGCAGATGAATGCAGAGGAGGCCAAGAAAAATATAATATAGCCCTACAGATGCATAGTAAGTAATTCTTTTTCCCATATTGCGGTATCATATGCAAGGGAACACATTTGCTCCAGGATTGCCAGTTCACAGAAGGATCAACGCACAGACAGGTTTGTAGAACCCCGTGTGAACCGACAGAGCTTTCCAAATTCAGGGCAGATGAAAGGGAGCAAACGATCTATGCAGTGCCAAATTGTATATGGTGCTATAGATAGCTGATCAATGCCAGCCATGTAGCAGACCCTTGCTCTGACAAGCTGAAGGTCTGCTCAGGTGACTACAAACAGTAGAAGCAAAGAGAGAACACACGGAGCACAGCGTGGGCGTTATAACTAGAGTGCTGTAAATTAGAAAGGCACACATTTGTAATTGGCATTGCTGACAAAGAAGTGGCACTAAAGTTACAGATGGAGTCAGAGCTGATGCTGGAACAAGCAGCCTAAATAGCTTGTCACTCTGAGCTCATTAAGAAGTAAAATGCAGATCAGGGAACAGCTAAGCAGCTGGGTCAGGTTGTTCATTGGCTAATTTAGTCTAAACAAGAAAGAGGGAAGGCATGAAACATGTTCTGGAAGAGTGTAAAAGAAAGCAAGGAACCAGAAGGGTAGGGGTGGCCAACCACTTGCTGCAAGCTGAAACACAGCTTAAGAGAAAACACCAAAGCCAAAGGAAAAAAAAAAATCTTGAAAAAAACAAACCTCCAAACTTAAATCAACCTTCGCCTTCTCTTCCTCTTTTTTTTTTTTCTTTTTTTGCTATTTCACTAAATAAACAAAATGCAAAAAATTGGGGTTTCAGCTGTCTCAAAAAATCATTGGAATCCAAGAATCAAGTAATCAGCTACACACATGCCAGTCAAGCATACAGCTATCCACGGCTGAAGACCGACACTGACATATTCATACATATGTATGAGCGTCAGTATTTGCATGTCAGAGCTAAGCATGTAACAATGCAGGTACTTGGGTTAGAAAATTTGGCAAAAACCCCTCTCTCTTCTCAGAACTGAAGCCAGACCTGCCACCGTTGCAGTCAGAAGGCTTGACGGCAAGGCAACTCAGCACCCTCTTCTCCCCAAATTATGAACCACCCGCTCACCTTCTAAAAACCGAGGCTTGCAATCAGGATCTCCCAACAAGCACTCTTGAACTGAGGACTCTGCAAGCTTAAATTCCTGCCAGAAAACCTCCAGGGATGCACCTAGGTTAGGCATTTACAACAGATCCCCTCCCAGCTTTGCCTTCCTTGCTGCAGTTCCATTTTGTAGGCACTCCTTTTTCTGAAAGGGCTGCGTGGAATCAGCGTGTGACAGAGGGGAAGGCTGGTACAGCAACGTTAACTAACTCTTCTTTGTAATTAAAGGCGTAAAATCTGCTCCACACACAATCTTTATTTAGGTAAATTTCATAGCCGATAATCAGATCTTCTATGAAAGAGAATGAAACAAATGAGCTAGAAATTCGTGATCTGTCATATTTAGAAGAAATCATCAGTCAACGCCAAGATGATTTTTATGCATGGGCATGTAGGTATGGGGATTGAAAGGGGCTCTTCTGTGATATTTAAATCTTCTGTGATCCATTATCATTCCTCCAAAATAAATTTTGTGAAAGGTTATGACTTTTAAGTAATAATATGTACTATGGTTGAGCCAAGAAAAGGAGAGCAGGTGAAGGAGAAGGCACCAGAACCCCTGTCTGCCTATCGTATTCTGGCTTCCTGCAGAGCTCCCATAGTCCCTGGGTGTTGCAGAAGATACATAAAAACTCAGGACAAAACCCAAAATTATCTATAAAAGTGTCATCATCCTGACAAGTTGTTGTGAAACAGCCTGTACAGAGGTTTCCTACTCCAGGTCCTCTTTCTTGAGATTTTATTGTCCTCCCTAGCATTACCAATCTCCCTGACTTTTTCTGTTTCATTTTCCACCCCTTTGTTTGATCTACTGTGAATAGATTTGTCAGTGTTACTAGAAAGGAAGTTGATTTTTAGATTTAACAAAAAAGGAGATAAAAGTTGAGAGCTTTCTCTGTGAAGGAACTGTTATAGTGTTGTATTATCCCTGCAGGGATGGAGAGAAATTCTTGTAAATGTTACTTATTTAATAGAATATTCTTAAACAATGTATCAAACTACTTAGTGAAATCATATGAACAAATCATAAGAGACTGGTGAACTGAAATGATTAAGGCTCATCTAATTTCTTGAAACCAAGACATTTCCCCAACATCATAATATGGATTTGGGTTACAGAGTCTTGAAATAACTGCTGGAAAAATTTTCTGTCATGTCTATTGATGTAGTACAGAGTTAGTAGATAAAAATTCAACACACTGAGTAGGGCATACTTCCTATTTTCCTTTTCTTTTTTTTCTGCTTTATTTTTAAAATTATTATTTTATCCTTAAAATAAATTTCTCTCTGCTAATGTGCTTATTGAAATAATTATATTGATATTTCAAATTGCCATTGTTCTCCAGAAAAACACTTCGCACAGCGAGGAAGTTTTATCAGACTCTAGGTCCCTTTCAAGACACGTAGAGAATATTATAATTTAATTATTCATATTCCTTTTAGTACAGTGTTATAGACTAAAATAAAGAAGACCTGATAAATTTCTATAGAATCTAAAAAAGACAGGAGGAGGATGATATGTCTCATTTATGGTAGCAGAATGAGGCTGTCTCAATAGTTATTGCAAAGAGTTTCCTTGGACGAGTAGCTCTGCTACAAACAGCACAGAGTGATTGAGACTGCAAATAGTTGATGTCCTCAAGCTACAGTGTCGTGCTGTGAGCTGGACAGGATGATTTGGTGGATAGAACACGAGACTGAAAATTAGTAGCCCTCAACTATATTCTTTTCCTCACACATACTCTAGATGAAATTCTCCTCTATTCCCAAAGACCTAGATCCTTAAGGAAATCAATGATAAAAAGAGTAACTTTTGTTATTGATCAGAATGTCATATGAGTAGTTCATTCCTCTTTTAATCACCCACTTCTCCAAAAATGTCTCCTTAAATTATTGGGCACTTAAAAAATTGAAGCCAGTTTAAACAGAGACTCTATATCTTCCTCTTCTTGCAGAAGCCTTGCAACTAGTTAATATCTGTAGCATGTTTGGACACAACAAAATGGAAAGTGTTCTAGAAATGCAGAATATTGTTGGTATTATGAACTGATATAATTTGCATTTTCTTCAGCATTATTCTCTTTTTGTGCTATTTTTTCATATTTATGACTTTTGTGTATTTATATGCATCAAAAATTAATAAAAAGATTTATTAAAGTAATGACATTGCTATAATTACTCCAATTGGAAAATCAGTACAACTTCACAGACAACAAAGCAATATGTTGAATTTATGAACCTTGCCTCACTTATTTACGTTTAGCATACTGAAAATATTTGAATCGTTTAGTTGATGGATTGAGGCATATTAGGTTAATTAAACCTATCTTGCAAGTATCCTTTTCAGAGTTTATATGCTTCTTATATTGGTTGTACTTAGAAGAATATATGTGTTCTGGAAAAAAAACTTGTATGCTATTACACATCACTTCAGCAGTATTTCCAATTTCAGTAACATCTCAGTCTTTCAAGTAGGTCTGAACTGTACTGGAAAGTTTTACTGTTTGCTATGACAAGCGTGTTATTTTTCATTTTCTAGTTTAACTTAAAAGCTGCAATGACTCTTCCTTCAATCTTTTGCCTTGTGATTTCTCCATTAGAAGCAGGATTTTAAAAGGGAATTTTTGCTAATACAATTATTTTTCTTCTCAGCCTGTGGAGTTTAAGATACTAAAGAAAAGTAAGCCCTACCTTGCACTGTGTACTTAATTTCTGGGTTTTGGGGTTGTTTCTCATTGAATGTCTTTGACCTTCCCTTGGTGCCCCTGGAGAGGTCTGGGCTGATGTGAGTGCTGTACCAAATATCCCAAACTTTCCTCTGCTGTGTCTCATGAAACAGGGTCTAAGCAAGCCATCTGTGAATGAAGAAAATTATGACTTTGAGCAAAAAGCCTTTAAGTCATGAATTCTGCACCAGAACTAGAGGCTGAGATTGATGCTGCCACTAAAGATGGGTTCAGGTTCATGAGAATGTAAACAGTGATTTTGTTACTGTCTTTTTCAATGTTTCCATAGCTTGCTGACAGTTTCAATGTGCACTCAGACATCCTGGCAGTTGAATACTGAATACTTGGGTTCCAGTTTTCTGAAATCATATATGCTTTTGTGTGGTTGTAGCCCATATCCAGAAAAAAATTCCCTGTCTGAAAGATCTGCCCTCAAAGATGAGGCCTGTAAAATTCAGTGTATCCCAGGCATGAATCTGGCTCATTGCTGTCACATTTATCACTTTAGAAAGATGACAACAATATAATGGAATTAATCTTTAATAGAATTATGTGTTTGTGAATGGCTTGACTTTATTTCGCACAAAGAGACCAATGGAAATCTATCTCAATAGATCATATTAACCTACAAATCTATGATGCTAGATCAGTTTCAAGCTAGAAAACCAAACTGAAATCTGTACATTCCTAATCAGAGAAATTATATCTGGCAGTTCAATTATATGTGCAATTACTCATACTTCAATCATAGCAGATACAAAAATTTAGTGTTTCATGCTAACTCTCTAAAAAGGAAATACATATTTATGAAAAAATATTTTTATCTTTAATTTTTTTCTTTAAGAAACTTCTTCAGTGATAAAATCCTAAACTACATTGTGGGAAAAAAGCTCTGAATCCATCATCTGAACACAATTTTCATTACTCCTGTGTAGTATTTTTACTAAATTTTTCTTTTTTTTTTCACATGTTGATGCAATGACTAGTAGGTCGTGTAAGCAACGATGTTTGGGTACTGTATACATATTCAGAGCAATATATGCTAAAATCTGCCATCGAAAAAAAAATTTCTTTCGGTTTTTTCTAGCATCAGAGTAATCCAAGTAATTCTTTCCTCACATCTGGCCAAAAGCTTCCATGGTAGGAAGTTTAAGAAAGGAAGTCAGCCTACGCTGAGGCCCCTCCAAACCTCATGATTAAACACTATCTGTTTGTCTATTCCCCACTGAGATAATAGTTGTCTCCTACTACAAGGAATAGCAGTCTCAGCTGTGAAGGTTGTGGTTCAAATACTTGTTAGAGCGCAGAATGGAGGGTTGTCACAACATATAAAAATACATTTCTGTTTCCTCCTTTCTTCAAAACTCAGATGGCAAAAAACCAAACATTTAAAGTTAGAAAACCCCAAATAAAAAATCCTGCAATATGTGATGGCTTATGAATAATTTTGTTCTGTTTTCCAATGGGGATCCTAATTCATTCAGTACACATGACAAATAGGTAAGGGGGTATACACAATAATTTTAAGGGTATGTCTATAGTGAACGCTATTGCACCGTGAAAAGATACCCAGCTGGCTCCGAAACTGGAAACAATCACACTATGAAAAGTGAAGTGACCTAATTAGTCCCAGTGCAAATACCATATTCACATCACTATACAGCTTCCTATACATGAGCTAGTATACCTGTGTGGCATAGCAGTGTGGCATGCACACATCCTCTCTTTTGGGAGTAACTTGAATAAACTTATGTGAAGTGTATGTGGATGTGCCCTACATTTCTCAATTATCCCAAGTTCTTAATTATATTCAAGTGCCTTGCTATCGGAACTCAACATTTTTAAAGAAGAATTTATCAGTAGGTAATTAATATATCTTTATCTGTAGGCAATTAATATAGCCTTCAGATATTCAAGAAGAATAATGATTTTCAGTAGCCAAGACTGTTTTAAAATAATTTGCTTTTTCAGAAGTTGGGTGTGACTCAGTTTCTTAAAATAAGACCTCTGAGAAGCTGTCAAGACCACAGCTGAATATTTGTCTGTGAGACTCACTGAAATCCCGGAAGGGAATTCAAAAGAATTTTTCTCCTCTGGTGGAGAAAGGGAAGGGGGAATAGAACTCCTCTACTCCTCTCTCCCTCTTTTTTTTTTTTTTTCTTTTTATCTTTTCCCTTTTGTATTTCATTAATTCAGACAATTTCTAGTGAATACTTTAAAAAATACAATAGAAATAAAAATCTTTACAAGAAAACTTTCTGTTTACTTCTTATATGTTTCCAGGTTTGCTAGAGCCAGGAAAGGACACCATCATGACATATTCTTTGTTTCTAGCAAATCATGAGGAAGTAGCAAGGAAGAAAACATCCTACATCCTGACTAGCCTCTCTCAGTTAGTTCTCTTTTTTTGTGCAACCTGGATTCTAATTTCAGTTATATGAAGAAGTGCCAAGTGTAACACCATGAAACAAAAGTATAACTGGGGTAAAACTAGTCTAGATGGCTTCAAACCCCCATCATTACCTTTTTTCACAGGCTACTTTAATTAGTACCCTTCACAGAAAGTAGAGGAGAGTTAAGTGAACCATTCTGATTTAATATAACTGAAGAGGTAATATTTCATACTGTGTTGGAGTTTAGTGTTTGTATTAAGTACAGAGCGAGTGCCAAGTGCTTTACAAATATATATGAATGCAGAGATCTTACCCCTAGAGCTCACAATATGAAAATGCAGATGGAGAATAATGGAAAAAAATCACAGAAAAAGAAAACTTCCTTTGTCTAAAAGTAGTTTATTAGAATCCTTACGTTCTAAGAATTAGAATCTAATTTTCTGTATTATTCAGAGCAATAGAACACGAGGGAACATCTCAGATGACCGTCTCTTTTTCATTTCTGCTAACATCTCAGTTGCTCTCAGGAGCAGATTGCTTTCAGGCACTTTCCCAGTGACAAACAGCCTTTTCCGTTCATCAATGGAGTTCACTTGAAGTCAGGCTGAAGCTAGATATTATCTTACTGAGCGAAGTCAGGACCAACTAATTTCAGACCCTCAAATGAGTTATGATGTAAAACCATTGAAATTTATTTTTTCTTTAGTATTTTCTGTCTTACATTTATCATCCACAATTGCTGGTATTTTTTCTTTTCCTTATGAATTAAATTAGAACCCAATTTAAGCTCTGAGCTAAAACATTTACTTATTTTACTTAAATGTATGACTTTGCCTTAACAAAATAACTAGCACAATGGCAACCCACAAACAGTGGACTGTTAATCCCCCTTTGCTAGGTACAGGTATTAATCCTGATGAACATCCATGTGCTTTTTTTTGTAAAAAAGCGTGAGGAGAGGTCAGAGGTAAGGGATACTGATTCCTTTGAAATTACACTCCTCCTCCTAATGAGAAATGTAGGCTTTTGTTCAACTGCTTTTGCCATGGCAGCCAAAGAAGGATCCAGTAGTTTGTCTCTCACTTAGGTGGAAAGTCTTGCAGATGCCTGCCTGGCCCTTCATCTGGCCTCTGCTGACCTCTCATACTTGAACCAGGGGCATAGTAAGCCCTGAAATCTGTAAAGTATAGCAATTCCTGCTCTGCTGCAAAACTAAGCTAACCAGCTAGAACTACAGACATTTTTTTTCTTCTGGTCTGGGATTTTCACTATTATATAAGATTTGTTGTTTTCTTCACCAGGGTTTTCCCTTCTATTTTGCATGAAAGACAACTAAATTTAGGCAGAATACCATTCTTTAAAACAAAACAAATGAAGAAAACCTCAAACAAACTTCTACTGGTTTTTTCTACTGTAAATTCCTGAGAGGCCTCATACTTTTAAAAAATATTTAAGTGTCTGACGGAAAAAGGCAATGGAACCAGAATTTTCCATAGTACAACTCTGACACAAAGTTCACTCCCCTTATACTAAAGTACATATAGACTCAGTTTTGTTTTTATATTGTAAGTAACTTTTAACCTGTTTCTCCATCGAATGGCCACAAATCTTGGCACATTACCTGAAGATATACTGGAAGCTTCAAAAGGTTTGAAGAGATTTTGTTAAGAGATTACTTTTTTATCCATAATCTCTTTTACTCTTGTCTTATCCCTTGGTTGACCTCTGCAGTCAAACTGCCTTCTAACTTCCTCCAGATACAGAAAACCAGAAGAGCTCCTAGCAGGCTATGTATATATATTTAGCTCTGTAATGTGCAGCACCTGATTGTAGTGTTAGGGCTTATTGTATAAAAGTAAACACCAATTATGTAATTTCCTAAATATTGAAAGTAGCAGAGTGAAAATACTGATTCCCTCCCTAAAATCTTTCTAACTGTTTGTCATTAGGAGAATGCCCCAGACCTGTGAGATATAAACTCATGTCTCGCAAAAAAAGAAAGAATAAACATTATGACTATTAGTAGGTGAAATGAAAAAAAAAAAGACATCTTTTTTAAGGAAACTAAACTATATACAAGAAACAGAAGTAAATTTTCCAACACTTGGTTCATTCTGCATATCTTCACTTATTTTTATTTGCAGAAGAAAAGAGACAATCCATTTCTCTACATTAACTTTTTACTCTAAGTACAGGTTTAATATTTAACCTCTGCTTCTGGAGTTTCTGCTATCCACACTTTCAAGCTTCTAATTATCCGTGAAATTTTAAATGTTTTCATGTAAGTCCAATTTGAAAATTTACAAAACATGTCAAAAAAAAAAGTATGTTTCTTCTGGTCGACAGTACTTTAGCTTTCTGCTGAGGAGGCACAAAAACATTTAGAAATAATTTACTACAATTTCATTCATTTTTGAAGTAGAAGATGCTGATTACTTTATAATTTGGTTAGAATTATGAAAATATGAGTACTTCTACAAAAGCATATATGAAAATTCATACAAAAGAGCAATTACAATTGAATATAAAAATCAAACTTATTAAGACCAATTGTTATCTAGTGACCTAGGTATTCTCTTGTTGAGCAAAGTCAGGACCAACTAATTTCAGACCCTCTAATGAGGTATAATTTAAAACTGTTGGACTTTATTTTTTCTTTAATCTTTTGAGTTGACTTCAAGAATGGACTTAAGTTTTTTATTTTGTTAAAACTTGACAAGTATTCTCCAGCAAGAGAACGCTGTGGGGTTCTTGGCAATGCAGCGAGATGATTTCAACCCAGTCTGCTGGAAGTCTCATGGGATTGACACAAAACAAGGATTTATAAGAGCAGAAAATGAAAACCGAACTGGAGACTTGGCACTATAGTTTTGTGCTAGGACACTCACTTCTGCAGTACAGGCCTTGGACACAGTCTTTACATACACATATGAAGATGTAAAATTCAGAGATAGTTCTTTACATGTAGGTAAAGACAACCACTGTTAGGGAGTAATGAAATGACAAATCTTTCTGTCCTGCTCCTAGTCTTCCCTCTTGCCCCTTCCACATCACATCCATCCTGCCCAGGTGAGGTGCTCCTCCATAATCGGACAACATTTGGATTTAAAACTCCTATTATGGACAAAGATGTCAAAATTCTTCCCGAGTGTTGATTAAGATGCCTAAGTGTTTGTTTCGCTCTAAATTTAATAGTTCATTTATTTATTGATAGATGTTAATGTCTCTTGCCATTCGTTTTGTCCTAACTACAGCAAATTAACCTGGCAGCTAAAATAAAACAAGAATGTCTGTATGAGTAGATAGATTAATAATATCTTAATATATTAATCTTAATTTCAGCAGAGGACTCCTCTGCTCTAAACAGGGTTTATGGAAGAGGTAATTGCATGTAAAGAATTTAAGCAATGTTTTGTTAGATGAGAATACTTAAAGTGCTGATATTTACAATCTGTTCAAGGCTACTTTCCATTTCTCCTCCCTAGAGTGATGCTATGACTCTGACTTTTAAGTATGTTCTTCGATTATACGAATATAAGCTGCTAGTGTCCTGGGAGTTAATATTCAGCTTGCAGACTTCCTGACCTTAGCTGATTTTAGAAAACTAAAGTTTTAGTACATTCTAGCCGAAAAACCAACTAAGTCAGTTATCAGGGTATTTACAACCAAATTATATTTGTATTATACTGGGATAAAGCTAATCAAAGAGTCACTTTAATATTTTTTCCTAGCATAAGACACTAAATAAAAAAAAATTGGCATTATAATAGCTATTTTGAAGTGCTCAAGTGTTCAGCTCATTCTTGAGGTGGATTGAAAGTGGACTGAATGGCCAGGCCCAGGAGGTGATCAGCAGCAGAAATTCCAGTTGGAGGCCAGCACCAGCACTCAGCAGTGTACCCCATGGGTCAAGAGTAGGTCCAGTTCTATTCAACACCTTCATTAAAGCTCTGAATGATGGGGCAGTCTACTCTCACTAAGCTTTCAGATCATACCAAACTAGGAGGAGTGGATGGTATGCCAAGCAGCTGTGCTGTCTTCCAGAGAGACCTTGGCAACTGGAGAAATGACCTGATGAGGCCTCACGAATTTTAACAAGGAGAAGTGCAAAGTCCTGCACATTGCAGGGAACAGCCAGGAACAAGTGGAGGCTGGGTCCACCCTGCTAGATAGAGGCTTTGCAGAAAAGGATCTGGAGATCCTGTTAGATACCAAGTTGACCATGAACCAGCGATGTGTCGCTGCTGCAACAAGGGCGAGTAGTATCCTGGGGTGCATCAGGCAAAATATTTTCAGCAGAGGTGATCCTTTCAAGAGAGGTGATCCTTCTTCTCCAGTCAGCACTGCTTAGGCCACAGCTAGGGTGCTGGGTCCAGTTCAGGGCTTCCCATTACAAGAGAGACATGAAGATACTGAAAAGAGTCCAGCAAAGGGCCACCGAAATGACTAAAGGACTGAAGCTCCTCATGTATGAGGAGAGGTTGAGAGGCTTATGTCTGTTCAGCTTGGAGAAGAGAAGGCTCAGGGGGTTCTCATCCATGTGTACAAATAACTGAAGGTAGGGTGCAGAGGGTTTTCAATAGTGCCCACTGACAGGACAGGAGGAAATGGGCACAAGTTGAAAATAGTTTCCCTCTAAATATCAGGAAACAGACTTTATGGTGAGGATGACTCTGCAGAGGGGATATTCAAGGGATGTCTGGACAAGGTCTTGGGCAATCAGCTCCAGGTGGCCCTGATGAAACAGGAGATGGGACCAGACAACCTCCAGAAGTGCCTGACAACCTCAACCATTCTGTGATTCTGTGATTCTGTGATTCTATGATTCTGACATAGTTCCAAGACACTTAACCGAAAACCATAGAAAACCTATTGAAACCCAGAAAAGAGCAGATGAGGAGTGAAATTTTACCCAACCTAACCAGTAGGAAAGATTAAAGAGAGACTGGGTAGTGAAACCTAATTTATTTTGGTTAGATAATTCGGTTAGGGCCAGAGGTAGCACATCATCTCAAATACACTTTCAGGGGCTGAATGCCTGGAGCTATCTCCATATCCTGAACCTCAGATTTATGGCTTCACCGCAACCTTATCACCAAAATTGTCACTCCGCATAACTCAAAAACAGCACTTAGGAAACTGTTTGCATAGTCAGCCCAAGATGCTTTCCTAGTGAGTTGCAAGAGCTCACATGAACACATCTTTTGTCAGTATGGGCTCACTGAAGAAACTTGACATCATTTGTCTCATTTACTCATTTTCACTTAACTTGGCCCTGTCACTTTTTTGACTAATAGCATGAGATTCCTCAAAGCAGAGGTTCTGTGCGAGGGCCCAGAGTCACATTCTGGGAGTGTTCCCTTCCCACCTTCAGGAGCTCAGATGCCTTACAATGTGAATTGCCAACTGGTATACAGCAAAGAACTGCACGTTACAGAAATAATAGTAATTCTTAAATGGTGAATTTGCATAACAAAATTGTCACACAGATACTTCAATCTTCGAATGGATTCAGCCAGAAGTAAGTCACACATGGCAAAAATACACTGAACCAAATAAGACAATCATAGCAAAATAAGTAAAGAAGATACATGGCGAATTTAGTACCCGTTGGAGTAAGTGTTGAGTAAGTAGAGAAAATCAGTAGTTGCTAAATGAAAAAGCTGTCACTTCATTATGTAAAAACTGTAAATTTTCTGATATTTTGAATTCCCTTTGTGATAGTCATAATTATTTTTCCTCTTGAGCTTTCATGTGATCAAATCTTGCTCTCAGGAATGTTTGTAGAAAGAAAAACCATCGTAAACATGACTGCAAAACTGCATTCATTCCAGTTTAGCATAGGACCATCTTGCATGGTTCAGAGGAACTATAGCTGGAAAGAAAACAAGTGAGGTTTTTGCAAAAGAAGAAAATTAATAAAAAACCCCACAAACAGGCACTGAATGAAAAGTCACAAACTATGTGAGCGAAGAGCAGCACCATTCAATATTACATATATACATGGATATATGTAACATATATTACATATATACGTTGATATTTTGAAACTAAAAATATTTTGGTTAAGAGTTGGGCTGCTAAACATTTTTCAAAATGTCTTTCTAGCTTTTCAAAATAGAGATTTGCCTTTTTTCCCAGAAAAACTGGATCAAAGTAATTTTTTTTGCAGAATATTTTTTGGTCCTGTTTCCTGCAAACATTTGACTTTCGGTGAACAGATCATAAAAGACACACTTTGGATTAATTTACCAGCTATACTGGTTTATAAAAAGGCAGAAAACATCTGGCTTCCATATACATGAGGTAAACTTTGACGACAAAGGGCAAAAAATGTTTCCCCAGAACCACTCTTTCTTTGGAGTCATAACCACATATAGAAAGATGATGGGCTGTTTCTTGGGCCCTTATAGTAGTGGTAAGATGCAGAAGGAAGACAAGAAATAGTTCTCAAAACTTTCTGACCAGAAACCTCCTCGTGGGGTAGTTAATTATAAGGAAAGAGTTTATTGTGGATCCTGTGTAAAGAGCTCTGTGTAGCAGGCAATCATGACTTGGAATAAGAGCTGGCTGGAAAATGAACTGTTAACTGGCAATATATCAGGTTGAAGAAATACTGTAATTAGAAAAATTATAGAATGACTAAGTGCTAGCCGTGGGGACACGAAGATTTAATAATCTTTCTTGTGAAATACTTGAAATGGAAAAGTAAAAAAATTTGTTCAGATCTTTGAGGCCTGAATATCTTCCCCTGTAAAGTCATCCTACATCATTTCCCCTACTGACTGTACCAATTCATATTATTTAAACTCTATGGAGGATTTTAAATCTGCTGTAATAAGAAAAGGCCTCATATGATTTTTTTTAGTGTTATTGATAATAACATATGAAAATACTAATAGTTAACAACAATTTATTGGTTTTGTTGTCATTTATGTTTAGCAGAGTTATGTGATAAACTAATTCGGTGAAATCCCAAATGTGTTTTGCATTTTTTTAAAATTATTATTATTATTAAATCTATCTTGTTTCTTAAAAAAAAAAAAAGTAAAGGCATAGAGCTATAGATTAGTTCTACCTTCATTTGCTCATTTTTCTCACTTCAGGAAATTATGTCAACATTAACTAAATTCAAGGTGTCTTGTAAATGAATATACTTTTTAAGGTGGATATTCAGTGTGTGTTTTCGTGTTTACTTCAACCAGTGAAATTATTTTCTTTTTACATGGAGTATCTCTCTCTTTCTAAAGTATCTCGTAAATCCTTTCGTTACAGAAACATTCTTGCCAACCAAATTAGTTGACTTTCACCTTGTGGTTTTCTTAAATTGCTATTTACTTTGTAGGAATTTGTACCCAAAATTATAATTCCTGTTTGGTTAACCAAAGCCTATCATCTCACAATGAAGTTCTTAAAGGGATGAAATGTAAATAGTCAGATAAAAATGTAATGTTTCTTTCCAAATTGTTGTAGAAATTATAGAGTTTTAGTAAGCTGTGTTATTTTCATGGATCTACTGAATGATCCTATTGCATTTTATAGGAGCAGTGCATTTTTTTTCTTTTTTTTTTGTTAATGCAATAGGATAATTTTAATATAAATGATACCAGATATCTCTTCCTTTTTTTTTTCTTTTTCAGATTTTCCATTTAGAAAAACAATGCTTTACATCACTTCTCCTACATTGCTCTTTATTTTGTTCATTAGCTGTATGTTTTCAACATAGTTTGGGAGCTGCTTTTTTCATTCCCAGAAACTGCTCTCAATTTAATTTGACTTAATAATAGCAATATTCAAATATCTTCTCTTGAATGCAAAGCTCGAGGTACTTTACTATTTTTCTTTGGTGGTAAATTTAGCTCTAAAATATTTAACTCTATGCTATAACTCAAAAACAACCAGTGTGACTATCAGAAATTCTGCAACTGTATTCCAAGCTATACCCTAATTTCTGAATGGCATTATAAGAATTTTTTAAAAGTTTAAGAAATAGAAGTGTTCTCTTGTTCTTTGTTATTAGACCAATGATTTATGTTTCCAGTCAAATAAAACTATAACCAGGAGAATCGCCAGACATGAATTTTCTCATGATCACTGGCAAATGGCATCCCCTTTCCCATGAAATGTCCTTGGAAATAAATTGCTATTTCTGCCACAACTCTTCTGCTACACATCTATGTTAAAATAATTTCTTGTTGGGATTTACTTCAAATTTGGCTAAAACCTCAGAACTGCTACCGTGCAAAGGGCTGGTAAGAATCACCAGCTCTGCTCCATTTGCTCTTGGAAAAATGAGATGCATAAATACAGGAGCACTGATTACAGAACAACTCAGAGGAAGGATTCCCCTGCTGAGTCAACATCAGATGCTAATAGATAGCCTAGATTTTCATCCATGTCTGTTTTACTATTTGCCCTATACTGCTCATTATTGGTTCTGAAACCTTGAAGTTTTGCCTTGAAAATATAGATGCATTTTATATTGTCACATTGATGGCATTTCCACATGTATCCCATCAGAGTCACATCCTTAATACAAACTAGTTTCTACCCTTCTCACCTTAAAAGCAACTTGAGGATTCCCTGGTTATTCAGCAAGTAGAGTTGGTCCACAGGAGAAATGAAGAGCAAACCAGCCATCTTCACCACTCCAATGGTCCCATGCACTCACAGTTTGAGGTGGTGGACAGGAGTACTTTGAGTTGTCTCTCTGTCTTGGTCAGGGTTTCTTCGCTGAGAGCGGTTGAAAGTGCCACAAGGGTAGTTTTGAATAGGGAGACTGAGTGGAAAATGATAGTCAATCAGTCACACTTGCATTTGAAAAACAAGGGAAGTGGTAATCGCAAAAGTATATTTTTCTGCCAGGGAGAACACCACGATCCATAAAAGCATAGCATATCAGAATATCTCATTGCCATTGTTATTAAGAAATAATGCTGATGCTTAGAGTGGGAAAGGCAACATTATAAAGTTACATTGTTAAGTATATTTCATCAGTTACTCAATGAGCTCACCCTAAATTCTTATCATATAAAAGAAGGAATTTCTACCTATTACCATTTCTTCACTCTAATACAACATTGGAGGACAAAGAAGATACGTAGACATGTTTAAAAGGGACTATTCTCCTCCAAGACAGTTTGATGCTAAGGCAGCTATTTAGCAGAACCATTTACCATAGCCTACTACTTACACATAATTTATTAATGTGTAAATCTTAAATTAAAAAGAATTGAAAACAGCTAATGAGTATGAGTATTCTGGCAAGGAAGACATACAAATTATAGAGCCTAATATGAGCAATGCAGAACTAAGTAAATCATTGCCAGTGTTCTGGAAAGTTATGCTTTTGCTCTTATTTCCAGTGGGTAAGGAAGCCACTTCCACAGGAAAAAAAAAAGTGAAAAATAAAAAAAATAAAATAAAAAAAAAGAAACAAAATAAAACAAGCTTCTCTTTAAGGTTGTACCTTTGCATACTGTATGTTATGTCTAAATGAAAACAAATGTATTTAATTAATAAAACTGTATCTAAATTGTAGCAAACTATTTTTACAGTCCCTCAGTTTTAATTGCATCTATTCTGATGTCTCTCTGTGACTCATTTTACTTCTTGAGATGCTTCCTTTTAGTGCATCTCCTACCTCATGCTTAATTTTCCTAACACTAATTCAAACCCATAAACATAGAAGCCAAATGAAGGTTCACCAAACCCCTTGTGCACTCAAGCTGCCAAGTTTTGCACAGCTCTACTTAAGACTCACATATGTGATCACTCACTTTGAACAAGCTACAATCACAGCAACCAAGGAATTTGCACCAGTTTAGAACAAAGCCTGTTTCTTTCACTTGAGCCAAAGCTATTGGCAAAGAACACAAAGTACTGGATTGGCAACTCAGCATGGATTTAATCCAGAATTCAATTTGAAGCTCCATTACCTACAAGCCTCAGCCTTCATACAAATTGAGGAAATGCCTCCTGCTTTTGATAACATAAAGGACCAATTCCCAGTGGAAATACATAAAGTTGTGCAGTGGCTCAAGAACAGCTATGCCAATGGAAGAGTCTTACAGTCTTCCATAAATGGAACAATTAGGAGTTGACAACTCCACTGCTCTCCCCCAAATTTCAATTGGTGTACTAGAGTGGCAGTTTCCCATGGACAGCCTAGATGACCAGAATATGTGTTTTTGTTGGGTTTTGAGAGAAAACAAACCACTGAGTTGTGTATTATTCAGGTATTATAACTTCACATACTAGTAGACCTCTAGCTTAGGTTTGCTTCTGTCATCAAAACTTGGTTTTTGCAGTAGTTGAAGGTATAAATCTCTTATCCTTGTAAACATCACACTTGGGTTATTGAACAGCTGTGTTTATCACTGCCTTTTTATAATTAAACAAGTCTGAAGAAAACACCTATGATTCTCAACTTGTCTATGTTTCCTGTGTTTCATTTGCTGGAATATTTAAGGGTATCATATTTAATTTTCTTCTTTTGCCCTGTCTTCACTTCACATGTACAACTAACACAAGAGCAGATGAAGCAAGAACTAGTGCACTTAAACAGGAAAAGTGAAGTGATAATCTTGACCTGCTTACAAACAGCAAGAAACATCTAGCAGAAACATAATACTACAAAATATGTGCCAAAATAATAAGCACTAAAACCATTTCACAAACGTTCACCAGTTCTTTGTCAAAGGGAACAAATAAGAAAGTTAATTGATTTACTTGGCTTTACAAAGTGGTATAAAAATTAGCAAATCACAAAATAATGCTGCGTGCCTGGAGGCAGGAAACATTTTGAAATTATTGAACTCTCTAGAGGAAAGAAAAATACTGTATCATTTTACCATCAGTGCTCGGCTAAACTATTACCACAACCTACCATCTCTGCTAGGCCTGGTAGGTAAGAGTCAACCTGGGAGAAGTCCTGGCCAATCAAGCTGCTAAATCAGATGCTTTTTCAGAATGAATTGCCTTTCCCACTTCCTAACAGTGCCTCCTCACTCTCTAAAGAATTGGGGTACAAGCAGTCTTGTCCACACACAAGAAGATAATTTTGGGGCACTCTGGAAATTGTCTAGCACAAAATTCTCTAAAGTTTTTGGCCTTAGGAATGTCTGAGCTTAGCTGACATCTCCAGCAAAAGGTGTACCATGGAAAAGACAAACAGTCTCACTAATAACCGTGTAGAAGAGATACCAGCAGGACCCCTTGACCTAGTGTTGTATGCAGTACTGACATGCAGATATACAAATCTTGGCTTCTTTTATTGGTTCAAGTTTAATGGGAAAATATCTTTTTGAAATTTGGACTTCATTCCTACCATCTTTTGGTTTCTCATGCCTGCAGTTGCCTACCTGCTTCATCTGAAATAGTCAGGGTGGTCATCTGTTTTTTCATTTTCTGTGCCATAAGTGAAGGTGCTTTTGCAACTTTTGGGTGAATATTGCCTTTATCTGAGCTAGGAAGAAACATTCTCTTCAAGTCTTTTTAATGATGGCTGTGTTCATACACCACAAACTTCAATGAAAAGGCAAGATTTTTCTTTCTATATATCTGCATGTTTCCATGCCTTCTTAAATTGCAATTCTCATTTTGTTGCTCAAAGATCTTAAAAAAATGAAATTTTATGTGCCTGTTTCGAATTGAAAGCTACAGTGCTTTTGGCCATAATGATATCTTTTTTTTGGTGTTTATTTTTCTGTTGTAGGATTTGACAACGCTTCATGCCTGTGATGAGAAAAGGTAAATTATTAAAGTCCAAATCCTTAGCAATACCTGAAACAAAAACCGTCATGATTTTATGTCCAAAATACTTTTGCTGATATCACAAGGCACACGGTTCTTTTTTGAGTTTTCTGCATATATTTCTCTCTTTTCTCAACTTTCTCCTCCCAGTAAAGTTCAAAATACTTTCAAGAAGATTGAAGAATAGCTAGACAAATGTTCAGTGCCCACAGCAGGACAATAAAGATACCTACCAAAAACAGCCTGTAACTGTTTGCTTTTGGTTGAGGACAAATATTTAAAAACTAAGTATTAAAAAAAAAGTGCACAATATTTTTTTTTCTAGAAAGCTAAAGCTTCACCCCAAAAGAAGGTCTGTGTGAAACCATAGATCATGCCTTTAACTATTTTATTAATATTGATACACTGCAATTGTGATATTAAATTAACATATATTATACCAGAAATGTTTATGTTTAATCATAGACATGAAGTAGTTCATCTTAATCCTTCTGCTTGAGCACATATTTTATCACAAGAAGTTGACGTGCTGTACAAGCTTGGAAGTCTCAAAGATATTTTGCATTCAATAGGATTGTAGTTGAGTTTACATTTTAAGTGTATGTATAGTAGTGAAGGAGAGATTCTGGGCCCACATCTTACACATATGAATAAATAATGTTAAAGCTAATAAGATCTCTGAGAGAAAATTATGATTGTCTTTAATCACTAACCTTAAGCAGCAGCAGACCATATTATCAAACACCTTCATTTCTTATAAAACTATCTATCACACACAATATAGACCTGATGAAAAGGAAGGTGGAAGTAATCAGGACAGAATGCCAATTACCTCATTACTTGTCATAGCACATTGTAACTGGAAATTGCTTCTTTCAGGTTCTGTTTGCTCAGGCAATTACAATAAACTCTCTGCTTGACATGTTGTTTGCACAGATGTAGTGCATTAATAAACATGAGGGCTAATCTGAATTATTGAACCAGCCGCAATAATTCCAACAAAGGATTTATAATAAGTCCAAGAAAGCTGAGGTATCACTGGAATTCCCTGTAAGCAACACTGACATACTTTATCACATGTAAAATCCTCAAATTTAATGTACAGTACTGGAATATGTCCCATAGGTATTTTATATTTTCTAGTACTCTAAGCCCTCAGCAACTTCTATTATGAAGGAGACTCAACGCTGCTAAAGGAAATGGCAATATCACAGACTCACTGGAAAATTACTTTATTTGCCGTATGTTTTACACACCTTTCAGACCCTTATTACTGCAATTTGTCTCCCCACCCCCTAATTTTACTAAAGAGAAATATGTTACACAGGAAAGCATGAAAGAGACTACATTAAATGTTCCATATTGTCAAACATAAGAGCTCTAATGCAAGTGATATGAGAGGAATATTTATTTATTTATCCCTTAAAAGTTTGACCAGAGAAATTGATCTTTACATTATTCTCTATACAGAACAGAAATCAGAGTACAATAGAGAAAACTACAGCTCAATAGGGAATGGTTGTTCTACCCAGACCAATGAAACTAATTTTTTTTTATCTGAAAAAGATTTTTTTTTCCAACTACTGCGAAGCACTGAAAGTACAATGGGAAATGCTCTCTTCGAGTCAACTTCCTCACTGGTGTATATGTGCAGTGATTTGCTACCTGTTTATCAAAACAGCTGAATTCCCAATATTTTGTCCTCATCTTTCCCATCTGACTGAATCATCTCTGCAATTCTGATCTGAGAAGCAGGGTATGATCCTGGTTACCTAGGCCTTATAGTGAAATCCAAACTCGATCTAATTATCACTTGCCTGTCCAATTTTCTTGATTAAATCTGATTTAGAAACCATTGAGCAAATAAATTTCTCTGCTTCTATAGCCTGGTGCTGAGTGAGATCCCCACGCTCATCATGCCATTCACAGAGTACAAAAACAGCTGATTCTTGCCAGCTTCTTCCCTTCGGTCCTAGAATTCTGAAGCTGCACAAAACATTCTGAAGGTGCATGAAGAGAGGTGGGCCAAGAGGGCCTATTCATGACTCTCAAGCTGCTCTGGTTCTGATCCCATAAAGATGTTAACAGGCTTACATTGAATACCCCAGGATTGTTGATGTGGTGGAGGTTTATAAGCCTGAATATGCAAAAAACCACAAGATAAATTTGACAGAGTAATTATTCATTTCTGTGGGCTTCCCTCTGTGATATGGATTCCTCCAAAAAGCAGTAAGGACTTCTTGGGGTTTTGGTGACAGAGGAAGAAATTCCAAGTGATGCAGTTCAAACCTACCTATGGGTACAGATGAAAAACATTCTTTTCAGTCTGTAGGAATTTTCATGTCACATTCAGAAATGAGTGTTAATAAAAAAGTAGCCTTGTGCTTGATTAAATTCATTCCCATATGTTATAAAGTGTACTTTAATGCAAGGCTGATATAGGGATGTAGATTTATTTTTAGTATTCACATAATTATTTAATATATATCCTCACTGCCTGTCATCTCAAGTACTCTTTTCATGTAGAAGTAAAAGTACATCTTCAAGGAAGTTCCAAATCCTAATGTCTTCTCTTTAGGCCTTATATTAACATCCACATGTTTCATAAGGATCCAAAACTTGGGATGTGAATTGACAAGATAACCAATAACAGGGTGATGATACCTGTGAAAGGCGTGAGACTCAGGACACAGTTTAATAATTCCAAGTTTGCATTTTCTGGCTTCAAATAAATAAAATAGCACCTGCATTATGGCATTGATCTAACATGTATTCAATTTCCTTATGGAATTTTACCCCAAGTGGAATGGTTGGGTTGTCTTTGAACCCCTAAGGTTCATGCAGTGGCAACCTGGCTACGAGCCCACAGCTAAACTGTATCAAAGCTGTACTGACAACGATGAATATCTCATGGAGGCATCACAATGCAGCACTGGTATTTACTGCATTGCCTTCACATCTGAGCCTCTGGTATTAAAATCAAACACTTTATCTAAGCTATGGGACACAGGAGTGATTCTGAGCTCTCAAGTTCCTCGAAGGTGTCGGTCTCCCTGTAACACTGAGACACAGGCACAGTACCTGTCGCTCTTCTTCTCCTGCCCACTGATCTATGCCCTGATGCCTGTGACATCCACAAGCTCAGTGAAGTTCAGCAGTGCAATGGTGAGCTTCATAAAGGTCCCAGATAGGATCACTGAGACGTGAGTGGGTGAAGGCACACCACCATGACCAGTATTCACACATCTGTGTGGACAAAGGCTGTAAAAAGCAGCACTAGGAATTAAGGAGAACAAACTCAGCAGAAAACATGTAACTTTCCAACCTTTCTGGTGTAAGTGATTTCTCAACTTCTGGTAATTCATACCCTGAATTTCCACTTCCTACAGATACTCAGCTGCACTATTTTATTCTTGACCAAAATTCTAATGAATTAGAATAAAAAAAAAAGGTTGCGTTTTTCTATCTTTAAAATCGGTATTTATGTGCATTAAATCACCTTTGTTCTCATCAGCCTGAACATATTACAGATTTTTAGATGTCACTACATGTTTTTCGCGTGTTAAAAATCTGGAAGAAAACTGTATTTTAATAAAGGCAAATGATAGTGAACCAAGAGAGGTTCTGGCTTCAATAGGCAGAAGAACAGCAACCAAACCAGTTGGTAATTCTCAGGAAGAAATGAATATTGGTTTAAAAACAAGTATATCCAAGACACCATTCAACCTTTAGAAACTGTATAAAAAATGTCAAGTTTCTGTGGTTCATTCATACATATGACAGTTCTTCCAGCCTCCACAAGGAGAACAGTCCCATTTAATTTCATTTCTAACACATTTCCTCTTGATTTCATCATCTGATGATTGAGACAGTGGATTAAGAGAGACAGGTTGGATAATTCTAGTCTCTGCCACAAATATTTTCCACCATCTTAAAAGACATTTACAGACAGTTCAACAAACCATTTTAGGTGCTGTCTGTACACTAAATGCTACAAAGTGTTCTATGAAATGACATTCCTCTCCTTGCCACAGTTGTTGAGAGATCTCAATACTCCTCAGTTCATCTTTCTAGTCTCCTGGATGTGTTCTTGATCAAAGTGAATTATCAGAACACTGATTAGCCTGCAGCTGTTGCATGGGGAAAGGAAGATGTGTGGAGACCACCAGAAGTTGTGCAAGAAGTGGAGTTAGGGAGAAAGGGGGGCAGAACTAAGTACGTTGGTGGTACCTCGCTAAGAAGAGCTTGTTTAATGCCTTTGTTTCGCAGTTCCAGAAAGGACATCCTTAGACTCTTCCTACTGGGGGTGAATAAAGCAATCATATCCTGGAATGAGTGTTCAAAGCACGCCCTTACCCACTGGACTCCCCAAGCAGAGTCCTGATTTTGATTGTTCCTTCCCCTAGACTCCTCCCATTGCACAGAGACCCAAAATGTAGACTATGGCTTTGGATGCCAGCACAGGGAATAGGCAATTGAAAAGACATGTCTGAAACACTCAGGCTTGCACTGCATATTGTCGAACGCAAACTTTAGCCTAGGGGAACTAATCATCCTCGGATGACTCCACAAAGTGAGACAAAGAGAGAGAAACTCCAGGGGTTGATTCAAAGCCCATCGTCAAGCACTGTAAATCATGCTCTGGAAATGCCTGACTACAGCTACCTTTTGTGAATAGTCCTCAGGTACCTTTCTAAGTTTAGTCCTTAATCTCTTTCCTTCATCTCTGTAAAACAGATCTAATTGTATTTCTTTCCCTCAGAGGAATATTACAAAGGTACCCTTATTCCTGGCCGGAAGTCAAGTTTTCAAAGTAAGTATCCATATATCAATAGATAAATATAATATATGGATTTATCCAAACACCATTTTTATTCTTGCAGATGTCTAAATGCATAGTGCTTGTAAGAAGAAGTACTATCGCTGAAAAAAAAAAACAAAAAACAAACCATGGTTGCTCAGTATATGAAATCTCTAACTCCCCAGCAGATCAAACAGATAGACAGTGACTCCATGGAGAGAACGTTTCTGTCTTTTTAGTAATTATTTTGTCCTTGAATAACTTCTATGAGATTCTTACCATACGGAATGTTTTATTTCTCAACTAAACAATTAAAATTCTATGGTTAAAAAGCAGAGGATAAGAACACTATCCACCTAAAAATCTTTTTGATAACTATCCACTAATATGAAGCAGGGCCTAAGAAACCAGACTGAAATATGGCACTTTATTTAGGATATACATGAGCTTTATCCTCTGAACACAGAAACAATGACAAATATCTGGCTGCCTCTAGTCTTTCAGGATTGTGAACACTTTGCACACATTTTCTTCAAGTCCCCTTAGTACAAATAATACTTATATTTTCCCTGGTATCTTTATCAATGATATAATAATATAATAATATATTATAATCTTTATCAATGAATGAGGGCATTGAGTGCACCCTCTGTCAGTTTGCAGATGACATCCAGTTGGGTGGGAGTGTTGATCTGCTGGAGGGCAGAAAGGTTCTGCAGAGGGATCTGGACAGGCTGGATAAATGTGACAAGGTCAACTGTATGAGGTTCAACAAGTTGAAGTGCTAGGTCCTGTACTTAGGTCACAACAACCCCTGCATCGCTACAGGTTGGTGGCAGAGTGGCTGGGAAACTGCCTGGTGGAAAAGGGCCTGGGGATGCTGGCACACAGAGGCTGAACATGAGCCAGTGTGTGTGCCCAGGTGACCAAGAAGCCAACGGCATCCTGGCCTGGATCAGCAATAGTGTGGCCAGCAGGACCAGGGCAGGGATTTTCCCTCTGTACTCACCTTTGGTGAGGCGACACCTCAAATCCTGTGTTCAGTTTTGCACCCACACTACTAGAAAAACATTGAGGTGCTAGAGCATGTCCAGAGAAGGGCAATGGAGCTGGTGAAGTGTCTAGAGTGTGAGTCACACGAGGAGAGGCTGAGGGAGATAGGATTGTCCAGCCTGGATAAAAGGAGACTCAAGGGAGTCCTCATTCCTCTCTATAAGTATGTGAATAGATGTGATAGCCAGGTGGCGGCTGGTCTCTTCTCCCAGGTAATTAGGGATAGGACATGAGGAATCGACCTCAAGTTGCACCAGGAAAGGTTTAGATTGAATAACAGGAAATATTTCTTCATGGAAAAGGTTGTCAAGAACTGCAACAGGCTTCCCAGGGAAATGGTTGAGTCACCGTCCGTGGAGGTATTTAACACAGGTAGATGTGGTACTTAGGTATATGGTTTAGTGGTGAACTTGGCAATGCCAGGATACCAGCTATACTCAGTGATCCAAGAGATCTTTTCCAATTTAAAATATTCTATGATTATCTGAGTCTATGTTAGGAGATGCAGGATTATGCATTGAGAGGGTAGTCTGTGCCCTAGGGAGTTTTTAAATATCAGAATCAAACTGAAAACTGCTTTCTCCTTCTTTAAAGAGAAACACTGCTATCCTTGTTGAAAGCATAGAACAGGGTACAGATATTACTGACAGAGCTGAACCACTACCCAAGAAATCAAAAAGTGCAGCATCTCTAGTGATGTTCCCTGATCATTATTCTGTTTTGAAAAACAGCCACAGAAAGAGTAATCCAAGAATTAGAATTTTCTGTACATTCTTTGAAGTGAGTTGTCACCGTTTCACAGCAGTTCCTGTATGTCAAACGGGCTTGCATTATCTTACACTCAAGAAGAAAAGGACTGGTTTTGCAACAAGATACTGCACATATATATCTGATATTCTAAACAATTTTTAACCATTTCAACAGAAAAAAAATTGCTCAATTAAGTTGCAAAGGAAAAGAATCTTTTTTCCCCCTTTGTTTTATAATTCTTAAAATGCTTAGATATAAGAAATTCCCTATCCTTTCTGGCTTTCTTCCCGACCACTACCTGCACTCATTGTAATTGCATAAATT
>VZTF01008312.1:630729-651799 GCA_013397755.1 Cnemophilus loriae | reverse complement strand
ACTACATTTTATATTAATAAAATAAAAAAAAAAAAAAAAAAAAAAGAGAAAAAAAATTGATAAGTCTTGAAATCTAAGCACTGTCACTTCAGACAGTTAAGACGGTCTATATTCTATAATCTTAGATGTGATTCTGGGAATATTTTTTGGTCAGTGTACTGAGATTTACTTAACCATAAAACAGAAACATAACAACAAAAGTAGAATGGAGATCATTGAGGCATAGATGAGCTGATAATTTGCTATCTTCAGGTTAGCCTAAAGGTTAGGTGATAAAAGTTCTTTTTACCATCCTATTACCTTTTTCTTTTTGTCCCATTCTACTATAGGATAATCTTTATTATTTCACAAATTTTGTTTATTCTTATGGATGGATGACCTTCCTAAATGGTAATCCAAGCAATTCACTTTCAGAACTCTTACTGTACTGCTCAGCTGCAACAGTCAAAAATTGGCAGTCTTTCACAAAGCTAGGCAAGGGTAGAGCTGATTTTCTGTTCTGATTTCTTTCATTTGCTCAAAACTTATTTCAGTTTTATTCTGATCTTGTAATTTTCTTTCAGAAGCCTTTGGATGATTAGCATCTTTTTCGGCAGAACTGAGATGCTGAACACATTCAAATCCCCAACTGAACAGCAGCACATGCTGGGAAAGATTAAATAAGACAGCTAATTGCACAGCTAGGATACATTCCTCTTAAGTGACTATCACAGCCTTTGGTCAGTTAACAGTTAAAGTGTATCTATATATATATATATATATGTATGTATATATATAATCTGAACTCTTTTCTGTCTCTCTGGGCAATGTTTTCAGAAGTCAATCAATTTCGAAACCTGGGGAAATTTACATCCCTATAGAGTTTCTTCAGACAGTGAAGGCATTCACATAATATAAGCAAATACGGACAAAAATGACTATTGCACTTCCACTTATTACTGTTAGCAATATTAATCATGACTTTACAGCCTCTACATTCCATGTTCCATAAAATGAAATGTCGGTGGTATTATAAAAGGTCTAAGCCTATTTAAAAACATTAATACCATCAATAAATATCACTATTTGCTCATAAGGCTAGACACTGTAAGTGCTAAGTTCAACTCGTCACTTGATTATGATAAGCTTCTTCAGTTTCAGAGCGCAATTGAGGAAAGAGGAGAACCTGCTTCTCAGTTTGTTTTCTCAGCTTAATCTTCAGTTAAATACTCCTTTCAATATTAAGCCTGATTAGCTTTATGGATGTTTAGAATATTTGGGCCCAAGCGATCCATTTGTCTGAAAGAAAGGTGTTTCTTTTTATCATGAATGCAATAGCAGGCAAAGGCAGAGGTTTTCAAGACTTTATAAAAAAATGTATCAGATCCCATGATGTGATTTATAAATGTATCGAATATATGTATTGATTTATTATTATTTGCATACTAAAAAGTGGTTCGCATAACCATAATAAAAGAAGCAGGTTGGCTGCTGCAAGCCAACGGCACAGAGTTTGTTACTTCTGATTTCCAAATCAAATGTTTCAGATCTTTTAGTGTCTTGAGGCAATGTCATGTGTACTTCTTGTAAGACTTCTGCTACCAAAAATCAGAATGCCTTGTAACTGCTGGTCACATTCATTTAGGCTATGAAGTTGAATGACCAGCCTGTAAGCAATACCTTTACACACTTATAAACAAACAATCCAAAAATCAATATACTGATTTACAGGTAACTAATGGACTTGTCTGAATGCTTAAGTGATCAAAGCACATTCCTTTCTCTCAAGAGAATGCAGATAATCAGAAGTGTTATACTGAACCATGTTTCTGGAATATTATAGTAAGCACTGAGCAACTATGATCAGTTGGAAATTGTACTTTTGGGTGTTGCTATATCCCATGCACCACATTCTGCTTTCCTTTGTGTAATGGAGAATACTGCATGTTTCACGTAGCCCTTGTCAAAAAATAGTGATAATGTTAGTATGAAAATGTTTCCATGTATGTTTTGGTGAATTTGGTTCCCTGTGACACGTTAGCCTACTACATCTGATGCAGTTAGGCATTTGGACCACTGCCATAGAGTGATGGAAACAGCTGTGAATTCTGGAAGTTTCACATGCGTGGATGTCCACTGGCACTGTCAAAAACAGGCTGTGAACTAAGCATGCCTCACTTGACTGAAATGATTAACAGCAACAGAGGTATATAACTTATGAGGAAATAACCACACTATCATAACCTAGCAGAATTCAACCACCTCATATAATTACCTTCATCCAAAGTGGTCTTTTCATGCTCAGAAAGAAAATTCAAAAACTAATTAAAATATTTTGGGTGAGTTCCATCCAGTTGGACACAGACACATCCCAAGTCCCCAGAAACAATGCATGAAGTTCATGTGAGTTGTGTCTCTGTAGCTGTGATTGCAAAGAAAGACTTATCTAACTGTTTGCTATTCGCAAAGTCCCAGGCTTGGATTTTCGGATAAGTAGTCACTCCCAAAAGGTTTTTGACATAGGGAACATATAGGAGAGAGGAGTGGGCACTGTTCATCCTGACTTTAGCAAGGCTTTTGATGCTATCCTCACTGAAAAGGAAAAGCATTGGCAGCCAGTCAAGGGAAGTGACCCTTCCCCTGTGCTCAGGCCCAGTGAGACATATCTGGGTCCATCTCTGCCCTCACAGGCACAACAAAGACACAGAAATACTGGAGATAGTCCACAAAAGGACCATAAAGAAAGTTAAGGGAGAGGAGCGTCTTTCATATGGGGAGAGGTTGAGAGAGCTGGGATTGTCCAGCCTGAAGAAAATGTGGCTCAGGGGGATCTTATCCACATGTATTGATACCTAATGGGGAAGTAAAGACTGTAGTCGGGTTTTTCTCATTTGTGCTCAGTGACGATACAAGATGTGGCAAGCTGAGCATCTGAAAACTGAAATTTGAGAAATTCCATAAGAAAATGTTTTTAATTGTTAGGATAGCTGAACACTGGGATAGGTTGCCCAGAGAGTTTTTGAAGTCTGCATCCTTGGTCATGATCAAAACCCAACTGGACACATCCCTGAACAACCTGTTCTAGTTAATCCTGGTCTGAGAAGGGAAGGTGGATCAGATGATCTCAAGAGGTCCTATTCAGCCTCAACCATTTTGTAATCTGTGATTCCACAAACAGATTAAGATAGAAGAGCGTCTCACCATTTCATAAATTTAAATGAACCTGTACTAAATCAAATCACTTTCTTTCAGATGCAACATTTGCTTTACAAACACTGTTTGCTCGTTATTTATATTTTCCAGCTTGCATAACCTTGACCACATCCAGTTTTCACTGTTTCTCACTCCTGAGTTCTATTGGTCTTGGAAATAATAATTGGGAATATTCATTCTACAGGAGATAAGTACATCCTCTAGCAAATCAGACTGGAGCCTCATAATCATAATTTTCAAACCTTCTGGCTGTATCTTTTTCTCATCACTCATCTTCCTTTTATATTATCCATTGTTGTAATTGCCTCATGGTCTCTCCATCTTTCCACAAATAAATTTCAGCAACAATTAATTGGAACTCTCTATTACATTTAGCTCTTACCTTGTACAGATTTATTTTTCTTATTTTTAAACCAAATAGACTGTTGGAAATTTATGGTTGTTGTGTTTATTTGTATTTTTAATTCCCATTCCTTTGCCTAGAAGTTTGTGCTAGCTTTTGTTTAATGACTAGGTCAGTTCCATTCCTGTGGACTTGAAAAAACTACTTCAGTTTAAAGACTTTCAGAAAGAAATATCTACTCGGGCAAGAACGTCATAAAAATAGGTTTAGGAACAGTGGATTATTTTTGGTTTCTTTTGATATTTTGATTAGAATATTGTGGTGCCTCACCCCCACAAAAAAAAAGAAAAACCACAACAACCCATCAATGCCAGCATCAACAACCAAACTTAAACAATTTAACAGCTGAGTGAAAGATTTACTGGCTACATACAAAATTTTCATTATTTTAGTCTGCGTAAAGTCACTTAAGTAAATATATTCAAGAGTGTTACTAATTCCTTTCTCTGCCTTATCTTCTGTCTATTGTATGAATATCTTCTCCAAATCCAAGACTTGAATTCTTGGCCTTTAGGCAACAGTAAAAAAAGTTTGTTCTTTCCTCAGTGGGCATTGCTCCAGCCTTTGGGTTTGGCATCAGAGATATCAATATATAATTTTCTATTAGCATCATGATCATTGAATCAAAATAATTTACCGTGTTCAAGGGTGGATGGAGCTTGTCCAGGTAATGTCTTGATGCGGATGATTGTCTTTATATTCTACTTGTAAAGAAAGATTATTCTTGATACTGCCTACAAACCAACAAATGCTCCAGCCTACAGAAAACAGACTGTCTTCACTAAGAAAATGCATCTCCATAAGCAGAGAACATACTACCTGCAGTTGAAGCATTGTACAAGTGTAAAATCTGGTCTTACTAACAATGGTGATAAGAGACTGGATCAACATCTAGACATATTAGGACAAAAATATTCCAACCAGAAGTTTCATTTTTTACTTTCTGCGGCCATAAGAGAACAGACCAAAGAGAACCATCTTTCTACTGTCATCTACTGGATGCAAGTAAATATTTTCCGAAGTTCTGAAGTACTTTTATGAAGTATTAAAAAGAGTGATTAAAAAGAGAGAGAAAAGGAGAAATGCCTATAAACGTACATGTGATAGAAGAGCTGTGAGCAAAAACAGAACTCTGCTCACAAGTAAAGAGAAGGAAAAGAGAGAGATGGATAGTTCCATATACTTGTAAAGATTCTCAGAATATATTTTTATGTAGTGTACACTGTTGTCTCTTCTTCTGGGTCTCAGAAGTTTTGGTTGTAACTTGAGTGTCCTCTGTAACTAATATTTGTGATTCAGTTCTCCACCTATGAAATAGGGATACCACAAGTCGTCTGGGGATAACTTTAACTACTTTGTTTGTAAAGCATTCTGAGGTCACTGTTGGAAAGTGCTACAGAAGAGCAATGCACTGCTCATTAATAAAGTCTTTCTTGCTTAATTTTTTTAAAGGGGTTCCACTTTTTCTTGCCACAGTTTTTTGCAGCATGAGCACGTATGTAATTATTAAATATACATAAGTGGAGTGAATTTCAAGTGCCAGGAGTGGGCACACACTCTCCTTATTCAGAATTTCATAAGGGGTGTTAATATGCAGAGTTGGTGTGTGCACTTGGCAGCTGCACTGACATGATAGAGTGTCAGCTCCTTTGTTAATGATCCGCATAGGAAAGTATCCCACATAGGCCTTGACAATTGACATACCATTACAGTCTATTGCGCCAATAATCCATGCATTCAAGTGCTCCCCACTCTTCCAGGCAAGCCTGACACGATAGTCTATAATAGCTCAGTGCAGCATGTGAACACGAGGCCTTGATATTAGACTGTGATGACTTGGAAAGAGACTATATGGTCTAGTGTATAAATGATCCATGTATTATTATTAGTATACTGATCCTCAAGGATCTCTGGATCTGATGCAGTTTCAAGGGGGGTGTTCCTTCTAAAAAAAATTAAAATTACACACAATATTTGGATTTTAAAACAAAAGCTTTTCTCCTTGAAAAATTACAGCAGAAATGTAGGCTGACATCTCTAACATCTGTGCAGGGAACTGGAGCCGGAAAACGGTACGAAGTCCTGTTCCATCTTGATGACATTAAAATAGCACCTTCTTCCTCAGTGACAGTTCTCTGTGGATTGAATCACACATGCTGGCTGCTGTGCAAAAATAACCTGTGACTCTTTTAGCACTCCACAGTCAACAAGCCAAATCTGTCTCTACACCACCATCACTGCTGTGACCACAGCAGAGGAGGCACAACGGGATTAGTTATTATTGCTACCAAGAGCAGTTTAGCAACTCCACACAGCATGGAGTTTTGCTTGCCGGAGAGGTGGGTGAATATTCACTCAGGAAGTTCTTACTGAGCTCCCTGTTTTTCCAGCTAGGTTTGTGGCATCTGAATTAGCGAATTTTTAAGCTAGCTTTCATATGTCGACAGCATATTGCAGTGCTTGCAGTGTGGTCATACACTAAGCATCAGCAATGTGACAAGGCTTTTTTACCTGTGCCAGTTCTAAATCAACAGGTTCCCAAAATTCTGGATGTTACTTTCCTAGCAACAAAAATAAATACTCAAAGGAGTGAAAAAAGAACCGATATGCTGATACAGTCTTTGTTAGGGCATCCACAGAGAAAGACACAAAGCGGTAACACCTGGTGGCTGTTGTAGGTCAAGCTAAAAGTTCCCCATTTGTTTTCTATCATATTGTAACAAGATGCCAGTTTACTGTTTTTGCCGGATTTTCTACATAACTCTCAGTCTGGTTCAATAGTACTGCTATTTAAGCAGCTATTAGGCACACAGTGTCTTAAAACCTTCATGGGGCATCAACCCTTGATTTTGTTCAGTCTTTCTGTGTACGTTCGTGTGTGTATGTTTCGTGGCGATGTGATCCTTTAACACAAAAACAAACCAGTATCCAAACATGGATCATTGAACAACTATCAGAATTCACACCAAGTAAGAGCAAGCCTTTAGACCTTTGTGCAGTATGCATAATTTAGTGCATTATCTTTCTGTCCTTCTGTCCAACTGGGTTGCAGTCATTTTACTTGCTTATCTACTGGTTTCAAAAAGTTGCAGCTTCCTGACAGGTTGGGTTTTTGTGGGTTTTTTAGTGACATTTTTCAGAAGAAATATGTTGGATGGTCATTCAGGCATGGTCTCTATGTTCTGAATGTCTAGGAAGTGGAGAAAAGCCAATTTTAAAAAGCATTTTGCTCTTTCCTTTTCCTTGTTTTATTTGAGATGGGTTCTTTGCCTACATGTTCTCTGAAAAAGGACATTTCGGTGACCCAGCCTGTACAGGAAGGAGGTTAGGAGGTTTCTTTTTCCATTAATCCTTCAAACATTTCCTTTCCTACTTCTCAGTGACTGAAAGAAAGGTCCTTTATTTGTCAGTTACTGTCTGCAGCATTCCTGGAGTGGAAAGAAATGGTGCTACAGGACCTACAACTTACCTTGGATGTTCAGCACATACGTCTCCCTGTTCTTAAAAAGAAAGCTGAGACAAACTGGTTTTGGTGCCATTTAAACATATGCAAAGTGGATGTTATATGGTACCACTACGACTTGTACAAGAAAATGGCAATACCTATTATCTACTCAAACTGACTACCTTATTATTGTAACATTCATATGATCATTGTTCAGCAGTCTTTGGAAACAAAGGCTATTTTTAGTTAGTGACTTTTGACATTACTTTAACATGCATCGGGGCCAGTCAGTATGTTCTTCTGGCACTTGTTGTAACGAAACTGTAATCCTAATCATGCTGGGTAGTATTTGACTCACCTGACTGCAACCCCCTGAGAGTTGGGTATCTACTCTAAGCTAATTTTCTAGTCTCCATTTAGAGTCAGCAGAGAAGTAGGCACTTTCAAAGGACATTTGATACTATTCTAAAATAGATATATAAGACAGAATTAATTGGAAATGCTGGTCTTTTGCATAGTTATATTCAAGGGAAAGGGATTCTGTGCATTTTATTATGGTCCATATATATCATGCTAGAACCTCAAGGTCCCAGCTGGGACTGAGTTGTACTGAACACTGCACAGACTTAAATAGATGTATGAGTCATGCCGTTATGGTTATCAATAGACTTGGGGGGGTTCACACTGTCTAATTTTAGGCACATAACTTGAGCAATTTAAGTGCTTGAGGTCATGCCTAAGCAGAAGATCTGACTCATTGGAGACACTTATCCCCCTTTGTTTATGGTGGAGGGAGTGTCTCACTCTCTTGAAAGCTCTATGTGTCTGTGATTAACAAGTGTGAATTCATGTTTTTCCCCCCTTTAGCAGCTACTCTGTAGGAGAGCTCTTGAAGTTTGTTGGCTGGATCAAGGCTACTAAATACCCCAGGTTCACATCCCAATACTATCCCAAAGAGGATCAGCAGGCCCACAGTCACTGTCTGAAGGAGGAGAGCTCATTTAGAGCTCAGAAAATTGACATATAAAAGGTGAAAAAATGGGTGAGAAATAAATACCCTCTGTCTTGCTTTGATTTTTCCATCTTTACATATATTATTTCATGCAAATAATGACATTAATGCTATGCTTAAGGTTGAGTTTGTAATTGCAGAAAGTCAGAAATTTCACATTTAATCTTCATATCATAGTACAATGGAATATCGAACACAAAGTGACAAAAGTCCCTACGATTGTTGATCCTGAAATAAAACATTATTGGCTGATTTTTTTTCTCTATTAGAGCCACTAAGTTGTGTATTCAATACTAGTAGACCAGCTTGTTATCTCTACAAAATTGTTTAGAGTGCTTCTGAGGTCAGCTTTTTCTTACAAGACCAGAACCCAACCAGTAGAATATAAACAGAGACTGATCTGGGAGGGTGGTGTGTGGGGTGGAGAAAGAAGAAGGAGAAGAGATGGCCATTGTGAAAGTTCAGTCAAATGGAATGGAACTGAAGATTTTTGGTGCATCCTTTCTGTTGTTTTTACTAATTTATCCTTCAATTAGAGTGTAAACATTAGTGACATGATATTATTCTGAGAAGCTTTTGAATTAAGCGTAACCATGAACTGACACTTTTGGAATGAGCAACTCCTTGGCATGGACCTTGGGAAATTAAAATAAAATACAACACATATTGATGCTACAATGAGCTTTACTCAGCTTTGAGCACAACACATGTTATTTCTTTTTCATTTGAATTACGTGGTGTCAGACTGGTAAGAATGACAGAAAGATCAAAATTCAATTTCATTCAATTTCTCGGAGTTCTCGTACTTAAATGGATGATAGTAAAAGGTAACCACCACAGATAAATATATAGTAACCTGTTCAGCCTGTTCGTAGTGCTTTATATTTTTATGTAACAAAGCTTCTACAATCTATGGACTGGACTGTTTTGCTGAAAGCTTTACAGTCTCATGATAGGTTCAAGGCTCAGTATGAGTCAAAATAAAGTTCAGGGAAATTATGTGATGGTATTTGTCATGTCTGTGCCCATGTCTTCTCACTAAGTACGCACGATATTAGGTATGATTATTTCTAAACAACTAAGCCCTAGAAAATGGTGGAAGCTGTAATTATATACAAGTAGGCCACAGTTCTGTTACAGGTGCTTCAGATGATGTTAAGATGAGCTTCTCTAGATATAAAACTTAAAATGATCTGGTAGCTGATAAGCAAGTATAATTTATTGTTGTCAGTTAGAGTTGGAGCCTGCTATTATAGATGGAGCAGTATTCCAATTAATAGTCCTCCTCAGAAAGAGCAGTTGCCCTCACAAACTGCAGTCCATATTCTAGAGGAATAAATTAAAGAAAAAAAGACAGCTTTCTCTGTTTTCTCTCCCTGGTGTTTCCAGAGTTAACCTGTAAGTATGGAAAATGTGAGTGATTCTAATTCCAAGGGTACCTTTTACAATGAGCTATTATACTTGGATGGGCACTAAAGCTGAGCAGTTAGAATGCAGAATTGAAACTCATACTGGTTCACATGTATCTGCATATAAGGATTTTTTTGTGTTCTGATCTCTACAGATAGTCTTAAGAACCTGTTATTTTTCTGAAGTTGCTGCCATATGTTCAGTGATATCATATAAAGCAAAATGAAAATTATTAAAATTAATCTGGAATAGCAGATAACTATATGGAACATGCACACTAATTTTCATCACCCTTCTGGTTTTTGAAAGGCAGTCAGGCTAAAAGGCTCCTAGGAAGTCATACAAAAGGGTAAGACATAACAGGATTTCAGTATTCAGTAAGAATTATTCTGATAGCATACATAGGAATTACAGCTGAGATTTGCTTTGAAGCCATAGTCTGAAATGCTTGTATTTGTACTTAAAATGTACTTATTTGCTTATATTATATTGTGGACTTTGACGAAGTACATGCCAGGAGACAGTTACCTATAAAAGATGTATTTAAAATCTCTAACATATAGGAGATGTCAGGTAAATACTGATGAAAAGAGCAGCCCTTCCTCACCACCACTACACACTGATCTCAAATCATCTGATATAATTTGAAATAAGATTGTGTTTTTTATAGCACTAATCCTAGGTTTCTTATCCTTGTGCAGCAACCTGTATTGAGATATAATGTATTAATGATGCTGCTTTGTGTGAAACATAGCATTCACTTGTTCATTTCATTCTAAAAATGTCATAGTTTTTCTTGCTATTTACTTGATATTTATTTACTGTCTGCCCCCTAATCAGAGTTATAATAACAAAATATGTATGTACACCTGCACAAATATGCATACATGCATGTATCCTTTTTAAACATTAAGTAAGACTACATATACAATATCTTTTTTCTTAAAAAAAAACCAAACACCACAGCAAACCCACAAAACAATAGAATTAAACAGACCTCATATCCAAAATAAATTGGCCTAACTGCAAATATGCTAAGGATCATATAGGATTAACTTTGAAGAAAGTTGAGTGTAGTGTAACACAAGCTGTGGAATGAATCTGGGCTAGAACATAAAGACATCCAAATGGTGGCTCACTCAGAACACACTTTCCTTAGGCGTACGCGAGGTTGGTTCCTTGACAATTGTTTACTAGCAGCTTTTAAGACACAAACAGCTGTGAGTGACAACAGTCTGTCACAAAATTTGTCTAAGTTCATGGCAGAGAGCTGCAAACTCTGACACCTACTGAAAGAGGTATCGTATTTGCAAGCAGTCAAAAGTGATTGAAAACCAGATGAATCTGTTAGGATACCTCATGCCATTGAACACTGTTGCCTATGCCAAATATGCATTCGTAATCTGCAATCTGTTATCTACTAGCACTGATGCTATAAGGTAGCATTGTTAAGTTTTTTTTAATACGTAGCCATCTACTCTGAAATAAAATCTCATATTTAACCAGAAAGAAATAAACACAATTCATAAGATTCAACCAACATATACCACAGATGGAATATTTAGACTACTCTCTCCTCTGAGTTGCAACACTTTTATATGATTTCTAACAGAATATAGAAAAAAATCAACAGGAGGATTACACATCAGGGGAATATGCTGGAAAATCTATTGCCTTTAATTGTGCAGAATTATGCTTGGGATAACCACAGTTGTAATTACTTTACATGCATAGACACTCTGATTGCATACCATGATGGGCAACAGATTTGGTAGTACTGTTTCTGTTATTTAATTATTAGAGTTGGCCTGGAAATGTTCCTCCTTGATTGTAGTTAGCTTAATCAAATATGACTTGAGCATCTGAGTTGGCACAAGCCCTGCAGGAACCCACTGAAATGACAAGGAAGTGAAAAGCTACTCTTTCATTCCTTTACATCTTAATTTGGCAATTTCTGGAAGGACCAAGGAACCAGGACAAGTGCCAGGAAGAGGCGAGCTCTGTGAGCTCCTTTAATGGAAGTGTAAGTAATACAGCAGCGTCTGCTCGAGGGCTTGTCTGTGTGTCGGAAAGCAGCGTCAGTGCAACAAGCCATGCAGATCCCAAGGCTTGCTGTCGCTTTTGCAGTCAAGGGCCTTTGCAAATGAGGGCACGGGTGCCCCCACTGCGGACAGTGGAAACACCTGAGAGCATGACTTATGTCACAGGGCTGTTCCTGGTCACTGTGCCGATGCTGTGCATCTGTCAAGCTTGCTCTACCCGGCAACTTTGCTCCCTCTGCTTGGCAAAGCAGCAGTATTTTGTTTACAGTCTTATGTTCATTGTGCCAAACACAACCATTACTTGTGGATTTGGGTGTTTACGGCAAGGTGCAAAAGTCATACGTGGATTTAACTAAAAATGAAAATATTTTCCTTTTTGATGTTTAATATCAGGAAACCAAACAAAAACCTTTATTATTACCTCTCTCCTTTTTTCTCCTTCATTTTTTTATTGATTGAGAAAATGAATTAGTATTTTCCCACTCTTTACCTATCCATTAATACTACCTGTGCAGTACTGCAATCAAGATCATCCTTATGGTCATGGACCCACCCTGGCAGATGCAAAGGATGCTACTAAATAGAGAAAATCAGATATAGCAAGAGAAAACACGTTTGGTCAGACAAGCAAAGTGATCAGAATAATAAATTCTTTACATATTAGTTTCAGATTTTCATTTATAGTATGTTATTTTACTTCCCACAAAAAGGAAACAACTGAAGAGGGTAAAAAAGAGCATCATCTCTAAAAATTGTTCATTTACTGATTGCATCTGCATTATGTGTGTTACTTGAAAAATGTTTACTGCCTTTTATTAATGTTGATGACTGGATCAGCTGGGCCAATTTTGTTTGGGTTTTTTGTTTTTTCCATTATATTTCCTGAAGCTTTTTTAATGGAAAATCATGAATAATCTATAATAATAGTGTGAAGCTTTCAGGGTTATTGATATCTTTTAAAAAAGATGATATATAAATATTTTTACAATAAATCATTAGAGAGTTGCCGAGAAATGTCTTTTGGGGCACTTGAAATACCCTGATTTTTCATGTCACATTTTGTTTATTAATAGCTCTCGACTGTTTGCTCAAGAGACATTTCAAGACTGTATACAATTTGCTCCATGTTGAGCAGGAATAAAAATTTTGCGAGAATAAATGCTCAGTCAGGAACAATTTTTGTGATGATGAGAAAAGTCTGATGAGTGTAGTCAGCAATGTTTTGGGGATGAGTGTTGATGTAATAGTAGTTTTCTTAATACTTAATGATAGTGATATAAATTAGTTTAAGGTACTAAACATTCAAGCTTTTATTTTTCATGAGTCACAAGTTGGAAGTATCATATACAATTTTAGCAACATTTTAATTAATAGGATTTTTGTTAAAACTTAAAGAGTTAAAATATGACTATATTTTAGTGGCTTTTAGACTCAGATTAAGTCAGCCAACCTCTGGCATAATTTTTCTTTATCTACAGTCACAGGACAAAGATAAATCAGGTATTACAAAAACTGGTCTTTTAGTTGCATGTGTCTCCTTGACTTTCTTGTGCTTTCTAGATCACTACAAATATGAAATTGTCTCAGCGCTCTGAAGGACCTTTATTTACCTAAGCCAATCCTTGCAGCTTTTTTTTCTGCCTGTGATTCCAGAACATTTATTAAACTGCTCAGAACTGTGTGCTGAATTTGTTCTCAAGATAGAAATGAGTATTCATAAGAGATTAATATTTTGCTGGGAAAAAAAATCATATAAAAATTTGGTGTCCATATTCTTACTGTTAAAAGTTTGTTAGAGCAAGGTTTCCAGGTCTTTAATTTAATTTGTGGGGGTACTGGCTGGGCTTCTTCACTGCCTTTATGCAGTTACCACTTTCTGCCTTGCTTGTAAATACCTCCCTACTTGCACCCCCTGCAGATCAAACTCCGTTTCACTGTAGCATGAATGTTTCAAAGATAAATGATTAAGTCTATAGCCCAAGCTCCCAGCCCCCCATTAGTTTCTCCCTCCATCTTCCGCAAAACTGTTTTTACTCAAAAATATTTTACTTGCACGAGAGCATCTGGCATGATCTCTGAGACCTTTGCACAGCTGGGTTGATGCAGGGTGCACTCAATGCTCTTGGGCAGTACTGCCATTGTGAAAACACTGGCAGAAGATAATCTCATCAGACTTCTTCAATAAAGCACTGACATAAAATATTTTTAGTCCGAAAGAAAATATGCACATTGCTAAGCACTACAGAAATCGGGTTATTTTATTCTTATACAGCTAGCTACAAATATGGGATTTTTCATGTTTATCCCGTTATATAAAGAAATAAGTAATAACCATTCTCAAACATAGTTTTAAAATGTCTTTGCAAATTTAGTTGTGTTTCTGCTTCTGTCACTGACATATGCTGAGAGACACCAATTATTTCCAGATCCTTCACAAAGTTTAATGCATTTTTTACAACTATGTTAAACGCAGAACTGCAGTTTCAACCCTCAGTTTCAATGAATTGTTTTAGACAACACACTAAGGAAGCAAGATTAGGAATAAGGAATAGGCCTGTCAGGTAAAAATTTTAATTCGAAGTAGTGATTTCTGCTATTTGTTTTTAAATCATCACATTTTATTTTAAAAGTGTAGTGAAAATTGATTTGCTTGTATTTCTCTATGCTCTCATTAGAGGGTTGACTGCTAACATTACTATCAGGTATTATATGCTAAGGTAGTTTCCATACTACCCAATCTAAATGATCTTATGACTCCATTGCACTCAGTGTATGCCTACATGAAAGTGACTGCAGTGTAATTTGTAGTGAAAAGCCTGGTACAGATAAGTTTAAAATATATCATACTCTTTGTTAGATGTCTTTGAACAACTTGAAGATCCCTTTTTATATCCCTGATGTTCATATGCAGGCTCTCTACATGAGGAGGGTATGTCTTGTATTGTTAGAAGACACTCCAGCTTAAATTATCAAAGCTAATATTCAGACAGGTCAGAACACTAACCTTAATTGACTAGTTCTGCAATTCGAGCTAGAGACAGAAGGTAGCCTTCCCTTCTTCCTTAGTACAAGCCCAGAAGTATCTGGATACCTAATAAATTTCTAAGCATAGGATTGTGGGTCAAGGATGAATATAAATCTCATGCGGTGTCATCTGCATTTGGATGGTTTAAAGTCCCTTTTTAAATGTCTGAAAGTTTACATTTGCGACTTTAGCAATGGAAAATATAGTCTTTTTTTGTCACATGACAGATAGGATAAATACAATAGAATTATGTGAAACTTGTGGTATAATGCTCTTTCTGTACAATGATTATCTTTCCTGGTTTAATAAACTTGTCACCTGCACAGCAGTTTATAAAATGTTTAAGCTAATGTTACAGAATAACAAACTCAAATAATGACAGTGCAGATACATAATGGTAAGTGTACTTCAGTATGAATTAATCATGGGAGTCTCAGGGAGCGCCAAATTAAGCCATTGTTAGAAGAAAAGGGTCTGAATATTTCTAAGCAAGAATATTTTCATCCAGGTTCTCCAGGGTGAAGTGACCAGGTAAGGATGCTCTGTTATATGCATAACACTAGAGGCCTTTACGGACGCATATTTCTCAATTCTTCCTTTGGATGAAAATTGCAAGCAGAAAGAAAAAAGGTGCCAAGCAGGACTCAGAGTTCAGAGCTGTGCCTTGATGCAAGTATTTCCTTACCCCAAGGACATGAGACACACCGCCCCACCCTGCTTTAGAGACAGAGCTGTAGAGACAGACTGTAGAGCTTGGAGCAAGTCAAACCATCTAGATTAGGATTTAGGTCTAATTTAAAACATATATTTTAGTCTGATAAAGTGATTTTCCTCCACTTAACCCAGATTCTGGCCAAGGGAAATCTCACTGTCAGTTTCTTGCCAAGATGAACACCTTGGAAATATAAATAACTTGCTGTGGCTTAAACTTCTGAGCTTACTTAGCTTTTTTTCCTTTGTTCTCTTTCCCACTTGAGTACCGTGCATTATACCTTGAACTGCCATCTGTTTGATGTATGTCTCACATTATACCAAATTTATTGTCAAGTCTTTCCTAAAAGGGGCAGCACAGGGCTGCTCTGACCTAGGAGCAGAAGCAGTTCTGTGTCCTGACTCTTTCCCTTGCTGCATTGTAGCTGTCAAAGCAAAATAATAAGGTAATGATTTTGTGCTCAATGGGTAGCACAATTAAGGTGCTGAGGAAAAAGGCCTTTTGGGTTTTTTGTGGGGTTTTTTTGGTTTTTTGTTGTTGTTGTTGTTGTTTGTTTGTTTGTTTGTTTTGTTTTTCCTGACTGTTTGTTTTCTCATCTTTTGGGAAGTATGAGTAAAAGTGGTACCCTGACAGGGTATTTCTTTGCTCCTGAGTTATTTGAATAAACGGATCAAATAGATCATGCTAGCATGGAGAATAAATCTATCAATTGGCAGACACTGAGGCAGCATTATCAGTCTACACTTGCCATATTATTTTTTCAAATTTCAGTGCCAGCCTCTACCTGTGACAGGACAGGAAAGTTTAGACAGACTCTTGATTTTACCTGCTATGGCCATTCAAAATTGTTGTAGTGAGGTTGTTTCAGTCTCTTCTGCCAAGTAACAAGTGATAGGACAAGAGGAATTGGCCTCAAGTTGTGCCAGGGGAGGTTTAGATTGGATATTAGGAAAGATTTTTCACCAAAGAGGTTGTTGAACATTAGAACAGACTGCCCAGGGAAGTGAGGTAGTTAAGTCACCATCCCTGGAATTATTTAATAGATGTGTAGATGTGGCACTTAGGGACATGAGTTAATGGTGGACTTGGTAGTGCTGGGGGTTTGGTTGGACTTGATGACTTAGAGGAGTTTTTCAGCCTAAGTTATCCTCCAATTCTGTGTTTGCAGCGTTACATCGTAACAAGCCATAGAAATAATTACTGACGAGCGCAGTGTCTCCAGGATTCTTTGTGCCACAGCACCACCGTTTCTTAATCACTTTTTTATTTTGTGGTTTTTTGGTGTTGTTTTTTTTTAAATTTGTTTTTTTGGTGTTATGCTTTGTTTTGTTCTGTTTTTGTTTTGTTTTTACTTGTACCACTTACAAGACCTCCTTGAAAACTTATTTAATTTTACATTTTGTCTGGCATATTGATATTCCAGTCCAAGTGCCTGTTCCCCCCCAGAATGATTTTCAAGTGTGTAAACAAGCTCTGTAAACTCTTTCATGGCTAAACACCACTGAATTGAGAAGTAGTAAATGAAAAAGGAGTGAGGAAAATTTGTCAGCTCCTTGGGATGAAAAGGGTCCAGCACTAATCATTGTCCAGTTAGTTTACACACGTTTCTTGCTACGTTGTTATTACTTCTGTCCTTTTTTTAATGAAGCAAACATTAAAGTAATATTATTTCAGTTGAGGGTTGGTATCTATAGCTTATACCTTGTGATGTTAATTAAAAACATAATTTTTATGTACTTATCACAAAGGAAATATCATTTCATTAAAATCCAATTAGATTCAGACAATATCTGTAAAGACTACTGAATAACTGCTGTTTGAACATGGTCTGCTTTGTTCTATTTTCATCACCCGAATAAAAGCAACCACAACAAACAAACCAAAGGATTTCTTTTATTAATCTCTGAGGTTACAGATCCACTTGCATTTAGAACAGTGTTTTATGTGAAAAACATACCAAACATTTTACGTTTCACAGACTGCAGCATGAGTGACCTTATTTTAGAAAATTCTTATTTTCTTTCCCATATTTATGCAATAAAATATATTTATTTTGTAGAATGGGTGTCTTTGTATAAACAATTTGTCTATGATAAAGTAAATCAACATTTTCACTATTACCAGAATGCTTCATAGTTTAGTGAATTACTGCCTGCAAGGTAGGGGTGACTCAGGATAACACACGGTAAGTGAAATACAGAAGAATTGTTCCTCCATTTTGTCTCACTATAATTAGCCTCTTGCTGCATAGACTGTTACCTTGCCATTGATTTGCTCACTGAATTTCCTTGAATATCCTTCTCTATGAACTGAATGAAGAAAAGTTTTAATGCAGGATGCTTTTTCTGTATGAGTCAAATCCTATGGGATATTTTTGGCTTTCAGTCGTGGGAGAGTTAACAATCAGTGGAGTCAGACTGTCACATGTCTTTGAAAGGATGAAGAAAACAGAAGGAAAGAGGGGACTGTGCCACTGAAATTGAGATTTGACTAAATAAAGTTGTGTGGGTTGATTCTAGGTTGGAAAAATCACAGATGTGCCTCTGCACTGGACTTTGTTTTTTTGTTTATTTGTCCGTTTGGAAGTTTCTTTTGCTTCTGCTACCAAAAAAAATCTCCAAACCAAAATATCATAAGGGGAGGAAGGCAGCTAGTGAAGAAGTCTGAAGTGTCTGTGTCAGAAGGCTGTTTCTTCTGATTCAGCAGTTAAGAATGAGTGTCACAAAAACTAAGGTGCCCTCATAGGAATAGCAGTTGCAGTGTTTTCTATATGGAGTCTCTGTAATCACTGGCACAGGAATGCTGATTCAAGAATTTTGCAAAGAAAGACACTGATGTTGATAAGAACTAGAACGAAATGGTTTTGTTTGTGCTAATAACTGAAATTACAACCAAATAAAGATTTGAAGAAAATCTACAGAAAGATCAATGTTTGTGTCTTAGTATTTTGCAGACAACGAATACAATATTTGTTTAAGTTTGCCTTATCTTACTAAAAAAATTAATAATTCTATTTGAGAGTTGATTGTATTTTGATGATCTAGGTCACTGGGGAAGAAAGAAAAAAAATGCTGTTTGTCTGCTATAGTAGGACTATGTAACACAATGGGATTTCCTAGTTTTGGAGGCACTAGTGGCCTGGTGGGAATGAGGTAACAATACCAAGACATGAAAAGACTAAAACAGAAGTCAGTGTATGCTGAGACTGAAGAGAAATGCAAGATTGAATTAAATAGGCTTTCAGTTAAATAAAGTGTTTATGAAACCAAATGAGAAGTTATGAGACCAAACTTCCTCATGGCTAATATAGAAAATTGGATGATAAACAAAAAATATGTTTAATGGAAAAGCAAATCAACATAAAATTCTATGAGAAGGTATTTTAATTGTCCATATATTTATTTTGATCTTGACTGAGCAAGAACCCTTGATGGCAAAAAGAGAACCCTCCTCTTCTTTCCAGTAGTGTGCCTTACAATTTCTGAAGTTAGAATTCTCTTCTTCTTTCTCATAGTATGCCCCACATTTTATAAAGTGGCAGATATTTTGATTTTGGCCTCGGTTCCTAATTCCTAATAAAACTTTGAAATAACTCAGCTCTAGACCTCAATTTGAAGTCTGATGCTTAATTCAGACTCAGCATTTAAGTTTGTAATAGCAAAATATTTGCGGACAGTTTCAGGAACAATATAGGATGCAGGTCTGGCAGAGTCTGCTTGTTTTTACTTTGACATCATCTGCAGAGAAACCTTCAGTGAATGAGCACGACAAATCATGTTTTGTTGAAAAGAAGAGTAACAGAGAAATATCTTCTCTAACTTCCCAGCCAGACTGGGCCAAGGGTCAGCCCCATACCTGATTCTGCCATCATGCAAAATGGCAATTTAGAGAAAAAAAAAACAAAACCACACTGTACTGCATATTATTATTGTAACTCTTCATTCCTGGAAGTCAGCATGGAATTGGAAAGCTGCTGCACAATTACTAAATAAATAAAATCTAATAGATGGGCTTCACCAATCATTTCTGGCAAGAAAAGCTACATGAAGCCTAATGTATCCTCTGCTTTCATTTAGAGTATTGTAGCTTTTGTTTCCCTTGTAAAACTACATATTTTGCCAAAAGTCAAGTTGCAATGGATATTTAATAGGAGTCTGACCTGCTAGAAATAGTTATTATGTATTGTCAAGGCAGAAATAAACCCTGGCAATACCAGCACAGTGCCTGATTCAGTTGTCTTGATAGCCCAACTAGTCTTTTTCATTTTTACATCAGTGGGTATTTTTGCTACACAAAACCCCTCAGAATATAATCAAATATTATAATGTGGACCCCATTACAAAACAGTAGCATTCACACTGACTTCTCTGAGCAGTAGGCAATTTTTCCATTAGCAAATTAAACTTGGAGATGTGTAAAATTTGCATTGTTCACGTATTTGTGTGAGAGAAGTGATAATTTCATTACTACTGTATTCAAAATTTGATTCAAGGTGGAATGACATTTTCCTTTCTTCAGAACTGTCATATTTTATCGGGTATGACTCAAAGCAGAAATGATTGTGTTCTTTCTGTCATCTTGTTAAATCTTAGGGTTTCCAGAGTATTTGAAGATTTTGTAGAGAGAAGGTATTTTTCTCATAGGTCATACTGTGAATATAAAAGCTTAATGAGAGAAAATAACATATTTTAGAAAGATCCCTTTTAATAGCACGGGTCACTGTGTTAGTTCAGTGGAGCTACAAACTTAGCCTTTTTAAGAAGGACAAATTTTCTGTTGCTGTGTTTTTCTACCACCAGCCCGAAACAATTTATCCATTAAGTTTCCTTTCTCTGTCTGTAAAAGGAAGAGGACATGGCTTGAAGGCCACAGTCACAAGAACCCAAAATCATAAGAATGGTACACTTCAGGAGTCAGCTACACAAAGATGAATCAGCAGATCTAGCCAGTTTATCTTTACCTCCTGTCTTCAACACTGACAGCTGATCTGCATTTTACAGTTGAGTTGGAATATAATCTGACCAGAATATTTAAGAGAAACTGAAAAACCTGAAATAAATTCAGTTCAGGTCCTCTTGAGAAAGGAAAGCTTAATAAGGTATTCTACTGAATGCATTTCTGTATTTTAAACTTTTGATTATGTGGTCAGTTGGCTGGTTTTACCTCACTCTGCTTAATGACGTCTTTGACACCGTAGTGGAACATGCTGTAGAAAAATCTCTAAGCAGATGTAGAAACTACTGGAAATACTTCTTGAATCCTATTCCTGTGAGTTTTTATCAATTATAAATGGCCACTGATATAAAACCTCCATAATTTTGATAATTATCTTGATCTTTTGAGATATATTCCTGCTTAGATGGAAGCTAAGAAATAATGCTCCATGAAGTAAAAATACTAAAGAAAGTTAAAATAAAATCTTAACAACAGCAACAACAAACAACATTAACAACAACAACAAAGACAACAAATTAAAAAAAAAATCAGGTTTTTTTCTTCCATTCCAGAGCAGCTACATAACCATGTTTTGAAGTGTATTTTTTGTGGTAGTGGTGGTGATGGTGGTGATGGTTGATTATTGGTTCTGGGTGTCGGATATTTTTTTTTCTGGTGACTTGTACAGGAAACATTTCTCAGTTAAAATTATCATGGTGAGAACATTACCAGATATATGTCAGAACATACAGGTTAGTCTAACATTGTGCACTATTAAAGTCTTTTATTTAAAATTCTTTCCTTTCCTTTCCTTTCCTTTCTTTTCCTTTCCTTTCCTTTCCTTTCCTTTCCTTTCCTTTCCTTTCCTTTCCTTTCCTTTCCTTTCCTTTCCTT
>VZTF01008312.1:337400-630711 GCA_013397755.1 Cnemophilus loriae | reverse complement strand
AGTTTAGTCTAACATTGTTCACTTTTAACTCCTTTTATTTCCTTTCCTTTCCTTTCCTTTCCTTTCCTTTCCTTTCCTTTCCTTTCCTTTCCCCGAAAGAAAAAAATAGGCAGCCTAGAAAGAAAGTAGGGGCAATTTGAAAAGTTGACAGAGGGTAAAACTTTGTGTCAGCAAATATGAAGAATTACTGATGTGAAGAAAGTTGCAAATGCTCTAACTAAACTTGTAGCATTGCATCATAGACAATCAAACAGTTTAAAAATATTGATGGCCAAGAAAGCTGAGAACATAGAGTTATATCTGAGGAAAAATTATATTCCAGAAGGAAGTAGACAGATTTTGGAAAGATATTGTCCTTTAAGGCATATTTCCCAGGATATGTTCCCTGTAAGTCTATTAAAGATCTCATAAATGCAAGAAATTGTAATTTCTCAAGGTTAGAAGTGAATTCAAGCGTCTATTTGGATTATTCCCCTGGCTCTTCCATAGCCATCAGAAGACTGCAAAGTTGAAAGATGAACCACATTTCACAGTGGGTAGTGTCAGAACATTTATAATTTTCCCAACAGTTTCCTGGGACTCCAAACAGAGCTACATCCTGTACCTCGATCTGTCCTTCTCCTGTCCCAGTGACCAAGGAACAGCAAAGTACTACAGACCTCTAAGGTCCTCCTGCACTCTTGCCTGTGCTTCTGCTCAGAAGCCAGGAGCCATGTAAGTAACATGATTAAGACAATCAAACTATTTTTAGGTCAAACCCTTCCCTTCGCATGACGCTGGTGGCACTTCCTTACCATGAGTAGTGATTGCAGCCTTTCCAGCCTCAGCTGTTCCAGAACCAGGAGAACCCTTACATCCTGTAAATTACGCTACAAATTGCATTGTTTTTCTGCTAATAGGGATGGGTTGGGGTTTTTTGGTTTTGGTTTTTTTGGGGTTTTTTGGGGTTTTTTTTTACAATTTGCATAAAGGACCTTACAGATTGCAAGATATTTCTGTCAAGTAGGATTCTGTTTTCATTTCCCATCTGGGTTTCTTTGAGCCTTATATATTCTGTGGGGTTTTGTTTTGTTTTGTTTTGTTTTGTTTTGTTTTGTTTTGTTTTGTTGTTGCATGGGGTTTTTTTGTTCTTTTGTCATACTTCTCAAGTCTTAAAGCTTTGATTTTATGTATTTATTTATTTTTAATGAAAGCAGCAATTCTAATGTTACCAAATGAGTACTGGAGCCAGGGCTTTTAATATCCAGAGACTCGTGATAAAATCACTGCAGTTGGCAACACTGCTTGAATTTGGCACAAGATCCTAAAGCTTTAAAGGAAAAAGTGTGACTCATCAAACTTGCCTGGAGAGTTAAGGGAGCTGGGGGCAAGGGCTAATGGGGGTATCCTTCCATTTCAGTACTTCAGAGCAAAATCTACAAGATACAGGCCAGTAATTGTGCCAAGAAAAAAAGCTGCTTGCTATACAGAGAATAACGATTTCTAATTATGTAATGAAATGAGAGGGAATGTAGAATGGCAGAGGTTTTTTAAAAAATACAGGTATAAACATTTCCAATTACACAGAAATATTTTAGGAAAGAGATAGTAGTTCATAGGCTGGAAAAGTACCTCACCTTTACGTGATATAAACCATAAAAGTCTAAATACTCTTTACACATTTGAAATGTTCTTCTCTAATGATCTTTCCTTTCCAGATGAAGTGAAATACGGAATTTGATCTTGTGTTTTCTCAGGGGGATTGTATATATATTTGTCACAGTTTTGATCTGCCACCAGAAGCTAGCCTTAACTTACTGAATTATACATGACAAAGCATTAGATTAAATACATTTACATGTGTTAAGTCATAAAAATCAAGTCAGTTACTCACTGCTTTACCTTTCTGTATGTGCTGTGGTCTTTTGTTAATATGCAAGACCACCCTCCTAAGCTAAACAAGCCCAACTATACAAGATAAAACTGGACAGAGACGTTTCATTAAGCTGGTTTTTTTCATTCTCAGTTCTTGAATTCTTGAGATGAAGGTTTTTTGCTAGAAAATTAATTTTTATCAAAATTTCCACTGGGAAATCTTTTTCCATGCCCAGAGTATACATTTTAGTGAAAAAAATCATCATATTCAGGTCTTTGTAAGAGCCTTCTGGCTAAGCCATGGAAAAGGAAACCATCTCATGTTCTTCTACTCTGTCTAAGATAGATCAAATTACCTCATTTCTTATTGTCCCTCATTGTTAGACATAGATGGAGACTCTCTAATGCAAAGCTATTGTGATTTGAAGGATGGTTGGTTGTTAGTTTGCTATTTTCATTGGGTTTGGGTTTTGGGTTGGTTTTGTTTGTTTATTTTTTGGGGTTTTTTTGGTTTTTTTTTTTTAGTTGGTTGGTTGGTGTTTTTTGGGTTTTGGTATTTGTTGTTGCTGGTTTTTTTTCTACTGGGCTTTGTATTTCTTTTGCAAAGTACTTCAAAAGCTTTACAGTTGATCCCATATTGAGTTGTAAAACCAGCATTCCGAGAGGAACCATATCTTGTGGTTCCCTAACATTCATAGTTTTCAGAGTTGTCTGTATTCAAAACGTCTCCCCTTTTTCAAAGCGCTTGAAGCACGCAGGAACGTGTATATCAACATCTAAACCAATAAAGATTTGTGCTTGTAGATATATCCCATTAATTTTTTTTTTTTTAAGCACGTGTTTTAAAATAAGTATGTATTGGGGTTTGTAGGAGATTGTGTAGTTTAGTTTGCTAATAAGCACCAATATATACTATAGAAGTGTTACCGTGGATCTGAAAGGGAAGATGTTGGCTTTGTTCCCAACTCAGAGGACTCACCAAAGAGTTTTAAGTATCTCTCTCTCCAGGAGAGTTACCTGACACAGGCCAGTAGTCTGGGGGTTGCAATTTACTGCCTGTCTAGCTGTAGGCAGTCTCTTTGCTGGCTTTTTACCTTTCTCACCCTCTTGTAGGAGCACAGCACAGATCCTGCACGGGCAGCAAGCAGCTCTTATATACAATATAGGGGAAGAGAAGTTCTTTTTCCTGGAGTACAGAGAGCTCTTGGTAAAGAAGTACTTGTCTCTAACATCCTGTTTCTTTGTGTGCCATGGACTTACTCCATGCCGTGGGCTAACGGCCTGCCAAATGTCAAGCCAAATAAGTGCATTTTTTAGTTGGCATTGCACAGAGCAAGATCTGAACCTGGAGGAAACAAACTGGTTTCGTACAGTTAATTAAAAAATGCTCAATCAATTTAATATGCATGAAGTTTATAAAGCATTTTCTTACAGGCTGGGAAGTTATGTACACAAATTTCAGTCCAGTGTGAATTTCATGATTTCAGGTTTCAAGCCCAGAAAAGTCTCATCCAGTGGAAGTACTGACAGTCCTCTTATCACAGACACTGTAGAAGGTGCCACTGTAATAATCCCTGCTTCTATAGTCATAGTCAACTTTTTTATACCCTATAGAAGTGGTAAATAATATTGGGACAAAATTAGTTAGGATACTTAGGATTCACTGTAGCAAAGAGAATCAGAACAACAAAAGCACTCTCACTGATGAAATTGGAAATGTTTTTTTTTAATTAACACTTCTAATTAGAATTTAACATCTCACTAGCTTCGTATGGGATTTTTCGCTTCCTTAACCTCACGGAAACCTATCTATTGGCTCTAAATAGGCAGTCACTTACCATGCACCACTTGAGGATTTCAATTAATCCCAAATCCTCTAACTTTGGAGTGTGAACTTGCATTTTTCTCTGCATGCCATTCCCTCCTGTTTCAATTTTCTTACTAAGAACCTTCTCAACAGTTTTTTTCTTCTTCAATTCTTTGCCTCTCTGTTTACCTTTCTATTTAAAAACTGCAGTATTTTGATTTGAAAATGACGGGACAATGCCATATGTTTTTAGGCACTGGTCAGGACTGCTTAACAGAGCTCTGGAAAGACAAGCAGCTAGAGAGACTGTGCAGAAGACAGGAGAAACTAGCCTCTGTCAACTTTTAAGTGGAAAAAATGTAGGTGTCTTGAAGAGTATTTTTCTACAGACATCTTTGGATCCAGTGACACCCACCCCTCAACCTCTAGCTGGATTTTTCATGTATAATCTTAGTTTACTTGAACTTGCACTGTGAAAGAATCTACTTTCTCTCATCAGAAATAGAATTCCTATTGCAAAAGGAAAAAAAGACGTTAATAAACCAATAGAAAAGAATGGAAATGTAAAATAATTTAGGTTAGAATGGAATTAACTGATTCCCTGTTGTCTGACAATGGCCATTTTAAAGAAATGACAAGTTTCTCATTCTGGAGATGTGATAAATTATAAATTTCCCTGTAGCAGCAGGAAGGGAAAAAAAAAGACCAAAAACTCACAGTTTCCTGGTATTACTAATTTACCTTCCTAAAGTGTTGAGTAGTCAGGTGCCTCACAGACTGATCACTAGTCAGTCTTCTGTATTAGCTACTTTTGAAGTAAGTTTACTTTGATGGCAAACAAAGAAAAACAAATGTGTTCTCTATGACTCATTATTCACAAATATCCTGGAGTTTGTCTTGAAATTTGCTCATTTGTTAAAAAGGTGACCACAGTGGCATTAAATAACACCATTGTAGACTAACACCTAACGTCCTTTTTGAAGTTATATATTTTAGAAAATATACGCTGCATTATGGATTTTCTGTTTTGTTTTCAATTGAAAAACTCGATCACCCATCCAAGTAAACCAAAAGTCATCTAATCATAAGCACATGAACAGCCAGCTTCAAAATTCTCCATAAAAATAGTTACAGGATTCCATGGAAATCTTTTTGCTAGGTATCTTATGATACATTCTGAAAATTCAAGAGGGAAAATTAATTACAGGTAACTGTTTATAAAACACTGATGTAAATAGATCATGAGAACATGATTACAAGTGAAATTTCATCCCATGATAAATAGCAATCTCAGTCTGCTTGCACCTATTATAGCCAGAAAAAACACATAGAAATACATCTCAAATACTTATTCTTAAATAATGAAGAAAATAAAAAAGCGGGGTTTTATCCTTCTCCTGTTAAGTTGCTTACAATAGTCACACTAGCCTGGATACTGTGGGCATCCCAGTCTATATTCATTCAGAAAGGTCTTCATCTGGAGTAACTTATCTGATGAAATATATCTTGAAATACATCTTCATCTTTCCACTGAAAGTGGAAAGCCACTTCTCTCAGAGTCTAGATCACCACTGGTCACTACACATAGAGACACACAAGAGATATACAAGCTTTCCACAAAATTCCATATTAACCTTCCATTTTCTTGTGTCTCTTATATTTTTTCATGTACAGAATATTCCCCACGCTGTGCAACATCCATGTTCTTGTCATGAGACAGGAAACTCATAAGATCGTGTAACTTTGCTAGTAACTTCCAGTGCATTACTTTTCCTTGCACTGGAGGTTTAGTTTGAAAAGTGGATTGTTTTTCTATGTAGGCACATTTAGGCAGGCTGATCATAAGAAATGTTGCACTAAATTGTCTTCCATGTGCAGAAGGACCACACAGAAGTACGTGGAAAGCTGCTAACACAGTGATCTGATGGATGTTACACAGCCCTTTCTCTCTGAGATGGATGACAGCTAGAGTATCATTTATTTGAATCTCCATGCAGTGCTAATTAGGCAATGAGGACAGACAACTGAGACACAAAGTGAATGCTAGAAGCACTCACCAACAGTGCCACAATGATTTCTCATTTGTCTTTGCTATGCAAAGATATCCATTGCACTGCATTGTGTGGGCACTCCATGTCTGCACAGAATCATAACAAAGCCGAAACCAAAGGATCCAATGGTCCAGATAACACAATGTGGATGGTAAAGGGAGAGAGAACACCATGTCTTGACTACAGCAATATGACTGATCTCAGCTCAGCTCTCAGTTGTACCTTCTCAATGCATATGAAGAATGTCTCATTCTATCTCTAACTTTCAGGACATTTCCCACAGATCTTTAGAAAGCAATTTTCGATCCAGCCATTTTCAAAAATGGTCGTAGACAGGCACAAGCTAAAGCTAAAGCTAAACTAGGGATGAGTCAGGCTGGTCTTTGTTGAATATTGAGAAACTTCCATAACCATGAACAGAATATGATATATTGATAAAGGGTTATGATTGTTTCTTATTTTCCATCCTGAGGAAGCAACTGGATCATCTGGAGGATGATACAGACCAAGATTAACTCTGGTTGTGGAGTGAGACAATTTTGTCAGGGTTGTATGGGGCTTTCAGTCAACCTTCCATCATTATAAGCTTGGCATCTTCAAGGCTGGACAGATCTGTAAATGTCCAGAAAAGGGGAGGCATGAGACAGTTGTACAGTCCTTGTGCTATGTAGAAAACATTTCTCTCTCTAGGATATGTGAATACTGGTCATGGGTACAGGTGTTGCCTATTCAAAATTGATGGTTGGGATGGTCACTTCTGAATTTTCAAAAAGTGGTGTTCAAATTACATTAGCAAGCACACTCTGATGCGGTTTGATCTGATGTAATATGACTGTCTCTATTTCAGCTTTTTCTATACCACTTACCATTCCTGAAGCCAGAGAACTCGGTTCAGTGAGCTTGGTTTCAACAGCGTACCTGTTCACCTTGCTGTCTTTTACTAAAATGATTTTGGTGTGAGATAATCCAAAGAGGTAGGTGCACCATATTTAACACACTTTTTCTGTTTACCTTGGATTCTCACAACTAAAATTTAGTATTAAAAGTCTCTTTCTGACAGGTCGCAGGCATCCTAACACAAAACTCTTCTCTGAGAAACAGAGAGATGCTAGAAGTGCTAGCTATGTTTCCCCCCCAAAAAGCGTATCTTTTATTAAGGTAATGAAACTCCTGTTAAATGCATGTTAATTGTATTTTCATGATTCTAGATATTTTCCAGCTAGCCATCACAAGGATGGATATACTACTTAGGGATAACTAGTCAGAGATTAATAGATAGAGTCTGCTGAAAGAATGCCTTCAGCAAAGGCATGCTGGAGTCAGTCTTGGTATGAACATATCAGCTTGGGAAAACCAACCTGCAAGGAGATCAGAAAGCTCCTCCTTCTTCTCTCACCCTTTTCCATCTGCACTCAAAAATAATTAACCATTTCCTACAATGCCAAAAAAGCAAAGGATAAAGAAAATAAGCCCAGTAATTCTTTCATATTGATCAAACTCTACCCAATGCATTCTCTCATTCCTCCTCCTTTCTATTAGTTCCAGTCACTTTCCCTTGTTTGCTTTCTGCTCCTCTTGTGGATACGCAGACCCTCTTGTCGTCCCATTCTTTCATTTCATTTTGCTTACTTGCACAGAAGAATAATTTGCAGCTTCTTGAGGACCTGTTTTACTTATACTCAAGCTCTTCTAGATGTTACAAGTGTCCCTGAGAAAGCCATCAGCACAGTAACAAATTCATTTGGCTTATAAAAATCATCTGCATATAGGCCTGAATGTCTACAGCTCTTTTGGCAGAACCTATTCGCACTCCACGGGAGGGCTGGGCCTGACTCTGTGCATCTGAAGGGCAATATCTGCACATTCAAAAAAATAGCTATATGAGGAATGAGAGGTGAGGGACAGCACTGCAAGCCTGGCTTGTCTCATATGCAGAGACTAGCCATACCACCACCTTTCCTGATTCATAGGAGGATGCCTGTGCTGTTTACGAGGGCAGCATTTCAGGCCAAATTCAGCCCTGATGTGAACAGGCACAACTCCACTGGCTTTGTACAAAGGCTGCCTTCCTGAGAGCAGAACAGGGAAAGCTCTTTGAACAGTGCCAATAATTGCTTCTCTTTTTTTTTTTTTTATTCATTTTTAAAAGACAGTGGAAGATCAGAGGCAGCAGCTACAATCCACAGTCTACAAATAGCATTAGTAAGAACACAAATGAAAGGCTTTGTGCCACAGTTATATAGCACATCTAACACAAATAGCTAGGCAGTGAGTGGTTGTTGATTAGCTATGAAACAGTGTAAAGAGCACAGGCGAAAGCTCTTCTACATAAGTCTCCTGTGCAGGGGAAGTAGATGCCATTCCTGATGAGGGGCCACTGGAGGGATGGGATGCAACTATAAACAGTGTTTCAGAAGAAACATCAGAGATTTTAAGAAAAAAATCTTTCCATCGCTACTTTTGGAAAGTCTTCGGACTGTGTTTTATGCAGGACCTGTGTGAGAAAGGTATGCTGTAGGTTAGTGAGAAGAAAGCTAGGGAAATTACTAGTGGAAAATAGCTGGAAATTCTCAACACGTGTCATTCATATTCAGCTATTTCTACCCAACATATAAATTGTGTAATGCGTGTAAGGCAAGCCTAACCACACTCCTAGTGTAGCCCACCAATCTATTGAGGGCAGCTGCATTGAGCTTTTCAAAAGTGCTTTAATATTTGACCTAAAAATAGCTGATCATTCTCCTATTGCACAAAAATTCTGTAAACCTGAAATGTTTCCCCTTAAACAGTATTGCAAATGTGATTGTTTTCAGAAATAAAACAAACACTCCACAAAGTTCTTTCAGGTGTTGCTCTGGATCTCAAAAAAATTGGCATTATCGTGAAAAGTTAAACATGGTTTTATACTTTTTTTATGTCAGCCAGAGGAGTACTTTTTGTAGACATTCCTCATTAAAACCACCCTTACAATGAACTTTATATGGCAGTGTGCTTTTTTTATAACCTCTAAAGGTTTAATTAAATCAGTGAATATGTGCAACAGATTTTTATCTTTATCCGTTCATCTTTTTTTTTCATCTTTATCTGTTCTGCATGCAGCTATTCTTCAATCTGTCCCAGACAAGTGGACCTAGAATCTGGAATCTCTCCTGAGATTTGCTACTCTAGTTTGCTGGAGTTCAGAACTCTGGAGAAAAATTTGCTACAGCCCTTGTTAGCAGGTGATTTACTGTCCTGCAGTTTTCTCAAAGACTTTGCTAAAACATACAAGGTAAAGCATTGTTTATCACAAACAGTGATGCATAATACCAGGGGCTGACCAAGTTGTAATTATGTCACCAAAAAATCTTGCAAATTTATCAGACCATTAGTGAGGGGACACATTTGTCTGCTGTGTGTATTCATCTGCCACCGAAGTCATATTTATAGGATTGCTTTTTAAAGGGACCATAAAGAATGTCCGGGAAACCTGCACTCAGATGAAAAACTGCATGATTGCTTTCATTGTTGCCAGCTTCCAAACAGTGGACATCACAGATTTTCATTCAAAAGCAGCCAAGAACTCTTTGCAACTTTGCTCACAGCTATGTCAGGGCTTAAAGGAAGATCCCAGGGTGGGATAAGTCATGGCAAAGTCTTCCTTTTGGGAATGAATGACCCAGTGTCTTAGGTAGTATAGCTCTGCAATCACACTTTTTATGTGTGAACCTGATCGCATAAGAAAAATTTCTTTGCTCCAGTCTCTCCCAACAGATTATTTCTTTGTGGATTTGCAAAGCAATTAAATGCATGCTTATGTTGCATATAAGATGTAAAAAGCCTCAACTCCAGGTTTATTCCAAGTTAATGGGGCAAAATAAACAATTAGCTGAAATAACATTAAACAGTACCTGTTATGGGAGAAAAAAAAACTCATCACATGCTGCTTCTGCAGGAAAAAAAGATTAGCACCATCTTAAAAAGCTATAGATTCTTCCAGTTTAGTTATGCTGAGCCACGCAGAACACAGAGCCATCAGAACTTGAGCTCTTCTGTCCGGGAACATTTTTAATAATAATTATATATAATGCAATACATTGGAGATATAATGATACATTTTGATGCCAGACCATGCTGAGCTTCTCTCTTCCTTGCTCTTTTTGTCTGCTGCTACTTCCTGACTTGTTCATTGTGCACTCACAATCCTTTTTCTTACAGGTTTCAACATTCGACAGTAACCAGGCATATTGACTCCGCTCTATGCCTCCTGTTTGCCTTGAAACATCTCATGATAGCTTGCCCTTGCCATAGCTCAGCTCTACAGCTGTAGCAAGGTATCCTGTGTTCAGGTAACACTAGCATTTTTTATCTCCTTACCACTGCAGATAGTTGTATTATAAATACACAAATACCAATAAAATTAGGATACTTTTTCAACAGGGCAGAAAATTGGTTGGTTGGTGCTTCTTTTGTTATACAGTATACCATGCTGAGCTATATGGTCCTGTGGGGAAATTAAATTATGTATATAGGATTGGTAGGTGTGCTAAACCTCTTCAGAATGTTTTGGATGTGCTCTCCTTCATTCTCTCTCCCTCTGGATGTTATTATTTTGCCTTTAACAAGGGCCTGTGCAGGTTGCCTTTACATCTCAAATTCTCTCCAGCTGAAGGTGCTGGAATGTCAGACACTCACTTCCAGCAGGACTTTCTATTTCTCACTATTTTTAGGCTACAGAAAAATATAACAACAACTTTTTATAACAGTGAGCTTGTAGATAGTCAGAAAATATATTACAGAATAATCTTGCTGTCAGGAAAGAAAAAAATAAACAGTGACAAAAGTGACCTTGAGGTCCTATGAGGAACTGAGAATGCCATAAGTAAGAAAAATATGTATAAAGGAATTTGACTGGATTAGGATATGCTACACTTAACAGCTTGAGCGAACACATGTATCAATCTCTTCGGTGCTGTTTGAAAGTGGTGTAAGTGATAATAGCAATATTTTATTTTCTTCTTTAATATAAATGATGCAGGACTTTTGTGAACACTACTCTATTAAGAAAAGTTGTATATCAAAGCCTCAGCAGCCCAGAATTGGAAGCGACGGATCTAAAGTCCTGTAAGACAAGCAAGTCTAGGAAACACATGAAAGCATTAAGAAAAAAAAAATATATATTCTTGAACACTTTCAAATTTAGAAGAGTAAACACAAGTTCCATACTAAATGCCACGAGGTCTCATTTTTATAGAAGATTTGCTGATTGCGTGGGTGAGACCAATTTAGTCTAACTGGCAGACAGAGCTGATGTTGAATTTTGACCTTATGACTCTCTTCAGCCAGTGAGGCATTAATTGCATTATTTTCTGTTTCATTAAGCAGTAACTGTTTTGCAGTTTTTTCCCTCCTCTTTGTGAAGATTTTTTTCCTCCTCCTTGTGAAACTTCAAGAAATAACAAAAGCAAGTTCTTATGTTTGGAATCTGTCTGGAGTGTTTATAGTAGGGTTTATGACCAAGTCATGTTACTCTAACTAAATTCAGCAGTGCAAATTTGTCGAGGTTATCATGCTTGTTCAAGAATGAGCATTTTTCTGGATACATCAAATCCATCTCAGCTTGAGATAGAACACAGAAAAACTTCCGAAAAATTTACAGAATCACAGAATCACTGTCTATTCTGTGTTGGAAGGGACCCACAAAGATCATTGAGTCTAAATCTTAGCCCTGAACAGCACATCCCCAAGAGTCACACCATGTGTCTGGGAGCATTGTTCAAATGATTCTTGCACTCTGTTAGGCTTGGTGCTGTGACCACTTCCCTGGGGAGCCTGTTCCAGTGCCCGACCACTCTTCTGGTGAAGAACCTTTTTCTGATATCCAGCGTAAACTTTCACTGACATGGCTTCAGGCCTTTCCCTTGGGTCCTGTCACTGGGCACCACAGAGATCAGTGCCTGCCCCTCCACTCCCCCTCAAGAAGAAGTTGTAACTGCAGTGAGGTCTCCCCTCAGTCTCCTCTTCTCCAGGCTGAACAGACCAAGTGACCTCAACCACTCCTCACATGGCTTTAGACAAAATAAAGCCTCCGATAGGCTATCTGAAAGAGTTTTTCTTACTTAGAGAGCTGAGAAAGAATGTTCTCCAGGCTTTCAAAGAACTTATTAATGATTTTAAGGTAAGCGATAGTATTATAAACTGCAGCAAAAATTTCCGGAAATTAAAATCACATTTAAAGTGAACCAACAGGAACCAGCTCAAAACTGTTACTTTTGAAAACATGGTTCAATGACCTCACACTTATGAGAATTCGAAGGAACTTCCGGGCTCTGGCATCCAGAAAATCCCAGCCATCACACTCTCCAACTGTAAGCCGCAGTTACATTAGCAATTTGGCTGTAGTTGCACAGTGAATGCCCACAGGAATTCCATAAATACACTGTCCATCTTCAGTTGGACACAGTGATTCACACAGTTCTTGGCCAGATTGTTGGAAGCAGAGGCCCCTGTCATCATTTCTGGACAGTTTATATGGAATTACAGCTCCTCCTTGGACCATTTCTCCCATTTGAAAAATTGCCATAGTGAGTTCTCCAGCCTGCCAAGCTGGCAGACTCCATCCTTGAAGCTGGAGAAGAGCCAGAAATTGCTGCACAATTGTGAACCTCCAGTCTCAGTCAGTCATAGCCTCTATCAGTACTCTTGCTTATGTTCATGCAGGGACTTCCTGATCCTAATTTGGGCTCAGCCAAAATCCATCTTCATTTTAGGAAAATGCTGAGCGGGGTCGTATTAAAATATTTGGATAGACTTATACAGTAGACCTAGTCTCTTGGTAGATTTCCTGGAGAGTAAAAGAGACGTACTAATAAAACGTGCTGCGGATTTCTTTCTCGTATCTTTTCAGCATGAAGGGACATAGTCTAAATAGCAATAAAGGACTGAGAAATTGCCTGCCACTATGACTCTCATCTGTTTATTTATAATAAAGTCAATCAGTAATTTTGCTAATTTCAGCAGCTAAAAACTTTTCTGGAACTTTTGCATGCCAGCTTTATCTAATTGTTTGGATACTGCAGGGGCATGAAGAGCTATTGGAATGCTAAGTGATATACAGTCACATGCAAAAGCTCATAATAACATTTTTCCTTATCCTGAAATGCATAGGTAATTGAAAAGGTAAGGCTTGTAGAAGATTAAGAAAATGGGTGGAATGGTAGAGATTACTAATAAAAAATAGTGGGTCTAGTTGAGAAACTGTGAAGTTGAAATGGCAGGTTTTCCTTCTTGTGATTTAAAAAATGCAGGGAATGGAATTTTCTGTGGGAGTTATTTTCTCCTTTAATTCTGTGCATCTGCTTTCTCAGAGGAGGTGAGGTCTGGGCCAGTGGATACTCTGGGAGCAAACTGGTGCACACGTATTCAAAAGTCTGTCTCCGCTCAATTCAGTGGCCAAAGTTCTGTACATTTCAGTGAAATCAGTGCTGCATTACAGAGCGAGGAGCAGCTGCAATTACAAATCAGCCAGCAGCCAGAATGCTGCAGTCTGCAAGCTATTTAACAAAACCAGACAACCTAACACTAGTAATCTTCACCTTTTTGTTTATGTGATTAGAGGCTCATTTCAACATAGACAGAGGGTCCTCTGAGGCACAGGGGCAAATGAAAGAGCCCCAGGTACCCTGGCCAAAAGAAGAAGCATAAGTCCCTGCTCTGATCTAACAGAGATGATCTCTAAGGGTGAGCAGGCACACAGGCGGGGTGAGACCCACGGTGGTGAGCTAATGGACACTGTTTCCCCAGGTGTTGTGCTTTAACCCCACCCAGCTGCTCCCTCACTCCCCCACCGATAGGATCAAGGAGAGAATCAGAAGGGTAAAAGCTGGAAAACTCGTGGGTTGAAACAACAACAGCTTAATAGGGAAAGCAAAAGTTATGTGCACGAGCAAAGCAAACAAAACAAGAAATTCTCTGCTTCCCGTGGCAGGCAGGTGTTCAGCCATCCCCAGGAGAGCAAGGTCCCATCACATGTAAAGGTTCCTTGGGAACGCAAATGCCATCCCTCCAAATGTCTTCCTCTTCCTCCTTCTTTCCCCTACTTTATAAACTGAGCATGATGTCATATGGAATATCCCTTTGGTCAGTTTGGATCAGCTGGATGACAAGACTCCTCCCAAGCTCCCATGTACCCCCAACTTCCTTGCAAGCAAGGCAGTACAAAAAGCAGAAAAGGCCTCGGCTCTGTGTAAGTCCTGCTGGGCAATAACAAAAACATCTCTATATTATCAACCTTGTGTTCAGCACAAATCCAAAACGCAGCCCCATACCAGCTACTGTGAAGAAAATTGACTCTACCTTAGCCAAAACCAGCACAACACAGCACCACACGGACTGGAAGGGGACTGCCACTGAGTGTGGAGCTCCTTGTGGGATGACAGGGGAGAGCATTTGGGGATTGTACCTGACTTATGATGGGAAGTTTAGGTCAGGAATCAAAGGCAGGGAAAGGAAAGTATGAAGGAATGGGAAACATGGGAAAATAGAGGTAAAAAGGTGATAAAAGAGGTTGGCCTCCTGTAAACTGGGGCTGGTCAGTGCATATGTCTGGTAATGCCCTGTGCCTGATCAGCACAGTTTCTCCTGTCTTCTCATTAAAATCCCCTTCTGACTATTTTCCTAGGTGAAGGGACTCTGTTCTGTGTACCTGTGAGGATGTATGGGAGTCCGAGTATCAGTAATGAGTGTAAGACCATAAGTCAGAGCGAGCTGTGTGCCAGCAGCTGGAGAAACCAAGGCGGGGGCTGGGTGTGTGGGTGTGTGGGTGTGTGTATGAGCAGAGTGGATGTGTCAGTGAGAAACCACTAGCAAACATCAAGCTGGCCTAGATGCTGAATAGTATGAGAGGCTTGGGAGACAAATACTGGAGTGACCACGAGTCTGGGACAGAGACAGGGGAAATCAGAGTGTCTGCGTGGTCCAGAAGGTCCAGAGCCGAAGGGACTTTGGAATCTGGGGTTGGCTACAGGTAATACTACAGTCTGGACCATATACCAGAGAGACTGTTTTGCATGCCTGCTCATGAGGTAACCAGAGGATACCAGAACATCAAGGGCCCAGCTACTGGCAATCTGGATATCCATAAATCTGCTACCACGGGGTCCCTTAGAGTGTGTCTGTATGTGTGTGCATATGTGCTCACATAATTCTGAGCTCCAGCAGCTGCTCTGGGCTCTGTCCCAGTGGGTTCACATGCTTGAGTCCCACCGAGTAGGAAACCAAGGGTCCAAGGCCAGCTAGTGGATAAAGTATAAGTCTAAGGCTAACAGTTGGAGGGGTCTGCACCACATAAATGTGCATACTTTCCACTAAGTATACACTGATTGTTCTGATCAGCCAGAGCGGGATCAGGGTGAGGCCATCAGTGCTGTTTGCTTACGTGTGAGCACAGTGCCCCGTCTGTGCCGCTCTCCGTGCCTGCCTGTGTGTACATGTATGCTGAATTATGGTGCGGGGCTGCCCACTGGGAATACCTGCTCAGCCTCTTTGCTGGAGGGACCTGGATGCATGGAGTTGCGGCAGCCTAACCTGGTCTGCACTTTCAGCGAGTCCTTGCAATTGGCCTCATGTTTTTATGTTTGAGCAGACATTTCTGTTTACCTCTGGACATGTGGTAAGAGAAAAAACAATGAATAGCAACAAAATTATTTAAGAGAAACATTTTTAAAAGCCCCTTAAAAATTACTTTATATTCCTACAAAACTTGTAATAAGATACAACTCTAAAACATCATCAGGAGTACACTATCTACCTCTTAAAGAAGGAGAGGAAGTGCTCTGCTTGCTGCTGAAAGTGGCCTGCGGAGCAGTATCCAGCTACAGCTTATATATCCCTGATTTATTCATGCATGTCCTATCCTTACATCATTCATCCACATGACTTTTGGCATTCCAGTACACCCACGGTGCTGCCAAACACTGAGGATGTTTTTCCGGGGCTAATGTCTGAAGTTATAGTACAGGGTGTGCTGGCTAAAGACTGCCAAACTGGCACACTGGTAACTGATTAAAACTGTTACAAATACAAATGAATATCACTGTTATCTTGGCTGGTCCCTCTTCACACTCAAAAAGAAGGTAGAAAACAACATAAAGCTCTCATTTTCTTTCCAAACCCTTCTGCTGGATGTTAAAAGATAGGAGCTGGTTCTTATGAACTGTTTTCTGTGTCATTCCATCATTGTTTGAATTCTGCCCATAACAAATTCTTCATGCCTTAATAAAATGTTCAGAGCAATATGTTCTCAACACAGTTATTAAAAAACTCTCCTGACAACATTTCAGCTTTCTGGATTGGGAGAACATCAGTCTACAGAAAGGCTGGAATTTTCTTCACAGATTAAACACCTAAATCTGGTGTCTGTCTGTGAGTGAGCTAGAGTATCTGTACATGAGCTAGAGTATCTGCTTTGTTATAGGCAATAGAGAGCTTTTCTGAAGCTGAGTTACACCTTATCCACCTTTACATATACCTTACATCCATCCAGCCATCTGCACTGTGTGCCATTACCTGTACTTCTAAGTATATATGTACATGCATCAGTATATTTTTAGTCCTGTTTATTTTTCACCTGATAGCACACATGCCCTAAATATAAAAGAAACCATATTTGTTTGGTACCAGCTTCTCCCACACACATTTGTTATTCAGACCATTCAAATACTCACTTTTTTTTCTGTTTCTGTATCTCCTAACCAAAGATACAAGCCCCTGTTATTTTTCTTTGCATTTAATTGCTCTGAATCTCTTTTCTTAATGTTTTTTGTTTTTTTTTTTTACCTGCCCTGGCTTTATATTGATGCCATTCAAGTTCTTAAAAAAAGTAAAATCAGAAATTAAGCAGTATGACAGTCAGGCCTGAGACTGTAATGCTCACTGGCACATCTCTTAGCTGGCTGCAGAGACAGCAAAACTGATTTCACATTAGAGTTATGAGATTTATAGGAGCATGTTTTTGATTTGCGTGCCATAATCTTGTACAATTTTCTTAATCAGGCACGGAACATACTTTTCATCAAAGAGTCTGCAAATTTTCATAATGATTTCCTATTTTGTAGAAACAAAAAATGAAAAGTCTTTCCATACCTTTCAGTCTTATTCTTCTGCTGTGTCCTCGCATTCAGACAGAGAAGTTTTAAAATTTGTCCACTTTCTGATTTCGCCTGCTTATGCCAAGGTTCATAATTCCATACTATGCATCTTCTGTTACATCCAGCATATAATTCTATGACTATGATCTCCAGATTCTAGTAAGTCTATAGGTTTATTTTTCATGTTCACCATAATTTTATACAGATACCATCTTCATATGTCAGGTACAGTACCAGTAAGAAATCTATTTGTGTTGTTTGATAGAGTTAAAGCCAAATAAATAACTGATTTACCAGGTAAACATAGCATTATGAATTAATCCTTACAGAAAACCATTTAATGGTTAATTTTCAAAGTGGGATTTTTTCTGTGATTGCTTGTCATTTATTATGTTCTTCCAGCCTGAAATGGCCCTGTTTGGGCCAAAAGTCGCACAAGTCTCCAGCACAGTCAAGAATAGAACAATCATCCTTGACTCCTTTTCCTGTGCTTTACAAGTATACTGATATTTGTGACACCCGGCTTTCAAGTTACTTCCCTGCTCTATCCATACATTTTACTGAATGCTTTTATCATTTCTCAGCTTGCTTGCTGACTTCTTGTTGTTGTTGTTGTTTTAAAACCTTTTTTCACCAGCTGACTTTGAGTACTTGTCAGGGTCATGATCTACCTATGTCATTTTATTTTATAGGTAAGAGAGACTCTTTTATTTTTTTCTCTTCTGGGGCAGATATTGGTTATGGAATAATTCAGTTCATGACAATATTACCTTCATCATTTCTTTGACATTTCCATCTGCATTTGGGAGGCATCCAAGTGTTCATGCCAGTTGTGTTCATTGCACAAGAATTTTGGCATCAAAACCACTGATGACACTTTTTTTTTAAGGAAAAAATCCTAAAAAACAAAACCTAGCCAGTTTGTCAGTAGGCTTCCTTCTTCTTATTTTCAGTTCTGGCTGTCAACCCGTAATATCATCAAAGTAGCTAGGTCTGTTGAGGATCGAGTACAGAGAAAAAGAAGTCAAGAATCTTCAGAGGAATAAAAAAACACAGTGCAAAGCTGCCCAGTCCAAAAGACTGGGCTGGAAGTTTAGAGAAGAGGCAGCTAATTATACTCCCAAGAAGAAGAAAGGAGGTATGGGTCACAGTCTGGGAGATGGGGCACTTCCCTTCCCTTGCCTTTGTAATCTGAAGTCTGTGGGGACAGCAGAAGAGCGGAGTTGTATTCCAAGTAACTGCATTTTTAAAATATTTGTAAATGCCCTTTGCTGAGGTTTCTGACTCTAGGCACTTCTGTTTGGCTGCCAACAGAGATAGCTGACTACAAGGATTATGCAATATTTAAAGCTGTATTGCCAAATTCCCTTTCACCACTTTCTCTTTTCCTTCTGAAGTGAAGTGTACAAAAATTACAACTGTGTTGCCAAACTATGCTTCAGTGCTTCACAGTAAGTAAATCTGGGAAATAATATATATTTTCCATTCAAATAACATTCTACAGCTTTTATAAGTGCATCTGGAATAATATCTCCATTTCCTTCTGCAGGTGCATTGACAGTCTTTCCTGCTCAGTAGTAGCTTAGCGCCTCCATTCTCAAGATGGACATTTTCTTCATGGTGCTTTGTGGTGTCCCTACCCTCATTTTCTTTGTCCTGTGTTAGGTCGCTGACACAAGAACAAGCTGTTTTGGAATAAAAAAATGCATCATGCAGAAACTCAGTTGTGGTAAAATTTTATTTGCATGTTCTTATCATGCAGTAAGTGTCAGTTAATCAAAGTAAAGGCAGAGTTTCATGAAAAATCACCAGATTCATGCATTATGATGGAGGTAATAAAAATTTTTAGGCTTCTGAAATTCCTAAGAGGCTGTTCATCTAAAGAAATATAGAATATAGTATTCCATATGTGAGCTAGGTTGTTTTATTGGTCTGCAACTGATGGAGTCTCTAATCCAGCACAGTTAATCTGATTTTGCAATTGATTTATGTATTTGGTCAGCTTTATGTTGTCCTGCAAGTGTTTATTTCTCTCTTTTCAACAGAGCAGCATTTGTGGAAATTACTTCTTAGATGTCCTTTCACATTGTAGGAGACTGGGTTTAGATGGCATAGTGCTCTTATAGTGGTCTGAATCTTTCTTTGTTAAGAAATGTAAGGCTCTCTCTCTTAAAATTAGCAAACTTTTCTGCATAGGACATGTATTTATTTGTTCTCAGTACCTCAGTATTATTCAGGATTTATCAAGAACCTCCACATTACATTTTCTTAGAACAGCTGAATTTTTCCAAGTTTTAATTCTGAAGTAATTTTTCCTATTTGTTCTGAGGTTCTAAATCAGACTCCATTTTAAAGCTCATCCCTTTCACTTGTAAAAACATGCAAATGCCACTTCTGAATTGTTTTCTGAACTGAACAGTTTTAAAGATGTTACAGCATACTCCTTGGGCATTTTTGTAAACTCATGAATCTGAAATTCTCTTCAATCATCTTTCTAATGTGGATGTTGTTTTGGAAAAAAAAAAAAAAGGAAAAAGGGACATCTGCATGTGCCGAGTTTCTTGAAGAATAAACAATCATTTTCCTTGTAGGACAGTAAAAGCAGAGTTTTCAGATGCCTTCTGCATTTTTCTGTCTACCTGAACCCATTTGCTTCCTGCAGACTGTTGCACCATGTTCTTATTGCAGCTCCTGAATGACTCTGGGATCTCTTTTGAAAAGGCATTTATATTGCACGTTTTGAGGTTGAAATTGGCCTCAAACAATGCTTATTTCTGAATCTTCTCACTTTGCATATACCATACTCACCACATGTTCTTAATCACTTACTCTCCCTTCAAAATGACAAAGGATTGCTAATTTAGGTTTTTCATTTACTTTTCTGTGTTCCATTTTCACTTCAGAACCATCAGCAGAAGACAGGATAGAATGACCAGTGGTTTGAGAATACACTACTTCATAGAAATATCAACTGTCACATCAAAAGTTTTGTCTGCTGGTGTAAAAAGGCTTGTTTTGACAGGCAACAAGTTACAGGTTTCAGTTCCCATTACACTAAACACTTTTTGCAGCTTTTCCCATCAACATTAGTTATTACATACTGTGCCAGCCTTTTGACATAAGCAATCCACTACTCAGCTGAGCTATCAAAGAAATCTTTATTCTTCAAAAGACAGAGAATTTTAATTTTTTCCCCCCAAAATCTATATGGTATGTTAATGTCCAAATGCTGCAACCAGACATTTTCATTCCACTGTACTTTTGGTTTGGGACCTGTACTGGCTCTGGAGAACATGAGTAACACTATTCATTCTAGAATCCAAGTAGCCACATTTATTAACTATATTTAAGTACACTGACTGTATTTGTTTGGGACTTCATTAGACAGCAGATTTTTATGTATGGCAATCAATTAAAAAAGTCTGAAGTTAAGTCACTGATGTCCTGATTACTTCTTGTATTAGTGTTAGCTGCTGATATCGGGCTAAAGAGAAGACCTTACCCTTTGAGATTTGGATTAATTTAAATAAAACATCCTGGTGCAAAACTGTCACTTAACATGACCAAACATCATTAAATTAGCTCCATCTGACCATATCTCTAAGGCCTTGGAAACAACAGACATCAACTATATTGATATATTTGGGCTTTCACTTTTGTTTGTGCGTGTGCACATTTTTGTTTGTGCTTGTATTCCATTTCCCTGCAGATTTGGTTCAGTGGTGCTTCTAGTGCAAGCTGATTCCTGAGGACCCCACTGCAGCTGGAGGGAAGATTATCTCTGGGAGGTATTACTAATGGATTAGGTAAAAGGGAAAGGCAAGCACATGCCCATACTAACAAGTCATCATCAAAGAAAAGCAGCATTGTTCTTCTGTTCAACGCAAAAGGACCGCAATTCAATCTAGTGTTTCTGCAAGGCAAAGAATAGGGGATATATATATCTGGGAATATAGGCAGGAGCTGCAATAGAGAAAGAGTGCAATGGAAGCAGAGGACATCTGTGGAATGGGAGGTGGTATCAAAGACAGACAACTTACTGAGCGTTTCTGGTGTCATTTCACCATTTTTTGTTCCTAGGTAACTCACATTTTATTCAGGTATTTGGTTGAGAGTGTTATGTGTAAGACAGTATGCTTTCAAGTTGCCTGTGAATTAGTGTAACAGAGTAGAGAGGAACATATCTAAGGGAAACAAAATAAAGCAGAATGCACCTTGTAATCTATACGCTAAAGGCAAAGGGAGCCACAAAGGCAACATTGTGTCACTGCTACCTGTCTCGGTAAAAGGTGAGGTGTTAGAAACTAATGAATATGCTCATGAAAAATGAAGTGAGTATGCAGGAAAAACCTATCTTCTAATGACAGAAGTGTGCTAGGGATTTCTAGAACCCATTAGAAAGAGGTATCATCCCTATATCTGAGAACAATAGCATTTGCCAGTTCTTACTATCATCATGAACACACATTTGATGGCATTTAGAGGCTGTAGAACACAGAATAGTGTTTGTCTAATGTAAAAGATGTTTCTAATCTCCAATTGATGCGACTAGATACACCCAGAGAAGCCACAGACACTCAAGAGGCATAGGCTGACAAAAAAAATTTGGACATAGCCCATGTCTATTTGAGCAAAAAGTGGCCTGCTGATATGTTGAAAATACAAAGGTTTGGTCTTTTTGCTCTCGTGCGTATCAGCTCTAGCACGTTAAAAGCAGTTCAGCACTATTTGAAATTGTCGAACTTCTTTATCATGCACTGCAGACAGATGCATTTACACACATCTGAGATTTATAGCTGTCTGCAGCTTACATAGATATATCTCACCTATAGTCCAGTGATAAATGTGCTTACCTGAAACTGAAGGACAAGGCACACACAGGGATTTGAACCACAGTGTTGAAGTTAAAAAACAATTATTTTCACAGTCCTGAGCTCATGAAGTAGTCTGGAAGATCAAGAAAAATATTATTAAATGCTATTTTAATACTAAAGCAATTCATATTCCCCAGAAAGTCAACTTAAGCATACAAAAGCTTGACTAGAAGTGATGAAAGATGGAGCTGGAAATGGAACCAGAAACTCTCCCTCATCTACTGGTCACTGCAATAACAAGTTCTATACAGGGTGGATACTGAGTGAAGGAACAGAATCATTTACCATTTCAAGTGGTTTTGTACACAGACGTCATTGTGTTAGGAGTTGTACAAAAACAAAACAGGTGGTCTCTATCTATTCAACTCCATTTTTTATATGTGTGTGCATGGAGATACAAGTTAATTTATACGTATGTGTGTCTGTAGTCGTATGGGAATGATAACAGAGTACAGCTGAAGCCCACAAACAAAAGAGGACCACAAAGCAATGATACAGATATGGCAAAAGAGATAAGCATTATAAGACATGTCACACCAGCTCTCTGGTTGTTGATGGTTTTCTTGATGGTCACCTAAACACGGTGATCTCATATATAGTGTACCGTAGTAATCCATATCTGAAAAAACATTGTATATTTCTTGCCCAGCCAGAAAATAACCTCATCCCTGGTACAAAAACATGAGGTGACTTGTCCATATGGATCATAAAAAAATATGGCTGATATTAACATACGGTCTTGTCTACTGCATTTCTTCAAACATCTTTGCTCTTCAACCCTGATTTCAAAAACCCAAGTCCCTTACCTACCTATTGCTTTGTATTTGCTATCAAGTATCACTCTGCTTACAGAGATTTGAAAATGGGTGCATAAGAGAAGCTGTGTCATAATTTGCCTCTGTCACATAATAGGGCAAAAGTGGTATGTGCAATCAAGGATGGGGAATTTTTCTGTGTGCTGTGTTGCACACTGCATTAATTCAACTAATTGAATTTTCAGAGTTTTCTTATGCTAACAGAGAAATGTGAAAACACACTGCCTAATGAAGAGAAAGATTGCATGCTTTTTAGCAATTCAGGGTATTACAATTCATATCAAATTTACTTCAAATTTTAAAGATGAAACCTTCTAAGCAATTGAAAATGTTTAAGGCATTTTCAAAATAAAACCAACTTCAATTATATGAGCAAAGTTAATACTACTTTCTAGGTTTCAATGTTTTTGTTGTACCACAGCAAACAATTCAAGGTAAATGAATGACCTAGATAACTAAATCAGTGCTAGTCATCATTAAAAAGGAAAGAACAAAGGACTGCAAGCTAAAAGTGAAAGTAAGGGTGAAACGAAGGAAAGAAAGAGAAAATTACTTTTGACAAGAAAAAATAAATGCCAATAAAATATGGTATTGTGTGGATTAGATGCGTTCTATATTTTCTCACAGTGTTTTATCTTTTTTATCTGGTTTATCAGTGCATGAGTCACTTTCCTCAAACCTTTGTTTTAAAATGTCCTTAACTTTATCTTGCTTTTGTCTTGAAAATCGACTGCTACTGTTTCACGTGACAAAGTTTCCGTTTATGTGATAGTCTATTACTTGGCTGTGGGCAATTTTTGTCCTTCTAATTTAAAAATATGATTTTCCTTCTACCCTTGCCATCCTGAGGCATTTGGTCTAACTGTGTGGTTAAAGTTGTCATTCACCCCTGAATCAAAAGATCAGTGAGAAGACAAAGTACTTCCTGAACTGACTTTATGGGCCAAACAGAAAGGATGACAGTAAGGAAAGCATCAGTCAAAGATAACATTTGTGTCTATGGCTGTCATAAGAAAATATCTTTATATAACTAGAAAAAAAAAATAGGTCCTTTGCTAGAGTTGGCTGAATAATTCATTGTGAATAAATTATCCAGCAGATGTACTCCCCACACACTGCTTTTTGTTTGTTTGTGAATGGTTTGTGAACAGACCTTTTCTTCTGCTAATGTATTCTTTATTTGGATATGTTCACCAGAGTCTTTGTGCAAATCTAAGATGCTTCCCGAAAGGTATTTTGTAGTAATGTTATCCCCTTGGGTCAGTCACATGGTTCGTCTGGGTCAGTGCTGTATCAGTGGTCTCCATAAGAATGTTAGAATATAAAGAAATAACATGAACTTCTCATTGAGATTCTTCTCTTAGTAAACCAGTGATTTTCAAACTTCCGTGAGGGAGATTGCATCAAGGTTTCTTAGCATAAGTGTTTGTATATTCATTTGCCATGAATGTGCCAAGTTACTTTTTGGCTCACTGTGGCTAGGATTTTTCCTGTTTAATTCCACCACCAGTAATCAGACATGCTTTTCCTGTTAAACTTGCTGCTTGGTCCATTTTTCTGTTGTGGGCAGTCATACATGTTCATAGCTTTTGTGATGGTGACTGTCATGTAATCACAGAAAACCAGTTACTTACTGTTGAGGCCATTCACTCTCATCTTTTTTTCTCTTTCTGAAACTTTTCGTATACCTCAGCATTCACCCTTTCAGTTTTCCTTAATTTAAATACCTTGAATCTTTCATTCATTTCGGTTGGTCCTCTTTGTAGACTTCTTATCTTTCTTTCTTTATTCTCTGTTCTCTTTCTCTGATGTGGTTCAGCAAGAATGTTGACCAGAGCTGGACAGAGTACTCCAGCTGAGGCTCTACAAAGTGGTGCAAAGCTGAAAGATTTGCTCGTATTTTTTGCGAGCTGTATTCCACTTACACATCTCAGTATGATGTTTGCCATCTTCAGAACAGCATGATGTTTTTGATCATGTTCAGACTGTAGTCTAGTTAATTCCTTGGATCTCTTTCCAAAAACTGCTATCTAGCCAGCTGTTCCCCATCCTGTGTTTGTAAAGTTGATTATTCTCACCTGTTTTTAATACCTCAAGCTTGTCCCTGTTGGATTCAGACCAGTTTCCCGAGACCTTTTCTCTAATTTACAAAGACCATGCCTTCTACTCCACTGTGATGAGACCCCACCAGGAGTACTGCATCCAGCTCTGGAGCTTGCAGCCTAAGAAGGATGTGGATCTGTTGGAGTGGGCCCAGAGGAGGCCACAAAGATGATCAGAGGTCTGAGCACCTCTGCTAGGAACACCCGCTGATGGAGTTGGGGCTGTTCAGCCTGGGGAAGAGAAATTTTCAGCAAGATCATGTAGCACCTCCCAGTACCTAAAGAGGGTCTACAGGAAAGCTGGAGAAGAACTTTTTACAAGGGCATGTAGTAACAGGACAAAGGAGAATGGCTTTAAATTGAAAAGGGTAAGTGTGGATTAGATATTAGGAATAAATTATGCCCGGTGGAAATGTTCAAGGCTGGGTTGGGTGGTGCTTTGAGCAACGCGGTCTAGGGGAAGTTTCCCTGCCCATGGCAGGAGGGTTGGATCTAAACTGTCTTTAATCTACCTTCCAACACAAACTGTTCTGTGATTCCATGATTCTAGATTCTAGGTCTGACTCCTATCTATTTCAGACATTCTCACCTTCATTTCACATGCAGATATAAGAATCTGTTGTGGCTTGTGTGTTTCATTGCTTTCATTGGGGGGTTTTATTTAATTGGCTCTCTGTTCTGTCATACATTACATATTATACATATATATTACATGTACATACTATCATTAGTAATGGATATTGAAACGGTTCATAAACTGGACAGACCCTTTATAGAAATCTTTAAATTCTCTGCTTGTGCATCCTTTCCAAGCAAAAAAGTCATAGCATATTTTTTCTCCTCTTAAATCCATCCTTAAGTGAAAGCATTGAAAGAAAAAATGGATTTAGTATCTTTTCATATGGAAGCAATGATCTTTGTTCAACTTTTGTGATGCATTTTCAGCTCTACAGGATCCCTTTTCTGAGGAGTAAGCTGTAGAGAACACTGTTGACGTGCTCGTGTAATTAATTTAGATACTACGTAATCCAGCTTCCTGTTTAACTCTCAATCCTGTTTTCCTAAAAAGTGCTAGCATATATTAATATTTGTATATCATACCATGCAATACTGATGTTCTTAGAGAGCTGTCACAATGATTCTTGGTCAATAATAATGTATTTGGATCATATACATTTACCAGCTAAGTCACTCGATACTGCTTGCTGTGCTATCTGCTGTTGTCCTTGAATATCTCTGATTAGTCCAAGTCCAAGCTACAGCAAGAGACAGCTGCACAGCTCAGATAGCTATCTCTGAGCTTAAACTGTAAAAAAATTGTGCTTTTAGTGCTGAAATTCTCAAGTAAAACCTCTCTCCAGGTCTTCCTCTCTCTTTCTCGTATACAGTGAAATTGCTGTTTTTAAAAAATGAAAACTATAAAAATTGGTATTGTGTAGCAACAAAGATAATGGTCAAGTTAGTCTTCTGATATAAGAAAAGATCCTACCAATATTTCTAAAAACAGGAAACCACCTTCAAGTTCAGTCAATCACTTCAAGCAGGCTAAATGTCCATTTAGAATTAGATTTTTTTATGTATTTATTTTACATTTTGACAAACTTTGGTTCTACTCTTGAAGGTTTCAAGATGAGTAATGCCTGCCAGGTGTTGGAAACACAAATACATACTGTATACATAATGTTCTATATGCAGCAATCAGTGTACTTTTGAAATCTAATACTAACTAGTAATGGAGTAAAATTAAAAAGCATTACAGGAGTGGTAAAGGGGAAACTCCACTGATGTCCAAGTCTTGATCATAAGCTACTACATTCTGGACAAACTGGAACATACAACTAAACTTCTAAAATTAGTTCTATGTTTACAAGTATTTTATTAAGTTTGGCCTTATTTTTGAAGAATATTTGTGGTAGACAATTACCATCTTAAAAAAAAAAAAGCACAAAAATTTGTTGAATTATGTGAAAAATACTACCCCTCTAAATTAACTTTTCCAAACCAACCAAATGGTTTCACATTTTTACAGCTTCTGTCATTTTCTTTAATAACCTTTGTAGTAAATTTTCTGTCTTTTCAGAGTAACTGAAAGTATATATGATTCTTTTTTTCAAGCAAATAGTGGGCTTAAACTTCTGGTACAAATTTACAATGTCTTGCTAAAAGAAGTTCTTATACTTTTTTTATCTTTCTGTCAGTGTCTTCTGCTTTCCCATGTCAAAATTTTATGAAGTATATCATAAATATATATGTATATATATTATTATATATACATATATATTTTATGAGGAAATCAGTGAGTTTCGTTACATTCAGGGTAAGTTAATGCCAAAATGTTATTTCTCTAGTTTGCTTTCCATTTTTCAAAATCCCTTCCTTTAAGTATTTGCTTCACTGGGAAATAGCTATTAATATGATATCCCAAAGGAATAAACATCTCTAATGTGACTCTTTCAGTGCCTATGTTGATAATTTCTTCATGTTATTTCTTCAACAAAGAAATAGTTGTACTACCAGCCATAATACCATATTACCTGTCTGCTCTAAAATATAGCATCTGCTATTCTTGAATATTTTTTTTTGGCCATGACCAACACAATGATTGGCAGAACAAGCTGAAAGGATCATTTATCTCGATGTACTGCCTCTGCTGTCATCAGGCCGTTCACACTGGTATCTTCTATATTTGTCAGCATAGTTGTTGTATCTCATCTAACTAATTCACTTCTAGTAGCTTCGATGAATATGTAAGAGAAAATTAGTATATTCCACATTGAATGGCAGTTTTTCAAATGGCCTATAAGTGTGATGCTCATCTGATTAAGCACAGTTGTTTCACCATGGAACTATCTACATCCTAATTAATAATCTTAACCTGTCTTTACACTTAGTGGACAGTAGTTCTTGGGACCTGGTATAATCAGCCTAAAATTGTAAATATGAGTATCTCTAAGCAAATAACTTTTTGTGATCAGTAAGAACAGACTGGTTTTTAAGGAGAAAGATAGGATGAACATCATAACATGCCATTGACTGATGTGTACTGAAAAGCGGTATGCCTTACAGGTACCTAAAGATGAAGTCTTGATATGAAATTCACACGCAGTGTTAAAACCAAGATCATGTCTGAATAAATTGCATCAACACACCTGTATTGATTTACCAAAATAAAAAAAAAAATCAAAAAACAAAAAGAAAAAAAAAAGAGTCTATTAAGTTGTTTCATCAGAGTTTAGCAACATTTATTACTTTTAGGTAGCCTTGTTGAATTTTATGAAAAAAATATAATTATTGCACTCTATTTTATCTGCCCACACCTTATTTGTAATGATTTCTGAATCATGTGACTATATTTCATTAAATTCGACGAGTTTGTTCAGGTCTATTAATCTACATGTGTCCCAAAACAATAAGTGATTTTAATTTAAATAAAACTATAAAAAAATCATAATTGTAATTGTTTTTAAAAGAAAGTCTCAATGTAGAAGACTACATAGAGGATTATTGATCATTAGAGAAGTCTTGCATTCACAGTATTAAATTTTTCAGTGCTAGTCTTTATTTTCTTATGCAAGCTGTTGTGCACCAACTTTCTACTTCATTGACAATGACATTGGTTTTAAATGCCCTCTGTTTCAGAACTGTATTGCAATAACATTTTAAAGCATTAATTTCAGGACCTATTGATTATCACTATTCCAGGTAACACAGATCTAGTGAACAGCTGGGAAGAATTTCTTCTTAAAAGTTTGCCTTTTAAGAATGGAAACAGTAATTTAGTTGCTTTTTCAAAACAAAGACACAAACAAACAAATTAAAAGATGGGGGTTGTAGAGATCTTTGTTTTCCAGTCACTGGTGACCATGAGTAATCTGTGTCTGTGTTGCCCACACTGTGATCTTCCATTTGGGTTGAATCTGGACCTGCTCCTGCCTCACTGAGCTCTGTGGGGTTAATTGCCAAAGGAGCTGCTACTGAGAAGTCGGCAAAGGCAAGATAGTTCTGAGCCTGTTCTCCCATGGTGCACACTACTTACGATAGAAGAATTCAAAATAGTTTTTAATGTGGATTTGTACTGAAATAAAACAGCTCTATTAATTTCAAGTGGAAGTGAGCGGAGGGAAAGGATAATCTTAATGCTTATGATTTTGGAAACATGACTGAATATACTATCATTATTATTGTAGAAGCTCCAGAACCATTGGGTACTACATCAGTAATAACTTACTTTTTGAAGTTTCAGTGTGAGGAACTAATAGATTTGATTTATCCTAAGAACTTCGGAATGATTTAGCATTACCTTATCTGTCACTGGTAGCAAACACTATGTTTTATATATTGAAGAGCTACTTTGAAAATACTTCTCACTATATTGTACATAAGAATCAAAATAATTTATAAAAATTTCAAAAGTTATTTTAAAATATAGGCATGCAGTATCTGAGAAATCTTGTTCAGGTAAATTAAAAAATTTGCCTTTGGAGACCAAATCAAGGATACTCCAGTTTAAGTTTGTTGTTCATCGCTTCCTTGCTTTTCAGCATCAAACAGTTATGTCAAAACATTTCACTGTGATTTTAAGGAAGAATCAGATCAAAAAGATGCTGCCATAGCACAATTCTCTCCATCTCTTTAGCAAATGTATTTATGACAGGGTTTTCTGGCTTTCAGATCATCAAATTCCTTGGTAAACACTGAGTATTCACTGATGTAAAGTGAAGCAAACACTGGATACTGATGTGATCTATCATTCACCAGCATAGTATCTATGTATTAAAATCATAGCTTTCTATGTGCTATTTGTCTTTCTCCTCATGGTTATAAATGAAAAGAAATACAATTCTGAAGATAAAGGTTTCTAAGGTCAGTAATGCAGTGAACAGTACAAAGTACTGAAAAAAATTTCTTTCTGACATGGAAGGGACAGCAAAAGGGTGAAGCTCTGAAGGCGTCAGCTTCATTCTGGAGTTACCCACTGTGAATGAGAAGCAATTAGATATGGAAAATTTTCTTAAGCTCTGTATTTAAAAAAACCACAAAATATGCTTATGCAAAAATTACCTACAAACCTATGGCTTTGAATATATTCATTGTAACAGACAAATTTTTGCAATTAACAATTAAGTGAAGGAAATAATATTACAATAAATAAATTTAATCTTGGTCTACCTTAAAATTTAAAAAGTTTGCTTCATAAAAGTAAGGATTCTATAGGAGGCTCCTTCAAACTACAAAGAATATATGCTGGCACACCATGTATTCCAAATGGTAACATGTTTGTTTACTATTTCCTTTTAGTAGAAAATCCCCAAATGCAAACAAATTTCTGACACTATCCAGTTCATGTAAATGCAAAATTTTCCTAGAGTGTCATCTTCCAAAATGCTCTGGTATTTAATCCACTTTGCCAGTTTAGTCATTTTTATGGAAATGCGTCATAACTGTTTTTCACAGCATCCCAAAATTATATTTTACTTTGAGTCTTAAATATAATTGAGTAAATATATTAAAAAGGATGCCTTGTACTTGATAATAGAGCAATCAAAAATGGAATAAATGGTGTGTCCAGCTAGGCATATTATTTCTTTGTTTTCTAATCCTTTTGTTGTGCTTCATTTTGTAAGCCCTCTGTACAGCTGAATAGAAAATGTTATCAATAAAGGCAAGCCATTAATCCACCCATGACAAAAATTAAGATATATTTGTCCTTTAAGGCTGACTGCCTGTGTTCTGTTCAACTATGGAGGTCAATAACCTGTAAGTGTTTAATGAATATTGCTATAATGTTACTTTCATTATTGAATTAGAGATGGCTTTGAAGAAGACATAATAGTTCGATCTGTTTTGGTTTTTATTTATTAAAATTTCAAAATCTATGAGTTATATTTCTTCAGTTAGTATTTTGAAAAAAGATGAATATTTACATGAAATTTACATAAGGAAAAATATTTAAAATTTATAATAAATAATAATCTTTCTGTCTGTTAATGAATACATTTAAACGTTTGTGAATCCTAGCAAATCTGAAATAGATTTATTACTGTAGACTATTTCACAGTCCTGGGATTAAATTATTACCGTGTAATTTTATATAAATATTTTATATATTCATTATTTCATGTTAGTTAGTCTTTATTATCAGCAGATTAAGAAAATGAAAGGGCCAATTAAAATCAAAAAGATGTCACTGTTAGCAGAATAAAAAAGTTCAAATTCAAGGTCCATTCAGAAAATGAACTTAAACTCAGAGGTAGATGATCTGTTCTTTCTTAATGAAAGCTCATAAAGACATAAACAAGATACTTTCACTTCTAGTAAATGTGCAGTGAACATGTCTGAGAACAGGTTTACCTCTAACCATAACGCTTTTACAGTGATCTACAGAAACTACCCTCATTAACACTTTTCTAAACATATCAGACAACATATTGATGAACATTTCTGGCCCTCAGCCACTCGAACTGTATGAAGAGACCAAACGCTAGTCTCTGAAATTGTCGTGGATATTTACACGGCTACATATTTTGCAAGTTCCAGCAAAGAACATAAAAGGAGAAGTCTCCCTTTCTTCTGCCTCCACTGGTATATGGATTTTGTAAGTTACATAGTTGTGTTGATGGCAATTTCTTATAGGAAATATGATTACTTAGTTTTCTACAGAAAATCTGATGTTCCAGTTTTCCTAACAAAGCAGACCTGAACCTAATTTTTTTAGAAGCACCAGTTGTTCTGTTCAACTCTTTCTGAAAGCCTTCCCGTATAATATGAATAATTCTTAAACAAGCCATTAGATAACAAACTGCTCAATGAGGACATACAGAAATCTAAATTCTATTTTAAAGCCTCCTCTACTGTCATAAGTTCATGTCCAAGACTGCTAAGAGCAGGCAACACCACAGTACAGGACATTGAACAGATATATAATAGAAGATTCTTTTTCAATTACATGTATTCTTAAAGTAAGTATGTTTAACCCTCAATTCTTTTGTGTTTCACTAAAACTTGAAATTCTCCTTTGTTTTCTCTTTCTCCTCTATTCTACAACAATATATCAGATAGAGGTTAACCCAACTCATGGAACCACCCAGAGGTATGTATTGAAACTATTATTGTATCAGGCAGCTCAGCAGTTCTGTTATTTTGCTTATATGACAATTTCATGGTTATGTTTCTGTTTAATAGTCTTTTTCATTGACTTAAAGTTAAGCATATGATAATGTTATTCTACCATATGAGTCAAACTATCCTGAGATAAATATGCCTCATAAAAAACAGACATACATATTCCAACTAATGTTAGATTAAAAATATAAATAAATAAGAAAATTAAATAATGGTGTAAAAAAAAAAGAAAACCAAAACACGCAACACAATGGAACAATAAAATTAAAATTATTCTTGTAGTGTTGAGAAAGAGGTTATATATACTAATATGTCATACCTGTTCTCCAAATGATATTGTAAACACTTTCAAATGGGAAGGAATAGAAAGGATAAAAGGAGTGCCATGTCTTAGACGCTGTTACCAATACTTCAACATTTCCATAAAAGTTCTCCTGCTGACCATTAGATATATGTAATTTGAGCTAAAAATATGTAGACATATACGTTTTTAAAAATGTCGTCAAACTACCAATGAAATTAATGTGAAGTTCAAATTTTTGTGCATGTGTGTGAAAAGACAATAATCGCAAGACAGTTTCTCAGCACTGTGACAGGTCACCAATCTACTCTTCTTTCAGAGCTGTCTTTTAGAAATTGCTGTTTTATTTAGTAGAATGTTTTCTAGCTGTTATGGTTGCAAAGAAAATATTTGTGATGTGAAAAGGATATTAAGTGGAGCACTGTCCTATTTCCAGACATAACGCCAAGTGAGATCCATTCATCAAAGGAGGCTATTAACCTTTATACCTAGAGCCTCACTTGTCAATATCTTTAACTTTCATTCCCATGATCATTTTATCAGAAAATCTGATTCTTTTAGTCCCTCATTCCAGACTGCCAATCACATCTGCCAAAATATCTAGCTTTCTCAATGGCCTTCTTAATGTAATATGTTGTAAACATTATGATCTTAAATATATTAAACTGTGGAAGATTACAATTTAAATTGAACAAAATAAGAAGATAAATAACAGTGCTTCTATATTTGCTTGATACTGATATTACTTTTTACATTGCTAGAAGCACTTTCTATATGCTTAGTCAAAATCTTCCTTTTTCAGTTAATGCATTCTGCCACAGAAGTTCTAGTTTGTCATTTTATAATGCCATACAACTCACAATATACATCTTAAAAATAGATGTATGTTTTATATCTAATCATGCAACTATATCTAAACATGCTACTCTGTGAAAATAGTGCTATTCTTTGTTAATGTGTCTAGTCACATCTTTTACTGTCATATTTTCCTTCAGTGCCTGAGCTTGTTTCCTCTTTAGATACAAGTTTCTCAGTAATTTTGATGTCCATTCTGACATACCTTTTTCAATCCTACAACTCCTTAACATTTCTCAATTCATGGGATTGAATTCTACTTGCCCTGACTTAAGAAAAGGGTTTTACTTCCAGAGTCAGACATCTAAATGCAGATGTTTATAGGTAGTCAGTTTTCCTAGTTCAGTCTCTGGAAAGCTGTATCTCAATTTGATTGATCATGCATCTATTTCTAAAGCCATTCAAATACCTTGCAGTAACCAAAGTATTTACATGGTAGATATGATTAGAGACCTAGGTATATAATACAGTGATATGGAAACTGATGCTCTTCTGCTGCTCAGTTCTGGGCCCTTACTGCAAGAAAAACTCTCTGAAGCAAGTCTGGAGAAGAGCAACAGAGCTGGTAAAGGGTCTGGAGCACAGTGTTATGAGGAGCAGTTGAGGAGGCTGGGGTTGTCCAACCTGGAGAAAAGGAGGCTCAGAGGGAACTGTACTTCTCTCTATAATTGCCTAAAAGGAGGTTGTAGCCAGGTGGGGGTCACCCTCTTGTCCCCAGCAACCAGTAACAGATCTAGAGGACACAGCCTCAGGCTGTGCCAGGAGAGCTTCAGGTGGGACGTTGGGAGGAATTTCTTCACAGAAAGAGTTGTCAGGCACTGGAACTGGCTGCCTAGTGAAGTGGTCAAACCACCATCCCTCAAACACCTGTGGATGTGGCTCTTGGGGACATAGATTAGTTGTGAACTTTGCAGTTCTGGGTTAATCGCAGGACTCAATGATCTTTTCCAACCTTAAAAAAATCTGTGATTCTATGCCAGAAAGGATTTGAAAGAGCATCTCAAATAGCACTCACATTTAGGTGACTGAGATTGCTTACTGTTTGACTTAAGCATTGGAGTCATAAAGCAGTTCAGCTGAATGAAATCAGATATCTAATATGAGGAGATAAAAGCTCTTTACTTCCTGCTGACTTTATTGACCAGCTCTCCACTGACTACAGCTGATGTTTAAGATTCCTTGGGCACTTAATGATGGCTATGAATAGACACAGGCAAATTGAATCTCACCTGTGATGTTTGTTTCTTTTCCTCCTGATATTTTTTCATGAACTTTTTCATCCCTGAAAAATAATCTTTTAATTCTATTTTCCCTCACATTCGTTTATCATAAACCTAAATACTGATTTTCTTTTCTCTTCATCTGTTTTCATTTCCTCCCAGTTTTCTGTTTACATCCTTCGCGAAAAAATGACCACAGTTGTCATACTTTTGCTCGAAGTTCAATGTTTTCAGTGTAGATATGAAGGCTAGAGGTCCAACTTTGCCTCATTTTATAAGAAGGCAAGAATTTTTAGAAAGGAATTCATGGATTTGCTTTAGGTAGTAACTCTAAGATTATAATAATTATGCATCCAAGTGCCTATTTCATTCCACTGAAAATTTCTAATTAGGAAAACTGTTTGTGAATACAACATCAGAGTGCAAGTTGTATTAGTTCTGGAAAGTTAAGGATTTTCCATATTTTATGAATATTATTTTTTGCTTAAACCACAAATGAGCTATATCTAATTTAATGCAAATTATCTCATAACACATCTACTCATATTTTACTTTCATGCGTACAGCCACCATGCTTGACTTACTAACCTCACCTGTATTTTAAAACATTTAATAATAATAATAATAATAAAGAGAAAGACTCCTTGCATGCAGTTTATGTGTATTTGTCTGTTTGTTTTGAAAAATAGAAGAGCCCAGGGAGCACTCACTCACCCTTTGCAAACTTGCCACTTAGCTGCCAATATCTGATCTCCAATCTTACATCTTGTTTATTTTGTTTGTAGTGAATTATCATTATGGCATTCTGCCTTTTGAACAGACTTCATTGATATAAAAATGTGCTCTGATCTGGCCAAATGAAAACTATGTAATGTCTTCCAGCAATGTTTCCAGTAAGAGTACTTTTAGGACCCCTTTTAAAATAATTAGATGGACATAACTCCAAACCAAAGAATACTCAGTGCTGTAGCCATTGTCAGTCCAAAATAACTCGCAAGTTAATAAGAATGAAAACCAATTCTTAATCAGCTTTTGACTGTGTTTTAAGCAACTCATGTACAAGACCAGACTTGTAATTTGCTTGCTGGACTACAAATGGGCACGCACATCTTGTGGCAAGTCCCAGCTAATGGGACAGTGTAGAAACATAGTTAACAGTCTAGAAAACATAGAAAGTCATAAAAATTATGTGCAGAAGAAAGAAATTATAAGAATACATTAAAATGACATTTTTCTGTACAATTAGAAAGATATATCAATAATTCCACTTTACCTCTATGTAATGTATAATTGAGAATTCAACAGGCAGTTTGGAAAAAAGAATACCCCAAATCCACTTTAGTTCGTTTGAATGTGGATTGCAATTTTTAGTGCTTCATTACTCTATTTCCACAACACACAGTAAGTATATGTCAAGGAATATATTCATTTAGTTTTCAAAGGAACATATTAATTTAGTTTTAAATAGGATGTAATAACTTATTACTCTTTCAGGTTCTAATACTTTAAGAAGACTTTTCCAGAGTTTTGAGTTTGACCCAAACTGAGCACAATTGAAGCTGATTGTCGCATGCAAATATAGCCAGTGAACTATAGTGTTGCACAATCTGGAAGCATCCCTCAACATAAGGGAAGGAAATGCATCTTTCTTGCTTTTCCTCTTAGTTACCTCATGCTCCAGACTTTCTCATCTCCTTGGTGATGCATAATGGCAGGTGGTGAAAGGACCATTGCTCCAATCCCAAAAGAGGATGATGATACTGTCCATACCATATGGAAGTTGTCAATTCAGTCCAATCCTAAGTGCTTTGGAGAGAGCACACATCTAATTGCCACAGCTTGGTTACAGACAGCTGTAATGATTACATCGATAAATAAATATTTAATTAAAAAACCAACAAAAACAAGCAAACAGAAAAACCCAACCAGAAATAAATATAAAAGATACAAAGATCCCCATTCTTAAGGAAAAAAACCCACATTTATTTAGAATTAACTTTGTCTGCAGCTCTGTGTAATGTGTGATTATACATCACTGATTTAAAGATAAATTACGTATTTATAGGATAGCAGGAAGGTCTGATTCTAGTAGCTTAATATAAAATAAATTGTGTGAATTTAAATTCCTGCTCTAGGGTTTTGGACAATATCAGAGTATCAGCAATTACTTAGATACTATATGAGAATCAAATAATTTCAGATTTACTACCTGTGAGTCAGGGGCATGAGTATGTGTGTTTTTTGACCATCTGGCACCAGCTGAGCACAGGATGACCATTTCAGCCAGGCAGTAGAGGGACTGAGCCAGGTATATGAACCCCTGGGGGTCTAACATCTTAATTAATGACTGGGGTGATGGACCACAGTGCATCCTTAGCAAATTTGCTGATGATATGAGACTGAGAGGAGTGCTTCTTATACCAGATGGTTGTACTGCCATTCAGAAGGACCTCAGAAGGCTGGGGAAATGGGAAAATGGGCTGACAGGAACCTGCTGAAGTTCAGCAAAGGAAAATGACCAGTCTTACTTCTGGGGAGGAGTGACCCCAGGCATCAGTACATGCTGGGGGCTCACTGTCTGGAAAGCAGCTCCACAGAAACAAAAAACCCAGCAGTCTGTGCGCTTGTGGCAAAGAAGGCCAGCTGCCTCATGGGCTGGCAAAGTATCACCTGAAGGCTGAAAGAAGAGACCGTTTGACTCTTCTCAGCCCTGGTGAGGCACATCTGGATTGCTAGGTCAGGGTCTGGGCTTTGCACCACGAGAGAGGCATGGACATGCCATAGCCTCTCCGGCAAAGTGCTATGAAGATAATTAAGGGACTGGAGAATCTCTCCCTAAAAGCTGGGACTATTCAGCCTGGAGAAGAGATGATTTAGAGGGATCTTATATATGTATATAAATACCTGAAGGAGGAGTAAAGACAATGAAAGCAGAATTTTCTCAGTGGTGCTCAGTAACAGAATGAGGGATAATGTGCACAAACTGAAATTCAGGAAATTCCACCTAAACACAAGGAAAAACTTTTTTTACTATGAGAGTGATCAAAGCCCAAAACAGATGCCTCAGCAAAGTTGTAGTCTTCATCCTTGGAGATATTCTAAACCAAACTGAGCGTAGCCCTGAGCAACCTTCTACAGCCTGAGCAGGGATCTTGGGATAGATGACCTCCAGAGGTGCCTTCCAAACTCAGCCGTTTTTTGATTCTGTGATGATACTGATGGTAAATTTTAATTATAAAACTGATATATCTCATTATTATTGTCCTAAAAGAGAAAGAAATATAGAAAGCAAAATGCACTGTATTTCTTTATCTGAAATATAGGGGTTTTCTTCTGAAATTTTGATGTGAAAATTTCCAGTCAGTGCAAAGGAAATTTTGTCTGGGAGATTTCTTAAATAATGACAGCAACAAAAATCATTGTAACAAGCCTGGCTGGGATATCTTTTTCTCTTTTTTTCACAGTAACCTATATGATGCTGCGTTTGGGGATAGTGATAAAATAACGGTGATATCACTTCAGTGCAACTGTTTCACTAATTAAGCTGTCTTTATCTCAATCTACAAGTTTTTCTTGGTTTTGCCTTTGAATTCCCACCCCCACCCTGCTGGGGGAATGTGAAAGAGCAACTGTGGGGGGACTTCTGCCTGGGTCAACCAATCACTCCCGTCATTTAGATCAAATCCAGATATGAGCTCACATAGCAGTCAAACAATATTTGAAATTAAAAACAACTACTGCAAACACATTAGTATTTGAAATTCTGTTATGTTAAGCAAAGACAGAAATACCATAGAGATTTCATGACACATGGAGTTGTATTTTGTATCTGCTAGAGCAAGATTAGTGATATAAATGACTCTCAATCATCAAGATTATTTAGATATCATTCACAAAATTACAGCAGTTCCAGACTCGTGCTGTTTGAATATCTTATGATAGTATTGTATTTAATTGATTGTACACAGCCTAAAAGCGACAGTTTTGCAATATTTCTTTTTATTTCACTTTACTTTGGCATCTGAAAGACCACAGAGACATGAGTGAAATGGCAGTGAACAAGGCTTGAGGAAAATTGCAGGAGACAGTCTTACTTCTGCTGTCATCTGAGTTTCACTGGTAATGCCTGACATTCATGGAAGAAACAAATTCATTAAATTGGTATGGAATTTACAAAAGTATTTAGCATAAGCAGTCTAATTGTAATGTAGGACTGATTTCAGTTTTTTTATTCTTCTACACACTCTCTCCTCGTATCCCCCTAAATCACTTTTTCCCTAAATCAATGTGCAGCTCCAGTATCTGATCATTTGTTGTTCTTCACCTCATGCCTAAAGTCAAAGGATTGAGTTGTACTTTTAAATTATGGACAATTGCAAGTGAGAAGCAGTGCCTATCAGTCCATCAGTTTATGTGGCTTTGCAAAATGTGTTTCGGATCAAGTATCCCACTACAGCATTATCTCTGTTTGCAATTAATATCAACATAATAAAACAGAGTATCTATTTGGTTTTAAAAGTCACAATAAGAATATTTGAATATAAGAATATTCATTAATGTGAAGTACATTGCTATTATATACAGACCAGACACCAGTGCAAATTATCCTGGTTTATTGAAAGGCTGGACCTGATGTCAGCTTTGTAAGCACTGCTAGAAATGAAGACAAAGGTCTCATTTTCAGAAATGACAGAACTTTTCTAACCAGATGCAGCTGGAGCAGCACTGATTTCCCAGAAGCTTCTTAGCATCCTGTAGTTGTTATTCAAGGCACACTTTTGAAAATTTGGACTAGAGGATACTAACCCCATTTGTCCTTGTTTCTATATTTGGAAATATCAGTCAGCAACATGTCTCTGGCCTGGTGGGCAGGTGTGGAGCTGCTTCTTTATTCGTACTGGTACTGTTTCCTAATCCAAGAGCGGAAGGTATGTGTGCATCAGCTCCTGCACACCTCTCTGAAAGTACTGAGTATCCACCGCCCTGAACACTAGTTTGTGTTCAGCTCGGGATTTATCAAGCATTAGGTACATTGCTTAGAATGAGCTTTCAGAGATTAATTTTCCCATTAAAATTAATTTAATATAAACACTTTGTAGCATTTGGGTAAATTCATTGCTTTTTCTAAATCTTCTGCCTAACTGGCTAGACTACATGAGACAATTTAAGAAAAGCTATTGCGTGGGAGAGCAAATCCATCCATAGGAATTCAATTCTTTTTAGTCACCTGTATGTTCACAAGACATTTTTAGTTACTTATGCACCTCTTACTGGTAAATTTGAAAAACTCAGGACTAAAGAGATTTTTCTTGGGAAATGGTTAAGTTTTATCTTTCACCCTTATAGTCACTCCTACTGTGCTTCCCTCAGTGGTAATGCTGAAATAGTTCTGAACTAGTAAAATAAACCTTTAAAAAGTTTCAAGCAGGTTTTCTTGATTTAAAAATGATGATTTATGATTATGCGAACTAGGTTTAATATGCATTAGGAATTCAAATGCTGTTGCAATAATTTTTTAGTAAAAGCTGCTTTTTAGAACTACCTTTGCACATTCTCTCCACAAGCAATAATTCTTCATCTATAGAGTAATTTATTTCTTCTGGTTTTAATATGTTACAGATGAATGGTTGTATGTCTTTCCTGTTAGAGCATTACAAGACAGGCCACTTTTGCATTAGGCTGGTACTACAACAGATACCTGTGGTGCTCTTCATGGTTCATGTGGTACTAATTTAAATGGGAAGTTGCACATATTTCATTGAAACACTTGGTAAAGCCAGCTTTCACAGAAGGGTGCAAATGATGGACTGTTCTCTGTGTGCAGCTGAACTGCTCTAAATGTGTCAGTGAGGGTTATGGATCATTTCATTCACCCATCAGCTCTGGTCCGCTGTGTGTACAAATCACAGTATAGTGTCATCCAACAGAACATTCCTGACAATACTAGAACATTTATAGTACTGCCATTTTTAATAGGAGTTCTGCAACCCTGTTTAAATAGTATTACTTCTTTAACTCTTTAAACTCTGAATTTAAAGTAATTTTGGGTTTCCTTTTCTGTTAGCTGCAGTGCCCCCAGTTTGGATTTTTTGCTCATTTTTCTTGGCTTCATGGCTAGTGGGAAAGGAGATAAGAGACACTCAAGGTTAAAGGTAAGTTACATCTAGGACCTACATATACGAAGATTTCAGTCTCCATAAATGGTATGTTATTGTTTGGGGTTTTTTTCTGGTTTTTTCCTTAGAAGTGATCTTTGGATAATCCAATATCCCCTGAGCATACAGTGCCTTTAAATATCAAACAGTCCACCTTCATTCTCTGTCAGGAATTGATTGGATTGATGATAAATGTTACGTGATTAGTGAACCTTTTGTCTTTCCATCGTGAGGATGAAAAACATTTTTGGCAGTTGCACTGCAGTATTTTCCCATTACCTAAACATTACAGCTGAGAAAAGAAAGAAATTCAAACTAAACCTTGTCAGTGGCTTCTTCTCATGGATGTAAGAAACTGCACCAAGAAACCTAGTATAATTACAATTCTTATAGAAGCAAAGGCATGCATTTTGTTTAGGGAGTGGTCAACTATTTTAGTGCTTATTTTTTGTCTCTTACTTCTCCTGTGTTAGAGCTAATCCCTTCTATTCCTAATTAAGGGTTGTGAGTATTCATCTTCTCCTGAGGAACTTATCTAGGTGCAAGGGAGATTTTCACACTGGTGAATTTAAGTTGACTTCTTACTCATTATACTGAAGTTTTAAACTCTTATTAAAACAAAGCCAACCATTACTGCACATTGGCAGGCTCCTAATTCAGCCTTTCAGGTTTCTCCATGGACTATATAGAAGACTCATTGTCTATGTCAGGGACAAAAATTAGGTGTTTGAACCTACACAATATGAAAATCTTCTGGCTGACCAATTATGGATTTAGAAGTTTATATTTAAGAAATAGGGTTTGAGAAGTTTTAGTTCAAATTTTGACAGTATCTTCCCAAATCAATTTACTATACTATAGCCCTTTAGAGTGGCTAATTTTTGGTCAATGATACTTTATATGTCTAATTTCTGAGTTTATACAACACACTACTATTCTACATATCTCCTAGATACACAAGGATTGCTCTGAAAGCAGCACTCTTCATCAAAACAAGGCAGAGAACAACATTATTTTTTTAATTGGACGACACAGGATTTTTTCTGAATGCGACTAAGCCTGCAAATCTATCCTGGCTGAAGTTAATAATGCCAGAAACATTTCTAACACCACTAACCATTTTCTTTACTCAAAAGTAAGATCCTGGCTCATCACTGGAGAACATTGTACATGTGAGGATATTAACCACTGAATATGGGTTACTTATTCCCTTCTAGCTATGGTAGAAAATACTCCCCCATGGACAACACAGCAAATGTCAACAATGCTTTATTTTTACTGTTTCGAACAAAACCCCGTGCTCACGTTATGTACACACACTACCAATGTGCCCACAAATAGGGCCATGATGTCTCATGTATTTTTTTAATATTATTGTAAATGTATCATTGTTAAAATTTCTCTTAGAGTCTTCACAGAAACTGAATCTTTTCAGTGCTTTTAGGTTACAGATTAGAGGTAGTTTGCAGAGGCCACTCTCCAAGGCCACATGATGACATCTTCCTTCTGTCTTTTCTTCCCTTCCTATTGACAGGATGCAATGGCAGCTCAAGAGGTCAAAGAAATAGGAAGATGAATTGGAATATCTTTCAATGTAATTTTTCCTCTTGCAAGAACAACTCACTTTATTCTCATATTTCATGTCAGAGTAAGGGCCAAGTTCTGCAATGCTGGAACAAAATTCCTGCCATAATTTTTAAATTAGAGATAATTAACATGCATTTTATTTGACTTGGGAGTACGATATAATTACTCCTTGCATGCTCTTACTTCAGCAATAGCTTTTGCTTCTAAGCTTTTGACTTTTCTGTAAATTTAAACACATATTTGCTGAACATATTTGCAAAAAAAACACACTGCAAAAAAAGAAAGTTATTAAGTTCACTGTGAGGATAGTTTTGAACTTAGTTTTCCTCTAATGTGTATGATAGAAAGTTTTCTACCATTGACTTCATTAAGAGAAATGTGAATTACTATTTCTGCTTATGTAAATTAATGAAACTCCATACTGGTGTCAGTAAGACTGTCAACATAAAATAACTAAAGGATTTGATCATGTTTATGTCTTTTGCCCTGTGAGATTATTACTGCTTTTTTTTTTAATCTCTGTTGGCGACATCTCTCCTCTCAGAGCTAGAGGGCAAGGGCCCATTCTTGGCTTTTGCAGATTTGCATGCTGTGTTATGGAGACACTCCAGCTTCTCCTTAAATAAACCCTAACAATACCATTCATCCCCCCTGTAAATGAAAAGAAAAGCCATTATACTTTCCAATTTCTGAAATTAAAGTTGACAGACAATGGTGATATGCTTTGAATATATGATTGAAATTATTTGCAAGATTAAAACACATAAACTACTCCACTTCACACCATGTGTAAATAATGTTTCTTTCTGCCCCTTCATACAAGACTGCGTGTTTGGGAACAGTCACTTTTTCTTTAAAAAAAATCTATTTGTTAAAAATGAGACATGATTTCCTGCCAGAGAAGCTGACAGAGGGAAAAAAATGGTGATGGAGAAGATTCTTTTCATCTGCTTCTGAATGATCACTGTGTGATGCTGCTTCCTAAATTCCCTAGCTAAAAGCCAGCCTCACTACAGAAAAATTACTCATATCCATTTCCCAAATTGAGTAATGGCAAGCAGAGATTCTTGGAATATGTCTGCGCTTCACAATGAAAGGCTGTGTTGGACGTACTCTAGCGCACTCGGAGCAAGCTGCTGAGTCTGTACAGCGAGGATACAAGCATGTGACGCAGAAGCCATAAAATCACATTAAAGTAGCATAGCCCTGACAGACAGGACTAATAAGCCCATATGCAGTACCTCCTGCTCCAAAGATAACCCACTCCCAAATTGCTTGGGTACTGCAGTGTGGGACTTCACACACAGACAGTCTTGTCAAATGCCACACAGGAATTCTATTCTCTTCCCTGGTTTCTGCAAGGGGAGGCTTATGGCTTCATCTTTAGACTTTAGATCAGTATAGCTGGGTATTTGAAAGGCTGTACAGAGATGGGGCAAATCAAGAAAAGCATAAAAGAAAATTTTGCTGAAGGGGGAAGTTCAGCATGGCTCACTGTTGTTACTGCTTCTAAATTGCAATCTTTTCCATGGGGAGTTCCTATTTCGGAGGCTTGAAAACTGGTGATAAGTATGATTTTTTTCAAAACCAGTTTTTTTGTCTGTTTGGCTTTTTTCTGCCCAGTGTGCATCCATGTGCTGTGCACCAAGCAATTGACTTACATAAACCTGTAGAGAAACGTGCTTGCCAGTGACACACGGTTGTAAGAAGTTCAACATTATCTTGAATACATTGTCGTGATTGTTTGACAAAGCGTTAGTAATGCAAGTTGTGTTTGACAAAAGCAATAATGATGAAAAATGTGATTAAAACTTTAAGAACGGAGCCACATTTCACAAATACTTATTGCTTAATCACTACTTACCGATTGACCAATATGACTCTAACAATGAACATTTGTTTTCAAGGAAACATGGCAAGTTCCAAACTGATTAACAAAACTTTAAATGAGTTTTCCCTTTCCCATTCCCGAGTACATTTTTGAGCCCCAGTACATCGTATTCCTACATCTCACACAGTTATGCAATGTGCAGGTTAGAATTAGTGGAATTCCTAACCCATGAGAGAATTGCAAACCATTTTCCCATTGATATTCCACAAAGGAAGTGAACTTGGAAACTAATGTGGTTTTGGGGGAAAAACCTGAATAGAGGTCTTAGTGGTGTTCAGTTTTCAGGAGTTGGCATGTTGTTCAGTTTTGTCCAACTATCAATAAATAAGAGGGATTAGCTGCTGGTAATGGTGCAGTGGACAAAAGATGCAGGTCACATGCAGTGAATTCAGAAAAGTGAGAGTGTACTTAGGAAAAAAAGCTTTTCTAAATTAGCAATAAAAAGAGATGATTAGGTTAACTGTTTAGTTTCTAAAGTAGATAAATCCTGATGATATGAATTCACTGCTGAATTATACCCTGAGTGATATGTCAAGGTTCATCTAACTTTCATCTTCTTACTACAAAATAATCATTTAGCTCTTCATCTAACTTGCTGCACAAAAAGCCAAGCCTTTGGAAACCGATGAATATGATCTTGAGAACTGAAACTAAAAGAGAAGACAAACAGAAGAGAAGTGAAACTTCAACTGGTTAAAATGTAGATTAATGCTTTTAGAAGTTTAAATGTCACTCCATTTGCCTGAAATTTGTCCTGAAAGGAAGACTAAAACTGCTTAAGTTTCTAAGTACAGAATGTGAGCTTTAACAGAAGGTGTTCAGTACAGAAAGTATGTTGATTTATGTTATGAACAGTTCCCTATCTTTTATATTCTCTCTTTCAGTATCAATTTAAGCAGAGAGGTAATCAAATTTAATTAAGAAAAGTTTGGTATTTAGAGTTTAAAGATGCAGATGCTTTGAGACTGATATTTTACACTGTCCAGAAATCTGAGAAACAGTAGATCAGTAGTGATTCATACTCACAAATTAGTTTGGAGGCTTGGAGCAGGGGATAGAAAAGCACCTCCTACTGAGCACATAGAATCTAGGTATCCAGTAAGTCTTTGCCACACTAGCTCTTCAAGAGAACTGCAGAGAAGGACACAGTAAGGCATGTAAGCATTCAGCATCAGAAACTTTAGCCAGTGGAACATTACCTAAAATATGAATTACACACTATGCCATCAGCTGATAAATCCTACTGGACAACACATCCCCAATAGAACATCATACGCAAGTGCTTTCCAATTCATTGTATGTCTGAATGAGTAATTTGTGGAAGAAGTGAAAGCTTATAGTATTTGCAATATATTTTAATTTTAAAACCCCAATTTTTCTGCAAGCTGGCATGATGGACACACTCACTTTCTCTTCAGTACATGGAAATTGATATTTCAAGTTAGTTTAAAGCCCCAGATAACATGACAGGCACAGAAATGTCCACTTGTAGTTCTGTTGTTTAAAATAACTGTCTTAGTCAGATGCCTCTTAAACACCCTTTCATCATGCTTGTGCTGAGAATGCCAGAAATAGAGATACCTCTGTCTGCAATGTGTATCAGATTTTGTCAACAAGCATCAAAAGAAGGAAAAAAGATATGGCTGGGCCGCTTGTTCCGTGAAGAAAATAAGCCACCAGCTTCTTATAGATGTTCTTTACTTGCCTTCTGTGTTCCCAGCACAAACATTCAAAATTTGAGGGTATAGAGTAGATGAAAGGCTGGGAGTACTAGAGCACAGCTCCCCTGTTTCATCCCAGGGAGCTGACCAGAGATGTTTAGGGGCTGTGCTGATGGACTTCCAGAAGTTTACCACTTTCGCAATCAGCTACCATATGGTATTAAACCCAATGCACATAGAAACGGATGTTGTTCGGTTTTGATTAGAGGAGGTTGGAGACACATATTCCATTTTATGAACTAAAATACCTGCTGCACTTGGCTTGTGGATTGTACTTTTCTCAGGTATATGGCCTGGAAAATGGCTGATCCGTGCCAAGTAAGTGATGTTTATCAACTTGCAGCTTTTTATGAACGCAGGGGAGAAAAATGTGTATAACAGGATTATAAAGACTTGAATCAGATCCAGACAAACTGTTCTTGTTTTCTAATCTGCAAACGTAAATACTGTTATAGCTCTGAAAGTAGAAAAAAAGTGTAACTTTCCAAAATAAAATTCTATTAAACTCTGCAAAGTTAATTAATGTAATAAATATGCCTGTGCTATATTAGGCGACAAACCTAACACTATTATCTCTTCCTATTTTCTTCCTGGGTAACTCAGTACCATCAGTATTCTAAGGCCTTTAACTATATACAGTGCACTCACCTAACTATCACCACCCAAAGCCAAGTATTTTATGAACACACAGCAGCAAGTTATAAATAAAAAGTGGTTATGGTTATATTGAGTAAAGTTTGGAGCCAGGATTTTCTATTGCGGTTTTATAGTAGAATGTTATATAAATTCCTTATTAGGAGGCTATAATTGCTGGAAGTGGGATAGAATGCTTGTTTTATGAGACTATGATTCTATAATAAAGGTGACAGTAGAGGAGATGACTGACAAAAGTTAATGACACATATAGTTAAGAACTACATTCTATACAGTTTGCAGACCATGTCTTGTGATGTCAACTAATCTTGTCACTTTTTATTCAGGCTCCACTGATAACTAACTGATTCACTAACTTGGACTACCTTAGAATAGTGGATATTCCATGAATTAAGCTGCCCATATATTTGAGAGAGGAAAAACTGTACTATTTAGTATATCAGTTCTGGATATATAAATTGCTTTTTTTCTGAATTTCGAAAATTCAGAGATCAGTCTCTTTTTTCACAATCTCTCATATTAAGGATATTCATTTTTTATGAAGTATCATGCTTGAGACTGCAGTAAGTCATAAATATGAGCAGCCGTTTTTCTTCCCCTTTTGAGGGAAAAAAATACACTCATCATATTTGCTACAATTTTCTGGTGCTTTTGTCAACAGTAAAATGCCAGCAAATGGTCCATTTTAATGAATTGTCACTGCGCAGCATTTTCTCCCACAAAGCCTCTAGGACTCTCTTGAGCATAGTGCAGTGCTGGTTAAAAGTAAAGGCATCCAAACCTAGGCTTGCTACCAAAATCCCTCACTCGCTGGCTGAAGGTGTCACCGGGAGGCTGTCTCTGTGATCAGCGAAACGAGGGAAAGGGAAGCAGTGTCTATCAGCAAACTTCCATCTGTTAGGAGGGTTCAGGGCATAGTTTAGTGACTTACAGGTACCAAACAGAAAAGAAATCAGGGAGCTGAAGTATTTAAAGAAAGGTGTTTACAATTCAGTTCATGTTTATGTTCTGATTGATTGAGGATTTCTTCATATCCAGGTATATCACAAATGTAAGTTTTGTGTCCTTTGGCTCCTAACGTCTCAATAAATGAGTAAGTTTGAAATTCATTGCTTCCACAAAGTTTCCCAAACATTCATCCAACTAATGGGATTCACTTCATGCAGTAGTTTCTTCACTTTCTGATATTCCCTGTTCCAAGATATGCTAAATCTGATACTTTCACTAGGCTTGATGTTTCAAATTTCACATTGATTTTGTGAATTTCATTTGTACTGAAACCATGGAATAGCATAAAAATGTGGTTCTATATTAATTAAATATATACTACACTGACAATATTTTAGTTGTATTGGGATGTAGTGACACCAATAATATACGGCTAGATATTTACCTTGTTCTTGACATGGAATTCTGGATTAGATGTCCAAATGGAAGATAGTCCTTTGCTCAGCTGGAGGTACTGCCAGCTATCTCTGCTGTGGAGAAAAGAAACAGAAATGTAATTTCTTCCTTTTTATTGTTGCTATTGTTGTGTTTGAGAAGTTATTAAAGATTTGTTGGTACTCGCCTCCTTTTTTTTTTTTTTTAAATTTACTAAAATGGTTGACACTCCAGTATCAATGGCTAGGTTTTGCCATATTAAGAAATCATACATATGCAAGTAGTGGAATACATTTACACACTTAATTCTTCACAACCGTTTTGGCAAGCTGTATTTATGTTTTATCTTTCCTGTAACTAGACTTTGTTTGTAATACACTACATTTCCACTTACTTCTGAAATTTCCTCTAAAAGCTGGGTTGAATGAAAGGCAGAAACAGTCTCTGCTTCAAAAAGTGTATGAAAGAAGAACGAGCAGAGAAAGTACATATAAAACAAAATGAAAGGTAACAGACACACACTTGTGTTTGTTTCCATGTGCAACACTGTGATATGGATACGTTTTTCTGCTCATTTGTTTAAAAAAAAAATTGTCTTTTAGGCCAGACTTTTTCTTTTACACTGATGACAATGACACCCAAGTATATGCAGGGTCTAATGGAACAGTTAATCTATCTCTGAGGTAATACATGAATTATTGTAAGTAAAAGCGAAGAATTTAGTGCTCTGGGCTTTCATTTATTTTTCATTATTCTTTTTCTCTTTTAACGGTTCTGTCTGTGCTTATGGATATGGACATGCATTGTTTGACATTTCGCTGTATATTCACTAACCACTATCTTACTGCAATGTAAGGTGTAAAGAGCCAAGCTTAGAGAGGGTAGCAGAGCCAACTCAAAGTTTGTTCTCCAAGGGCTAAAGATAAAAGTGATTGGGTTGAAATCGTAATTTTCTAAGGAGGCTTTAAATTTTTTTATCAAGAATATAAAATTATTTTCAAAAATTTAATTCAAAATTCAATTTTTTTGGTTTTTGTTAAAGCTGCTTCAATAAAAACAACTAGGCATTTTAGGTACCTGAGCAGCAGCCTATGACCACCCTGTACTTCATGAATCACCTCACAAACCCCCTGATCCCCAAACCCTTGCATCACCCTTCACAAATACATTTCAATTGTGCATTTCATTTGTTCCAGAAAAACATCTCCTAAGCCCAGCACACTGTATCTGTGTGAAAGATTTGCAAGCTGTGGATAAGCATGCTGTGATTGCTGGCACTTGTGAGGCTGGAGGGGTATAAGGAAGAGCAGAAATCTTCTGAAACCTTTAGGTGGGAGAACTTCCCTCACCAGTTAATCAAGCAGAAGGACACAGAGGACTGGTTCTGTGTGACTCTAAGACAGCTGTAAATCCCTTCTGCATCAATAGGGACTGCACAGAGCCACAACTGAGGCATGGATGCACAAGACAAAAGACCCAAATGGGATGAAAATATCAACAAGGATTAGAAAAGGTTCAGCTCTGAAAGTGCTCACTTCACTCTTGCATATGCACATAGGATGTTCCTCAGCAACCAAATTAAAACCTGTGGGTGTAAATATCCAAAAAGGTAAACCTTTCTGCACAGAAGAGGCTTTATCCCACGATTTCTGAGCAACTGACGGTGCAAACAGGAGCTCTGCCATAAAAAGAGGCTTAGGTGTCAGATAGCTTTCTACACATTGGGCACAATTCATTGGCAAAGTGCACATCTTCCCAAGCTCAAGATGTGGAAGAGAATGATGGAAGTCCATGAAGAGCTGGTACTCTGTACTGAGAGTATATCTTCAGCTCTGCAACCACACCAAGTGTTGTACCACTGTCCTCAGGGACATGAGAAAAACATTCTTTTTTTATACTCGTGGTGTCCTTCTTTCATCCATCAGGTCATGTTTCAGCTCACTGTCATGCACTGGCCCCCTTGTACATGTCTCCTGGAATACTGTCTCTTCACTGTCCTGCACAGATAGCTCCAAACCTCCTTATTGAAATGCTCCTCCAGTTTGTAGCAAGGGTTCCTGTAGATGAGGGATGGAGGACATGAAGAACATGAGTGATGGAACATGGATCAGGCCACACTGCCTAGCGAGGCATTTGCTTTTGGAGACAGGAACTTCAGGCAGAGATCTTTACAGCTGTGATCTTTCCAGACTCCATGTGTATGTACCCTCCAGCCCATTCACAAACTAAAAGTTTTTCCTTATTGTCCCAAATGGTACAGGCTACCTGCAGACCAGAGACCATTTTCAACTGTGTGAGCACTCACAGAAAACCTAAAAGTACATTCATCCTGCTAGTCCATGAGACATGGGTTTTACTTGGTGTAACACATGCCCTTAAAGGCCTAAAGATTCTTTGATATAAGAGATGCAGATGTGTATGTGTCTGAGAGATGATGGAAGTTTAAATGTGCACTTTCTTACCTCTTTCTGACCAATCATTTTCTGAGTTCCCCCCCTTCTGATCCACTGATATGTGAACAAGTATATATATACTGATATTTAAGTGTATATTCATATGTAAATATTTATATATATATATATATGTGTATATATGAACTTGAGCTTCTGCTTCTCTGATTTTCGCATGAACAATATATGGGTAAGTTATACCCCTTAAAATTGCTGGACTTGTCCAGCAAGACTATCCAAATAGACATGGATAAAAGGATCACTAGCTATACCAACTGACCAGAGAATCCTGTTATTACTGAATAGATATTAAAACAATGTCAAGATTCAGTATTCCAATGTGAATGGTTTCAACTGAAAAAATATCCCAACGCTGGAAGTCTAAATAATACAAAAACCCTTCAGAAAGGCCCATCGTGGTAAATGGATCTGCACCTGTGGGAAACATCAAAGTCAGCATGTCTTTTCCTTTGAACTGAATTCTCTTTTATCATCCATTTTTCTTCTGTGTGTTTATATAAAAAAACACAATATCATTAGCACTCTCTCATCTTTCCACCAATATCATGAGTTAATCCAAGTCAGAGCAATAGATAAATTACATTTTCTTTGGAGATATTAGTGCAAGCAGAGGGGATTTATTTACCTGTTCCTATGCAAGAGCATGATGGCAAAATTTTCAACATTTCCTGCAGAGGTCTGCTTCCACTAAAATCACTATTGCTTCAGAAATTCATACAAACTCTGCTGCTTCCAAAAATCACATAAATTTTCCATTAGTGTAACTTGCTTCTGTGTTGTCTTAAGATTGAGCAAGATATAGATACTGTAAATAGATACAATAAAAACTGAATTCAGAAGTTTTTCTTGTTCTGTGACTAACTATGGATGGAGAAAGTCTGGGTCACATGCATGGTACAAATTTATTCAGTGATACCAATTTCCTGTAGTGTTTGCGCAATAGATTGCTCATAAATATTAATGTTTTTTTCAGCTGGTTTGGTTTTTTTTCGTGTTAGTGGTACCATTTTAGGGAATAGTCGTACATTAAAGGCCACATTTTGACAATCTAGCAAGAAAATTATTCTAAAGACTTTCAAATATTAACATCCTTAAAATGAAGCTAGATACGCATTCCTTATCCCTAACCCCGTTATTAATTAAATTGTATTGTTGGAGTGTTCCTTTTCAGAGTCTAGGAAAGTAAATCACATCAACTTTAGGCTAAATTCTTCACAAAAGGTAGCAATATATCATGAAGGGTGACTATTTATCTGAAGAAATCCTTCAAAACCCCTTTTACCCTTTTTTCCTCTAGGCACATTGTATACTGTTAAAAGTAGGAACAAAATATTCAACAGAAGATAAAACTGAATTAAGAATTGCCCATAATGAATAAAGAGAATACAACTTCTGAAATCAGTAGTACCGTAAGCATTTAGGAATAGCATTAACAGTATCAAATATATGAATTTTGAAGACACTGTCAGAGCTCATCTGCCATCTTCATATACCTTAGTCTTAGCAGGAAGCTTACAGTTAAAAAAACCCAATACCATAAAATTCTCTGCATAGTAGCATTAACGATGGAAGTCAGGAGAAAAGGTTGTATGAGTTTCCCATTGCTCTGTAAATCTCTTTTCCCTTGAAAGCGAGTGCTTTGGATATGTCGATTTAAAATAACTTTTGTAAGTCATTCTGTTGGGAAGTCACACTTTCGTTCCATGTTTGGTTGTAAGCAATCTATTCATCCAGATCTTGCAGGAAGTAATTAGTGGAAACATACAGAGCATGAAGAGCAGTTTTATCACTTCAAGTGGAGATTTTGAGTCTAGGAGCCTGGAGAAAATGGAATAGTTTTTTCACAGGATATAATATACTGTATCCTATAGTCATTGTATCTCTCTCTGCTAGAGAATGAGCAGGAGCTCGCACATCCTGCACACTCCTCTTAGGAGTTTTAATGCATATCTTTAGGAACTTTGTGTGATGACATGATGAGAGTGGTGTCTTTGTTGTTACCACAAGCCTGACCATGGTCATAAGAGAACAGGTACTTCATCACTGCCTGTGAAACAACAACGTTTTCTCCATGCTAGTAAGTTAAGGGAATAGCAAGTGCTCCCTGTGAGTGCAGCTAGGTTGGAAGTATTAGAAGATCCTTCTTACCCTGATTTGTTTCTCGACTTCTTCCCTTCTGTAGTATTATAGACAAAATTATCCATGAAGACAAAACCTATAAGAGTGATATTTCTAATAAACTCTTACTCTAAGACTTCTAACACTTCCTCTGCACTCTCTTCAAAAAAACCTAAAACATTACAAATATAGAAATTCCTTGCACATAGAGCTACCTGCTCTGTCTTTATTTTTGTTCCTCTAAGCTTTAAACAGCCTCAGTTTGTGATTCTGAGATGTCTAATTACAGATACATCTCATTACTTCTTGACTGGCAACATTTTCTTCAGCTAAATCCAAAAACATTGACCAGAAAAGCCTCTCTCCTCTTGCAGACTGAATACTGCTCACTTGTTTGGAAGCTTTCACTTGGGGCTCCTGAGGGTGTGAGCATTGTACCCAGTTGAACTATTAAACGACCTGCATTTCCCAAAAGAACGTGAAAGGTATTTATGTTATTTGCGTTACACACTCGCGTGTGTACAACTGCATGTTTTTGTTAACCAGAGCCATGAGCTTCTCCTTTGTTGCTATCCTTCTGTAATTTCTACTGCACTGCTGCCACTCTGTGCTGAGCTCTTTGATATAAAGCATCTTTCTACTTTTAGCGTTACTGACGTGTATTTATTTATTTTAGATATAGTTTGTGCTGGAACACACACACATATATGAAATAAATACGTGCACTTTAAAGGAGCTTAAAGAATAAAATCCAAATGTCATGAATTAATCTGCATATTGTGAAAACAGGCAGTAATTCAGACTGAAAAGATGACCATAGAAATCTTTGTAAAATGGTTTTTTCTTTCTTAGGAAGATATGAAAAAGAAGATATACATTTATGGGAATGTTTCTTAGTAAGGGTAATAATATAACAAGGGGAGAAAAAGAAGGATCAGTGATTCATTAGAAAATATTTTTCATTCTTCTGAAATACGAAAAGAGAAAATGAAAGAAAACACAGTAAAATCTCATTTACTCCAGAGAAGCATAGACCTGTCAAGGATATTATCATCAGGATTTGAATTTTCTTCCACAGTTAAGGGGATTTCTTTTTGGTTAAAAAGGAATTTCAAAGCATCATTAAAATAAAACACCATCTTAAAAAAAAAAAAAAATTAACCTTAATTCTTCTAGAATGATTTTGACAATTAGAAAACACTTCTGCAGGGCAAGGTCAGCAGCTTCCTTGTTTATTTTGCCTGGTCTAAAGGAGGAAAGAGTAAAATAAGTACACATCAGTATGCTTTAGTAGTAATGAACCGTTATTATTTAATTTTCTCATACTTAAAGAATTCTCACCATAAGATTATCTTTAACTAGGAGTAAACACTCCGGAAGACTATGAGGCAGATACATATTTTGCACACTTTAAGCAGACTGCAAAGGTTCAAAAAGTTTTGCTTATTGTTAATTTTTAATGTTTGTCTTAATTCTGAAATAAGATCACCCTTTCTCAGATCTCAGAAACTATAACTAAAAAGTGTTGAGAAGGACAGAAGAAAAAGATGATTTTGCGAGTAACCTTCCAAAATACAAAATATGAGGGCTTTCCTAATGAAACCTATTCTCCTGGAAACCATCGTGGTAAGGATAGCTGAGTAGGACAGTATTACCCCAACAACACAAATTTCCAATGTCTGGTTTCTCTCAGGATTGAATAATTTATGCAAACTGATGAACTGTGGGAAAAAATGTGTTTGAGTAAAATGCCAAGTATAATTCCAGTACTTTCAATTTTTTAGTGTTTAGTTGTTTATAAACTTTTTTATTCGGCACAGTCTCTAATGGAAGATTATTTTGAACTGGAGCCAAACTTGGAACTTTTTATTAAAAATCTCTAAATGGGGTATTTGACCACTTAAAAAGTCTTTGTCTCTAAGACTTTTGAATCAGAAGGTTATTCAAAACCACTTTTTTTCCTACATGTTGCTTCATTTCAAACAAATTGGCATTTTCTAATGAAAAAAATATTATTGTTAAAGATGGGTTTTGAATGCAGAATTCCTTAAATCAAGAAACAGAAATTACTTCAGACACTCCTGTATGGTTTCAACCTCGTTTCTTGAAGAGATCTTGATGTGATATCCACTTCCAGTGTTTACAAGGCTGCAGTACAACTTATTTATCTTTCATTTCTATTTAAGGGTCATGCTGTGACCTGCAAGCAGGTCTCTTCATGGACATTGATAGAGGATCCATTCTGGCACTTGCATTGCCTTCAGTGCTGATGGCAGCGGTTGCTAGTGACTGATAGCAAGAAGTCTCTCACTTGAGCTCGGACTCAGCACCTGGTTAGATGTTAGGGCAGCATTGCAGAATGAACATGTTCTTCAAAAGGACAAATATTTTGAGGATGCTGAATACTGCCACAGGTGTTAGGTCACTCGAGTAAATATTTTAGGGTGTCCAACAGCGATGTCAGAGCACTTAACTCTCCCAGCATCTTTAGTCTTTCCTCCCTGTAATGTTACTGTTCTGTATATTGCATCTGTTAAACCTTTGGAGTAAAGTTAGATCAAGAGTAAGACATGCCTGGAGCAGATGTTTCACAAGTGGGGAGAAAAAATGAGGGTTTCTATGCCATGAAATGTTGGAGTTGAATTTTCTTAATCCCTCTGAGAAGTACCTTTCTTTGAGTAACAGCTCTGACTAGAAAATGTATAAAGTACTACATGATCAAGATAATCTGGGCAACGTTAGAAGCATATATGAATGTGTATATATTATTTATACATATAGAATTAGGTGTTTTAAAGGAATATTTTATATTTTAAGGATACCATCATTGGTTAATATCCTGCAAAATTAAATTGTGCAATTATTGAGGCAGAATATACTTCTCATCCTACCCACCAAAACACTCAGCCACTGGGACTTTATCCCTGTTGCAGAGTCTATTCAATCAGCTCCCATATCCCCTCCTCCCCACTGCCTCACCTGTCACTTCCACCTAGCAGACACACAGCTCTGCACACGCACACAGAGAAACTCAGCATTTTCTGCAATCAACCAAATAGCCTGAAGTGAAAGACAAACACGATGCCTGAAGCAATATTGCTTGATTAACAATGAATAGTTCTTTAAAGTGATCACATGAACTTTAATCTGAAAGATTGCTTTGAATTGTTAAGGGTGGAATCTGTTGCTATGAGAGTTGTCAAACAACTGTGGTGAATTTAATGTGTAATAGATGATAACCTTTGTCTGTTTTAATATTGAATTCCATGTTACTGATCCTAGTAAATAATCCTTACCTTCCCCTAGTGAATACCTGCTACATCCCAAAGCTCTACACAGCACGCAAAGACATTTTAGTAGAGCGTTTTTCATGTAAAGCACACATAGTGTATAGATCTGACCTCATCACTGGTTGCCTCAGGCTATCTCCTGTATACCGTCTGTTTTCTTGATTTTCTCCTGAGGTTGTCATTATCTAAGGTTTGTAAATATTTCAGAAATTTGAGACTTGTACAGCAATTGAAAATGCCATATTGCTGTTATACTGAACTTTCAGTAGCATTCAGACATTAATTTTTCTCTATTTTATCTATTTTAGTTCTGGATGATACAAATTCTACAATGCATGATTTAGCTGTAATTGAATTTGCAATCTATTTACAGCCATTTTAACCAAAAGACTCCAGATAAGCAAAATTTCGATCTCAGTTAACAAAGAAACAATATACGTTGTTACTTTATATTGTGCTATTTTCTATTTGTCAAAGTGCTGTATAGATTTTATGGATATTTTATGCAAGTTTATGCATGAAACTCAGCTGTTTGTAGAAACTGCTGACCTCTCCATTGAAGGGAAAAAAAAACACAGAACAAAAACTGAAAACCCTTTTGTCCTTTAAAAACCCGCAGGAATGTAATATGTATCATAAAGGACATGTGTACTTGAAACAGATTAAAAGAAGTACAGAACTGATTCCTTCCCAGAATCTTACTATATATTAATTTCTTTGTATTAAAGCAGCCATCATTTACTGAATATTTTTGCTTTCATGTAATTATGTACATATACTTAGCAAAGTATCTTGTATAAAGCAGAAAGCTACAGAAGCCCTTTAAAATCTGCTTTGAAAATCATGTGTGGCGTGAATTTTGGCAGCATTATCATCACATTCATTTTTGGAAGTATACTCTAATTTTTATATCAGCTCCACTATTGTAGCAATAATTTACTCTGATATTAACATTAATGTCCAATTTTCGTATCAGATTCTTCATTCCTGTATAATTTACTTCAGTATTACATTGCTAGCCATATCTGCCTACATTGTTCTACTTTTGTAGTTGCCTTCAATACACTTCTTTTTAACATTCATTATGTTAAGACTGTGATGATACACCACCAAATGGGATAGAGAGAAGAATGAGTATAGTGCAAAAAAGATGTATTGTGATGATAGGGAGGCTTAAGAGTGTTGATGGATTTTTAAGATCCTGCTAAATTTTTGTATAATTATTTAATTAACTCGTCTATATTAGGATCAGAAAGTTCATTTGCTTTGCACTAATATGAGCTTTACAGATAAGAGGGAATTCCTTGAAATTTTGCTTAGCATGTTCTTATATTGAGTCATGTGAGTTTCTATACTTTATACGAAACATTCAAAGTGGAGGCAATAATTTGTAAATGACATGAGAAAAAGAAATCACAGTATATTTTCTTTTCAAAATATTTAGTGTCCACAATTCATCTGTGAACCAAGTAAATCACGGCTTTTTCAAGTGCAAGGATCGAAACCAATTACCATTAGTGACCATCGGGTGCAGCCGATCCTTTCTGTCCTGTTGCCTGAATCTCAATGATCTCCCAAGTGTGCCCATGCAATTTAACAGGAAGATCAATACACCGCGGCAGTTAGCAGCAGCTCTCTTGAAGTGCTTCACAAAACATGCTACATTTCTCTACCGAATAAATGTCAAAACATTCCAACAGCTACAATTCTTGGGAGAAATTGTTCTTGTGAAACATTATTGACATACTTTAACCCACATTTCCCGCTGCTCTCCAGCTTCCTACAGGCCAGTCAATTCTGATTTGGCAAGGGCCACATCGACACGTGTTCCCTGCTGACTTTGTCTGTAGGCATGAAAGATATCACGATGCAGTGCAGAAGTCCTGAGTGTCAGGGGTCGGTGGTCCAGCTCTGACCCAAGGTCAAGGTGACAACAACCTGTCTCCTGGGGCTTGTCTTCATCTCTAATATGGCCTTGGAAGCAATCAATATCATTACAGAGCTTACTTTCCTAACAGAGAGTGCCACCTGATCTAAGCATTTCAAGACGATGACTTGCAAGCCTTGCTGCTTGAAAATGTCTTCATTTTCCTACTATACTGCAAAACATCTGTATTAGGTGTGGCATGGTTTGGTTTTTTTTTTCATTTGTTTAATGTGATAAATTAAATAGATTCTTTTCAGTTTTTAATGGATTTCTGCAGCCTGGACTTTCTTGATCTTTTCTTGTATATTCTGGAGTTATTATACATAGCTCAGTACTTTCTCCCAGCACCCAGTCTCGATATCTTTTTTTTTTCTTTTTTTTCCGCTATTCTTGCTCCCTCTTATTTTTGACTCTGTTGTCTATTAGTAACTGTTTTCTTCTTTATTTCTTTCTAGCTTTCAGGAAACAAAATCTCAGTGCTGCCTCTGTATTCTGGATTTACACACACACACACACACACAGACACATACACGTATAAAATCCATCTCCAAATATATTCTTAAAAATATAAATAAAATGCAACATCCTTACCAGTTTTGTCAGGCCATAGAGGGTTAGTGCATTGTAAGAAGTAATTCCGCATATGAACAAGCTGATAATCACTGAGATAGACACTTTTATCACCTGTTTACAAGAGCTATGGTAATTTCCAACACAAAAAAATGTTGCTTTCTTCAGAAATCTCAACCCTGATGCCTCAGTGCAAAATTCTGTATAGTTAAGGAGGTTTTTACCTCTTTTAGTGGTTTTCTTTTTTCCCTAGGGAATAAAAAAGTTCCCAACAAACACAGACCCCAAACTAAAGCAAAATATGGCAAATTTAAGTATTTTTAAAGAAGTGTTTTTATTAATTGAGTGGTGCTAGAAAACACTGACAGAACTGAAAATGACTTACAATTGAAACATTAGAGGAGGAATAGAACCTACCTATATTGTGTAATCAAAATTACTCAGCTTTCTCATCACACAAAAAATTGGGCTTCAGATTCCCCCCATAATGGACAACTGACAGTGATATCTGAAGGCAAATATTTAATTCAAGAAGATCAAGATATCCTCACATCATACTGCTATGGAGACCTCTTGTGTCCTATGTAGAGTGGTAGATAAAATCGAAACAAAACAAAGTAAAACAAAATGCAAAGCCCTACGTATTGCTTTAGATGTGAGTCACAGAAGTCTAATATATCTGTAATGTACCTAGCACACTTTGAGGTCTTTCAAAACAACAGCGTTTTCAAAGAGAGAGAAATTTTTGTTACTCTAAAGGTTACGCGTATAAACTTCACTCAAGGTTTTACATATACTAAATGAACTCTGAGATCCAATTTGGTGGATAATTCCCTTTTAGAAAATGCAGATTCTGCATCAGCTGCTCCTAGCTTCAGAAAGGAGTTAAGGCAGTAGCTGGAAGGATGGGCTTCTGCCTCTTCCCTCCTCTGTTTTCTTCTGTTTATCCTTGTGCATCCAATTCTCTCCTTGGATTTATGAAGCTGATGAGGCAGTTTCATTCAAGATGCAGTTGAATGACAACATTCCCAATTTACACCCCTGTAAAGAAGAAGGGAATCAGGCTCTGTCTCTACCCACAGCAGTTCACAAGGATGTTACAGTCTCCAAGTCTCCCTGTTGATGCTTGAGGGCTTTCAGGAGAAACAAAAGGGCTGGCAGGATCTTAGGTGCCTGTGCATGAGAGCTGGCACAAGACACTCTGAAGCTGAGTATATACCTGTAAAGAAAAAATGGAAAATCTCTCTCTCCTCTGTAAGGAGCCCTTCAAAATTACCTCAAGCCTATACAAGTGCCATGCTCACAATTTAGCATACAAGCACTAGCTAGATATTAATGGCTCCAGCTAATAATTACCCTAGCTATCAGTGTCTCCTCTTTCCACACAGGCCTTCAGTGCCTCCTATACACGGATCGGTGGCCAGCACATTCTGTGCAGCCCATTCTCAGCATTGTAAAATGGCAAAATTACCCTCTTTTTACCTGTCACGCAGTGATCTTCTACACATGAGGCAGTATAACAGGGAGAAGAGAAGAAACCTATCATCAGAGAAGTAATAGGAATCACGAAACTAGTGTGTTCTATTTAAACGGGGGTCTTGCATGGAAGAGGCTGCAAGGACACTTTTTCCTCAGATCGGAGCAGTCGTGGGCTGCCTTTACCTACCTCGGTCATTTCTAATGCTTCTTTGGAGGCATCCAGCAGTTGAAGTGCTGGATCAAACTTCTGCAGCCTTGCTGCATCTTGCTGGACATTGCTTCAACCACAGCCTTTTGGAGCTCTAACTTGTCTCCGTCAAACCAGACAGCATAACTGCAGCCGCACTTCCTTCGCACAAAGTGATAGCTGCTAGTGGAGGAACATGGTAAGGCTTTAACCTTACTTTAGTCTTCTTTACCAAGATGCAGCTGCCTTTTAGAAGTCCAGTAGTGTGAAAATCTGACCCTTTCTTTTCCCTGTTTACACTCTGAACTTTCGAAAGCTGTCTAGAATAATTTTTTTGCCTTTTCATTCCTGCACAAATGCCATAAAAGACACTTCTGGCATATGATTGGTAAAATACGTTACGGACTTCTTCCTCTTCTCTGAAATTACCGCAGCTGTTCTCCTCATCCTTCATATCTGTTTTTCTATCTATTGACCAAGGAAACTATACAGATCTGTCAGGACAGAAATTGCCAATCCAGACAAAAAAAAAAACCAAACAAACAAATCAACCAAAAATCAATCAATTTTGTGAAAGAGAATTACAAGTTTTCTTTGTTCTTTCCTAATTTCAGATGAAAGAAATTTTATTTTTCTATTGAAAGACACTGCAGGATATTTCTGTTTGGAAACAACAAAATATCTTTAATAAGGAATTTTTGGTGGATTCAAGTACAATTGTAGGACATATACAAGGAGACTCCAGTGCGCAGTAAAATCAGGCAGAAGAGGAAGATTTATGTTGCTAAAGAAATTTGGACGGTCAAGTAGATTTGTCTGTAATGTTGGTTCTACGTTATGAGAAGAAACTTTCAGAGAGGTAGAGAAAGGTAACAGTGAAAAGTCTGAAAAAATGAAACCGTTTAACAGAGATCTCTTAGTTTTTTTGAAGTGACATTTGTGGATGACATAAAAGTAAGTTGTTTTACGCTGCATCTTGGAAATGAGGGGGATCTTACGATGTAGTGAGGGGATCTTTGCATTCTCTCCACATGTTGCCACATAACAAAAAAAGCAAAATAAATGCAGATATGAGAGCTCAGTATTTTTAAAAATAAATATAAGTATTTAAGTCTCAGGGACTAAACAAAATGTAGCAAACATTCTCAGTGCAAACATCCTCTCCTTTTCCTCTTCCTTGGAGAACTGCAGAAAATAGTGAATTCATCTGCTGTAAGGAATGGACATCTTTTCTTTCTTTTTCAGCATTAGTTGGAAGAAAGATATCATCTGTTTTAGCATTCTTGTCATACATTCCACTCTCAAGTCTGGTTGGGAATATGTCTCCTTATTAGGACCATCATCATTTGTATTTCAAGACTAAAGTAGTTTAGTTTTAGAATCTAAGAAGTTACTGAGACATCCAGAGCTAAGCTCCATTAAACTCTTTGACCTAAACCCTATGAAGAGCCATTAGTTCAGCAGGAAGAACATTATTGTGCCAGCACACAGTGTGAGTACAAATCCTCTTCCGCCTCTGTCTGCCAGCTTCCCTCCTCCTAGAGTATTATGCTTTATATGAAAAAGCAGAGAACTATGTGAGGCCCTAATGGATTATCAAATGAAATATGATCACAAATGGTTATGTACTACAGTTAATGTTTCATTAGTAAGAGCAGACAAAAAGGTTGGCTTCACTCTATGTTTTTCTGAATTCAGCTCAGTTCTGCAGAAACTCATTGTTAAATTATTTACCTCCTTAATTTTCAGTGTCAAGTTGTCTTTCTATGTTCTCTTGTCTTTTACAGCCCCCTCTATCATTATAGAAACAGAATTTTTTATGGAAGCTGTTGGATGGAAGATGGAATGAATGAAATGGTTGATAAGAAGGCAATTGCTGTCCTTCTGATAGTGGGTGACATAGGGCAGAATGACCCTGATGTCATGAATCTTGCTTAGGAAAGGAAAAGGTGTTTACCTGTAATTCTACTGTGATGTCAGTCAAGGGCTCTATTACCCTTTGTGGGGGCCAAGTGTGAAAGCTTATTTTACGTGTTCTCTTTCTTTTCATAAATCCTTATTGTAGAATAGAGGATTTTGGTTTATTTCATAGCTGAAGTGAACACCACAGTGTTTTGTGTTGACTGTTTACCCAAACACCTATCTTTCATATCCACCTTTTGCAATTCACATTATATCTCCTGACAGCACTAGCCAGTTCCATTCTTTTGGGGAAAAAAAAAAGCAGGCTTCACCATTCAAACTGAATGCACCATTCCAAGAGAATACATATGACACTTCTTAACCTGGCGATTCCCTGCAGGAAAGATCAACAGCTGCAACCTGATGATTCATAAGGTTTATGTGTTTGCATTCACTGTCTACAGCCTGAAAATTGGACGATTCTGTACGAATGACACCGAGAGGTGTTTGCACTCGTGTAGTCTACTACTAAAGCAGAATATTCCTCAGGAAATCATCAAACTTCTTAGAATCACAGATCCATACAATGGTTTGGGTTGGAAGGGATCTTAAAAATTGTCTAGTTTCAACCTGCCTGCCATGAGCGCGGACACCTGCCACTAGACCAGGTTGCTCAGAGCTCCATTCAACCTGGCCTTGAACGCTGCCGGGGGTGGGGGACACACAGTTTCTCTGGACAACCTGTTCCAGTGCCTCACCACCCTCACAGTAAAGAATTTCTTCCTTGTACCTAAACCTGCTCTCTTTTAGTTTACAGCTCTTATTTTTTGTCCTATCGCTATGTGACCTTCAGAAAGGGCCTTCCCAGCTCTCTTCTAGTCCCCTTTAGGTACTGGAATGTGCTGTAAGCTCTCCCTGGAGCCTGCTTTTCTCCAGGCTGAATAGGAGAGGTTCTCCAGTCGTCTGATCATAGTGACCCTCCTTTGGTCTCACTCCAGCAGCTCCTTCTTACCTTCGGTGCCCCAGAGCTGGATGTTCTCATGCTGGCTGCCCCAGAGATGGACTCCAGGTAGAGTCTCTCATATTTCTTCTCTACCCTGTATTACAATGGCTTTATGCAATTATTTCAGCTGTGCTGCTGCGGCGTTATTACTGGTGCAAAATAGATTTCAGTTACAGGAATTTTCTTCTGAGACTCTCAAGTAAGGCCGAGGCTTGATTTTAGTGTAATCTTCTCTAACACTACTACCAGCAGGTGTTTCTTATTCTGTAAAGTGAAGAAGCCACAGAGAAGCTCAAGAAAAGTAATTTGCACTCTGCCCTGGAACCCTCTGGCTCTAATCAGGTCCAGAGCATTGGGAACTTTGTTCATTTGTGCTTGGCAATTTCTTATAAACTTATTTTTGAAGTCAGCAGTTGTGCTTCTCTATAAAATGCAGAATTTCAGAATTTGAGACTTATCACCTGCAAGCTCAATAACAGCCTGGCCTTTGAAATATCACCTTGTTCTGGATACTAAAATTTAATATTTTACTTCAATCACAAGGGACATTGGCCTATGATGTTGTCAAGACCCATGATATAACAGATGCAGAAAGGCTGACAACAGAACAGCATGTTGCTTATAAAATCAAGCAAAGCACTTTTCTGTTTGAAAATAACTAAGACAGCAGGTTTTTCTCCTCTTCTCTTTTAACGGTATTCAAAGTATACTCAAATACTCTTTGAGTAATTGAATAACTTTGTAAATACATAGGTTTCTGCACCGTGAAAGACCCTCTGCAAATGCTTTCCGTGTCTTTTTTCCTCAAATAAATCTTCATTTCAAGAGCTGGATGATTTTTTAGAGCATCCAACAATTCAACACTGAGCAGTAGGCAGAATAACGGATGGGTAAAATGATGTTTAACAAATGATTACTTGAAGCAATTGTCCAGTGTAATGCTCTTTTCAGTATCTCCTTTTATATAGTAATGGTCTTGGTTACCAAAGACTGAGTGCATTTCAGCATTTTTATGAGCACTTTTCTTAATCTATTCAGTTAGCAATGTTCCACTCCAGTGCTGGTGACAATACAGTTGCTTCAGCAAACAATGAGGTCAGAGACACTTGCTACTGACCTCAGCAAAATAATCAGATAATCAATTGAAAGGAGAAAAAACCAGTTCTGTACTCATCACCATAGTATTTAACTGTCATATATAAAATGAGAGTCACACCAATTAGCTTTGTCTATTATCTCTCTCTCCTCATCCTAAAGACCAAATTTCCCTGATCTCCTTCAGGTGCACTGTACTCTGCGGGCTAAATCCTTTGTGTTCAATCTGAGGGAGTCACTCCATTCTGTTCTGAGCATGAGGCAAACTTTATTTAACAATTGTATTTAGCAAATAGAGATATCCAAGAATAATCCACAATCTGTGCATAGTTTTGGGTTCTTAACCACATACTCACAGGGAAATTATGCCAGTCCCCTAGTCAAGCTGTAAGCTGCACTGAGAATGGAGTAAGGAAACCTATTTTTTTGAGATCCTAGGTTTCTAAGCAGGAACCACTTTGCAGCTCCAAATATGCAATTCGTGGCTTTCTGCTGCAACTCTTAATTATGGAATTAATGAATTATAGACTCATTTAGGTTTCAAAGCACCTTTAAGCTCATGGAGTCCAACTGCTAATGAAGAAACACAGCTCAAAAAAATGTCATGGAGAATGGGCAGAACCAAAACCTGCCCGGCATGAGACAGGCTGTCCTTTCCCAGTAAATTTTTTTCTGACCCTGACAGAACTGTTGATGAACTAACCAGTAGTGTAGCCAACTTCTGCTCAGCACACACACAGCTGCTAGATTTTAGTGAGCTCCCATTTGTGCTGGATTATAAAGCCAGATAAGAGGACTAAAAAGAAGGTCAAGCAACTTGCCTGCAGTCACACAGCGAGTGGCTTAACTTCTATCTGATGACAATTAAACCAGCACTAAAAATACACGAAATTCAGACAGCTGAAAAATAACATAAATTCTTGAAAGTACAAAAAAGGACTGTTGAGGAAACTAAACAGTTTTTGCTTTGCCCCTGAGGTACTAACCTTTTCCAGTTTCAGTTCTTTGTTCTTTTATACCTGAGTCACAGATGGTATTATTTTCAGATCACAGTCTCTTTCACAGGCCTTTCAGAAGTCTGCAGTCGCTGGCTATAGAAACCTGAAATCTGAAGGAATGGGTACGCATGTACAAACCACTGGTGGAGTGCTGAAAATGTGCATGCAATATTGTATTTTTGATCACTTTAATGCTTATGTACGTGTATTGATGTATGTGATGCTTCATCAGCGTGCTCACCTTTGCTGTTTTCTAGTAAGTGCTGTAATTTAATGGTGTGGTTTTAGGGGTTAGGAAGTTTGTGTATCTAAGTACACTAACTCTGTGTTTAATGACACTTGTATAAATGGTAGCACCTGGAGTCTTCGTCTCAGTTTCAGCAAGGTACTTAAGCACATGCCTGGCTTAAAGCAAGCAAGCAGTCCCATTGAAGTTAATTAGACTTCCCTTGTACTTAAAGTTAGGCATGTGCTTAAGTACCTTGCTGCATTAAGACCTTAATGAAGATTGGGGTATAACTGCCTTTGTTGCAGTGTGTGTAATGTGAGTCATTTAATGCATTCAGTGCGGAGCTGGGAGTACAGTAAAGCAAAGCTGAGTGAGTACAAGCACAGCAAGGTTAGCATATAGTTTTGTAGCTGTTGTGGTCACTGCTCAGACTCAGCTGCTTATTTTAGGTAATGGTGTCTCCCAGAGGCTTGTTTTCTGGTTTTTTTCCCCCCGCAGCTGGCAGGACTCACAAGTGTCTTCGTTGTATTTTAGGGGTTTTAGGTACCAATATTGATAGAGAGATATCGATTTCAAGAAGTTCTCCTGGCTGGTTTAAGGATGCACGAGTGTTAACATCTTTTCCCCGGGGGACTGGATCTGAGGCCTTCTGAAGTCAATGGGAAGGCTCTCATCAGCTTTAATGGGCTTCGGATAAGGTCTTTAGCAGGTGAGAGAATTTCTTTGAGATCTGTGTTTTGTATCTCAGCCAGAAGCCAGCATTGCACTGGCTCACAGCACTAGGGAAGCAAGCTGGATGAGGATGAGGGAGGGGAAGAGGGTGAAGGTACACCTTGGACTGAGCAGTGACTTGAATTGCTACCACACACTGCTGTAGCACCTATCAGTAAATATGTGGGGAATACTCACTGAAGAATTGACTCAGTCCCAAAGTAACCTACGAGGTCTGTGTGGATCACAGCACAAGGTGATATAGTTTCAGGCCAAAGCTGGAAACTTTGCTTTTTGTCATTTACTGTAAAATATGCAGAGATACTGACTTTGTTTTTTATTAAAAGAAATTTTACAGGATAGAAATAGTAAAAGCAAAAGTTAATGCAGTAGCAGGTTGTTTGTTTTTCTCGTTCATATTCCTGTTACTGAGATGAGATGCACCATAAAGAGCAGTTTCCAAGAGCTTTACAAAGAAGAATCCTGGTGCCAATACTGCAGTTGGTATTGGTTAGAGAAATTAATCCCGTGCTTTCTATAACCATGCTCTTTAACTACTGCTTATTATAGATGTGGTGTAAGGTGGTAGATTTTATTTCCAAATGAACATAACAAACACACCCTGATACTGATATAAAAATAACCTATAAGAACATCGCACCTGTACAGCCAGTTCTCATTGGATGCATATGAAAGTGGCTTTTGGACACATTACTTAAAAACTAATTTAAAATCGTTTGGAGGGGAAGTAATGCCAATATTTGCTTGAGATCTTTTTAAAAATTCTGTTAATTTTGAGGAGAGTGAGGCTTAAGGATGGCAGGAGAGAACATTATGTACAGGTCATGAATGCTGTGATTTGAACAAAGGAAGAGAGGCAGTTTGAAAGCATTAAACATATCTAGAGCAGCATACATTAGACCCCATCAGACAGAACCTTTAAGATCCTGAATTTATCAAATGACAACATTCATTTTGTACTATGTAGAAGACAACAAGAAAGTCAGCAACTTCATGTGCTGACATTGCAGTAAAACATGATTTTAATTAGCTCACACAGAGGACACATTGAGGAAAAAGTGACATTTCATTGAGGAATATACTATTAAACACAACCCTCCTTGACCTGCCATTTATCAGGGTGCAACACAAAAGTCACATGACTCATCCTGTCTTTCTTGTTGTCCTTTGAACCCTGGAAATTCATGGTTCATTTGCAGTGACATGGGATCCTCCTGGTTTCTTGACACACAGAAGTATCTGCTGCTTTTCTGTACAGTGATGGAGAGCAAGAGGACAACTCTTTACAGCAGTGGCCATTTTGAACCCCAAAATAGCTGCAAAACCAGCAGTTTAATTCTTGAAGTTATCAGCTGAGAAGAGCTGAGGAAAAAATGGAATGAAAAAATAATCTTACTTCAGAGCAGAACTATCTTGTCCTCAAATTAGAAAAATTAACCACAAACAGAAGCAAAAAACAGGAATAAACATAGAGCAACTAATTTAGGATTAGTGTCATGCCAAAAACGCGTTAGACTTCGGTTACATGCAAGCCTAAAGTATATCAGTTGCTTTTATTAGAAACACTAATGAAAAAGGTGTGCTGTATTGATACCCCTATTTAGACCCCAGAGATGAAGAAAAGTACAAATAGAATTTTACCTTTTTTTCTGTGTACTTAGCAGCTGCTAGACCAAACACTGTAGAAAAAAAAAAAACAAGAGTTAAATATATCCATGATGTTCTGCTTTCTGTATTTCATCTATCTCATTAATGCCCCTGGAGGGAAATTTCTGTGGTTAAAGCTCAGGAATGGAACTCAGAGGCTTGTCCAGTCCCTAATTCTGCCAGATTCTCCTGAATCTGAGCAAGTTAGAGCAAGTGTATTTCAAAGAGGGGTTGTGAGGGTAAGTCTGCTAATACCTCTAAGATGCTTAGATATGAGGGTGATGAGTGCCATAGAAAATCCTATAAATAAATAAAATAAACTGTGAGAGCCTGAGGCACTGGAAGCTGCTGCCAAGGCTGTGCATTTCCACACTCCCCTTACTGCGGGAGATGTGGCTCAGAGCCAATATGCAGTCTGAGAGCAGCTCCTGCATTAGTGGAGTGTGTGTGTTGTTTGTTTATTTGGTTTTCACAAAGGGTACCCACTACATAACCAAGGTAACCACAGTCTGTTTAAAACGAGCTGATGCTGTGATATGGTGAATCTGCTATGCCTAGTTTTGGTTGCTGTCTGCTTTTTTCTTTATTTTTTTCTGAGTGACAAATGTATTTCCTAAAATCTTTCGGGATTCTTTTATTGGTGTGGGTTGGTTCAATTGCTCCTATTTTCTCGGGGATTTCTGTTTGTTTATTTGCCTGTCAGACTGTGCTGGCAGCTGGCAGGTCTGAGGGGCTAGCCCTGCCACCCTGCAGGGCTGCCTCAGCCTGTCCACAGCACAGGGCCTGAGGACAGGGCTGGCAGTGGGAGATGTTTTGCCAGCTCCTTTGGCAGGTTTTTGGGACTAAGGTCCTGGCACCAATGTGGCAGTGCAAACACAGAGAGGGGAGCCCCCCACAATGGAGATGACATTTTCTACAGCAGCTAGTAAGGGACCTGCTGAACCTTCACTGTTGTTTGGCAGCTTTACCCCCTGAATGCTCCTTGCTAATTGGTGAGTGGGCATCATACCACACATACTCTGAGCAGCCAAGAGACTACATACATGCGTGGTCTTTGATTTTCTCGGTGTCGGGATTCCCAGCTTGCAACATCCAAGCGACTGTGCAGAGACGGCGTGCTGCGGTAAGGAGAACACCGTGTTGTTAACACATACCCAGAGAGGATTAATCTTTCAGGACCAGTTAAAGCAGCTCCTGGCACCAGCTGGCGAGCAAAAGCCCTTGTGAGAAGGGATAGGGAGTAGCAGTGCAGTCAGGGCGTTCCCACAGAGTCTCAGTGGAGAGATCAGAGGAAGGGCTACAACATCCAATCTCGTATGCCTGCGGAGGAAACGCTGGCTGTTTGGAGTTGAGTATACACCCGAATGGACGCGTGATGTGTGAGTGTGCTTGCGCTATCTGTGAGTTTGTGTATAAACTACTGTACAACCAGTATCAATTACAAAACAGGAAAAGAAGAAACAAATATGCTAAGATAGGCCTTTCCTGTAGTCTAATCAGCAGGACCTGTGCTTTGTCCCAGGGGAGGAGACTATCATAGGAGCTATGCAAAAAACACACTCTAGACTAAGCCAAGACTAGGAGGAACTGATAAACTAGAGAGAAGAAGAAAAATTTTCCCCCTCAACCCTTCAAAAAAAAAGGTTTTCCTTAAAAAATGCTTTTGAAAGGCAAATGTTTTTCCCTTGCATTACTCCAGAGAGGCTGAAGGTTGAAACGAAGTTCTTTATCCTGAAGTAGTAAAGGGGATGAAATCAAGCAGGAGTGAAAATAAGCGTAGTCTAGGTTCTCCAGCAATAAATAATCCATGGTTAAACTGCCAGCCCTGCACTGGGGCAGAAAGAGGCTGTCCACAGCAACAGCTGGGGCTCAGTGAGCTCCTCTTTGAGTTTCCCTAGGCAGCAGATCCTGCTGCTCTGTGACTGCCATCACTTGCCCACCTTGCAACCCAAGAACTGGGAAGACACAGCAGGTCCAACCCCTTGCATTCTATCTCTAAAATCCCAGCAGAGGAGTAACTGCCTGTGGCAGTCTCCAGGTCCAGAGTTTTCCTCCCTCTTGAAAGATGGGACAGGACAAAAAAGGAGAAAGTTAAAGGGAGAGGAGACAGAAAGGAGCTAAGAGAGAAGGGAAAAGGATGTACTGTGGCTGAAGAGACACAGAAAGACTGGATATCTTAGAGTGAGGCAAATAAACATACAGAGAGGAAAAGCAAGAGAGCAAGATAGAATCAGTGTCGTGGGAAAAGGAACGGAAACAGCCCACAGTTTTTAAAAAAAAGGAATAAGTGGAGTGACGTGTAGTGGACATTTGAAGTAAATGCAGTGAAATAAGTCACTGGGGCAGACTCTCTTCTGTGTAAATGTCATGAAAGTGGGGCTGGAGGATGTTCAAGTAGTCTTGTTGACCATGTCCTTCCATGAGTCCCTATATCCACCAAACCGTCTCTCCATGAACCAAAACAATTTGCCTATAAAAAATTCTGATCCTCAAGCAGGAACTTTCTTGTTGGGTTTTGAGTCCAGACCTTCTTTTCAGATTGAGCAGGAATACGAGTAACGAGCTTTTCCCTTCTTCTCGGAAAAACATACCGTAACTCCCTTCTTTATCATCTTTAGATGAACTAAATGCATCCAGTCCTTTTTGAAGGTCTTCATCCGCCTCTGATCAGTCTTGTCAAAAAGATACATGTCAGTACTGAAGAGTGATATTCAGGCACTTTTATTAATGCCTTCACAACATGAAGTAAACAGAAAGAATTACTTTGTTTTAAATATTATATATTTATTTTTTTGCATTTGCACCACAGAATAAATTTTCTTTTTTCCTCAGAAATTTGGTGCTTGTAACACTTCAAGCCTGCAGTAAGGATGACCCATATAGCTACTAATTTCTAAGAAAAATTTCTGCCCAATCAGCTACACTCTATCCTGTATTTATTGAACATTTATCTTTTAGGTAGTGCCTCGCACTTGTCCTTCATGAATTTCATGCTCCCTCCCTGTATTCTCTTCCAGACCGTTTTGCAAATCTGTCAAGGTCATTTTGAATTCTCAGCATTTCTTGCAATGTGCTGTGGTTCTTCCTACCTTCCTGCCATTTGCATGGCCAGTAAGGATATTTCTCCATTCCATCACTCTTCATGTGTGTCGGTATCCATGTACCTGAACGAAAGAAGAAAATGGGAGGAGTGTAACTTTTGTGTGTCTGACGTTGGTTTATGCATTAGAAGCAGAATGAGATGACAGATGTCGTCTAAGTGACTATGTTGATCTGCACCATTTTTTTCACTCACTGAACTGAACCATACTTGAGGAAGCCAGCATATTGATTATTGATCAGTGTTGGTAATCTTAAAACCTGCCATCCTACTTCATGTTACCTTGGTAAAATGAAACTAGGGTAAAGAGCAATACATACATATTTACATACATTCTTACATATAAATATACCTAAGTGTGCATGCAGGTGTATTTATATACATATGTATTTGTTGCTTAAACTATTCCTAATACAAGCAAATAATAAATAAGGGAGTCAAATAAACCAATAAAATAAAATGAACTCTTTGGAGAGACTCCTATATTTCAATGGAAAATTCCCATAATTTCTGACACATAGATAGGACATCATCTTTCAAAATCACACTGTGTCTTTTTGTTCTGCACAGACCTAAGACCTGAAAATGAATGTGCTGAGGCCTATTTCCGTTGCTTTTGAGCACAGGTTTTTTCATTTACTTCTCAGCATAACAGTTGGACTGCACAGAAGCACTGGAGCTTAACAAAAAAGACTCTCATCTCAGACAAAAACTGTAATTATCACAGGGGAACAAATTAAACAGAAAACCCTGCTGGAATGAGATTTCCACATATTTAGAGTGTGTTAATACCAATAATATGGTACATACTAACAATAGAATCTTTCTGTAGCTTTTGTAGTATCAGATATGAATAAAAAAATGTATGATTACCCTGCCTCAAAAGAAACAAGATGCTCAAACTCTTTTGTGGATTATTTTTTAAATATTTAGGAGGTAGGAAAATTAATTTGGGAAAATTTAGTGTATTTTGTTTATAAGTGTTTCCATTTTAATCAGTACTGATCACAATGGTTTTGATCTAGACAATAAAAGGGAATTAATTTCAAATACATTTGCTAAAGTACAGTATGGTATGTACAAATATACACTTTTTACACTTTTTTATTTGACCTTTATCTATTATATTTTTATTATTTACAATTATTTTTCCACCAGTTCTGTCATCTGCCAATCACATATATTAGGTGTCCATTAAAATGGGCATCTATGAAAGAAGCAGACTCAGTATATCCATCTTACAGTTAAGTGTATTCTCTTAGGGGGAAAAAAACCCCACAACAATGATTGCAGATAAACATATATATTTGTGCATATATGTATGTGTGTGTGTGTGTGTGTGTGTGTGTGTGTGTGTGTGTAAAAGATCAAGGTGTTAATGATGGAAACTACATAAGGGAGTGTGTCAGCAGATTTATTCATGCCATAGGTCTTATATACAACAATTGTTGTTTCATAGTATTATCACAGTCTTATGTAGCAATATGTTTATAAACCACAATAAGATTTAGTTTTACTTCAAAGTTCAATGATCCTTCCCCTAACAATGAATGTCATGTGCATCTCTCTTTCTGGAATTTGAAACTATGGCATGCATTAAGCCTGCCTACAAGTGTGCACATATATTTGTGTATATAAATCTCTTTTGTGTGCACATAGATGAATGTTACAGTGTCTTCATCTGTTTTCAGATGTACTCAGTCCCGGAAAGATTGACTTTTAATCATAGTGTTAGATAATACCATTCAATTCTAAAATAGTTGTGATAAATTTATCATTTTCTCTCTTTTCCCTCCTTTTAAAATTATTCTACTGGAACTAGAATGAATCTTACAATTTCATTGAAATAAATAAATTATAAAGCTCTGTAAACAGCAAACATTTTTATGGTGAAAATGTCCTGTTTGAATCTGCACAGAAAATATTTATGTTATTTTCTTTTTTAAGGGCTTATCTCTGTAACATTATTGACACATTTGGATCAATGCTTTTAAAGATTTCTCCTTTTTTTTTAATATCAAATGCTGGAATGATTTGTATGTTTACCTTGATAATATACACTTGTCTCTTTAAGGTGACAGCAGATGGTCCAATAAGAAGTGGCAGAACTAAGTGCTGAAAATATAGCAGCCCATCTCAAGCTCCCTTAACCGTAAAATCTATGAATTTATGCTCAACTGAGCGATAAGACATAGTCATGAAATGTCCAAGGGTGAATCAGGGTGGTTGGAAGCGTACCTATTTCCCCTGCACAATGAGAAACCCTTCAATGCACAGTCTAAATGCACAGACAATATTTAGTGGCTTTATTTATCAATTAACAGTTTCCATCACACTCAGATTGCATACATCATCGTGTGCTGCTGAGAATTGCTGTACTACTTTGCCTTCCAGGTTTCTGTGGGCTATTTTGTTAATGCATGTTTTGTAGCTCTCCAAGGTTAGTTTAATACTGCAATTCCAGCGTGAACAGTTTGATAGTCTGGGGATTAAATCTTCAGAGGATGTAAGTCAGTGCAAATCCACATGGCATCACAGTTTGCATCACAACACCATCAGGTCCACTACTTAACACATAATTTCAGGTTGTGTGTGATTTTCCAGACAGGACTTTATCCTTCTTTGTGTCTGTATCTGTCTCTCTGACATTCCCTACACCTCCCACTGTAGGTTATACTCTCTGCTCCACCTGTTCCGCAACACACAGCCAAACAGAATACCAATGGTCTGCTGTGTTAATCAGATGAAGAAACTACACCAGCAAAAATATTCTAAACTATGGATTTTCTTCTGAACCATACTATGTCAGCTCCATGTCCTCATCCTCAAATGTCTTCTGTTATCCAACAAGCCGATTGCAGATCTGTTCCTCTACAGAGGAACAGCAAAACTGCATTACCTGATCAGCCATTAGTATCTGTTTTCACCATCCTTAGGCTTACTGGAATGCAAAACCATTGCCAACATCATCCAGATCATCCTTGGACACACAAACCAATATATTGCATATTTTGAAAAAAGTCAGTGTATTTTCTGAGGAAGCTCAAGGAAAGCGAAAGTACCATTTGGTGTGAATAAAGCAGACAGGCAGACACAGCAGATCAGCATCCAGAGAAAGGGAAGGATGCCATCAGAGAAAAGGGACTACTTATCATCCTTTTCCGTCAAGACATTATGGGCCTGGCTGTGATGTAGTATGGCCATTTTCTGCATAAAGTTAATTTAAGCAGTCCAGGACGGATTATTCCCCTGCAAGAAATAATTTCTGCTTATTCTCCAAGCTGCCAGTGTAACAGAGGAAAAGAGCAGAAGCAAAGGGAGGAGGTGGGGGCTGTTGTAACTAATGCACTGTGTCAGTCCTCAGTCCAGGAATCTGAAGTAGCTGCATGGTTGAGATTGTTACAGTTATTTTACAGGTGGATAGTTTGGGAAACAAAGTTCGAAGGCTTGAACAAACCAAAAAGTAATCACAGACACTAGGGAACACTGGACCTCCATTCTCTGCTTTCTGAAGGCAGGAGTTGGAGACACGAAGAGAGAATATGCATAATGTATTTCATATGCAAAACACAGTACAGTATAAAAACAAAGATCACTCACAGTTTTGCCATACATATATATAGCATAACATTAAAGAAATTGCTCATCAAAAAAGCTCAGTGATTACACAATAAAACATTTTGAGCAACAGAGATATAGCCTGGGCCATTCTCCAATGAAGAATTTTAAATTAACTAATGCAATTATTTTGACAACTGTAATTTCAGTAAAATTAAAATTCTTGGTGTTGTATTTCATCATTAACACATGGTTACAAGAGCCGTATATGTCTCCCTTTATATTTCTCAATGAATTGTTCCAGAATGATACAAAAATATCCTTACTTCCTGTAGCTGCAATTTACTCTATATTTTGCTGATTTTCCAGCACGTGAAAAAACTAGTTTTGAGTCTGTGTTTTTGATTTAGAGTTGAATGTAGTGTTGTACAGCGTCAGAGAGTTATCAGCTCTGTACTTTGGTAGTTGTGGTAGACAAAAATACATCAGGAAAAATGTATATCTGCTGGAGCTATTCAAAAAGAGTGTTGAGTATTACACCACCCACCCTCTCTGTGAGTGACCAGCCCTGGGTGTGTGTCACATTGCTGGGCTGCCACATCAGTTGTGTGCAGATCCTGCATGCCCCAGTACGAAAACAGAGGCTTCAGCCCTCCCAGTGCCCCACTGCCCCAAGAAAGCATTCTGATTGATAGACCAAGTACTGCACAAACAGGTTATGCAGCTACTTTCTCCCTGTTTGCACATCCATTCTGTTACCCTTTTCCAGGTCTGTGACTATTTCTAGTGCAAGCCCTAAATGAAGTCTTTTCAAATGCTTTAAAATCTGTGTAAAGCCATGTTCTGCTAGATAAGGAAGAAATGAAATTTATTTAGCTGGTAATCTTTCACTTTTAATGAACTTTTAAACAAGCCAAATATTGTCAGCCAAGTGACCACCCACCTGTGGAGGGAGTAAAGGTTGGGTTTTTTCCCCTTCCAGGTCCACTTTGCAAGTTTCAGAATTGTAGTTGCAAATTTCAATGAGGGAGGTACTCAGGATGGAAGTCTCAGGAAAAAAACAGCCAGAGGCTAGAGGAAGAGCCTGTGAGTAAACAATGGGTATGAGGGACAATCTTTCCCATATGTCAGCAAAGAGGAAGTTTCCGTTCAGAATACCTGAGGTACCAATTGGTAATGCATCCTATGCATCCTTTTCTTGTGTGGTTTGGGGCAGAGACTGGGAATGTCTGTAGGGTGTCTCTTCTGGTGGGCTGCAACTGAAAAATACTATTCCAAGAAAAACAGCTGTGGTCCCAACAGAAGCAATCTTCCTACTCAAGTGTCCTTATGACATTACAGTACCGTGATTTATTTAAATCACTGGAGGTGTGATTCTATCCTCCCAGCTTAGGCGAATATCTATTCTCCTGGAGTCAGGCTCATTATTAATTGAATCTTCATTCTATGCAACAACAGACAGCAGAGATTGCTAGGATAGTTAGCTCTGCTGCCTGGTTTGTAACAACACTGTTTTTTCAGACCTGATTAATAAATGGAAACTGACTGATTAAATTAACTTCAGCACTTTCACAAAGCTTATGAAAATAATTTTGAAAGTTGCAATAGGTATTTTTAAAATAACGTATCTCTCTATTGGAAAGAATATAAGAGAAAACATGTAACTATTACAGACCAAAAAATCCTGCTTTAACAATCTAGAAGGCAAACTGTGCAACTTCTTTTCATGAAATAAAGTGAATGGTCCTTGGAGGAACAACAAGAGGATGCAAGTGATCTACTCACTTAAATTCTTATATTAAATAGGCTTAAGAATAGATGTTTGAAAAACTGTGTATGTTTTATACTCTAATCATAAATTAAAAGCGGATGCAGATCAAGCAAAATGAAAACCCGATTTTTGTCTTCATTTTGTTCTCTTCTTTCAACATTTTTAGAGGCATTTAAAGCTTAGTATACCACTGATAATAAAAGCTTTTGAGGAGCTTTAGATTCCTAACAAAACCATAGCTTTTACTGCGTCAGATATATGAAGGGAAAATTCTTGTGAACTGAGTTGAACTGTGATTCTCTTTCCAGTATCCATTTACTAACAAATAAATTGTACAATGTAATACATTTGGAATTCCACTTTGCCATGTAAACCTTATTTCTTTGCAGTTGCAGGGTTTGGGGTCCACTGATCCCTGCAACTGGTTTTCATTTTTTGCTGATATCTTTTTCCCTCAACATTTCAACTTCTTGCAGGGATTAGTCTCTTTTGCTACCCAGTCATTGCCACAAGTATTAAGTCGGTGCTTCAGTTTTTTTTCCCTAGCTGCCCTTTTTGTGTGAGAGCACTGACTTCCTGACCCTCAGCATTTGCACACTTCAGGAGTCCTAAGCTCCCCAATTCCCAGCCATGGCCAATGCCAGTGGTGCGGGTGTCCCTCAAGAGTTCCACTTTGGGATCACAAAACCATATAATTCTGGACATATTCACAGCATCTTTGGAGAAAGCTGCTGGTTTCCTTTGTGATGTGCACCAGAAAGAGCAAATCCCAGCTGATTTTACACTGTGGATTTCCTAAGTGTTATTTTTCTTCACTGTCCTTTTCTTCCCTCCAGGTTCCCTTCCAGCTCTGAAGGATAAGAACAGCACCCACTTCTCCCACAACTTAACCCAAAGCAGGCTGAGCTCCTCGGCAATGCAAACCAGCTCCTAGCATCTTTTCAAGTTTGGAGATCCAAGCCTTCTTTGCAAGTTCACCCTTGTAAACAATGAATGGGATAATGTTGATGATTTTCTAATTGCTGGTCTCTCCTTTTTCTCAAACATAACCCATTTGAGCTGAATACTGCCATCCTTACTGCCTCTGATGGTTTATCTTTTTTTTTTCAGGGAGCTCTACCTTTCATTTTCTGTCTTTCACCGCGTCACCTGTATCTTCTGCAGTTGATTACACATTCATTTGTCAGACAAGCTTAACCACACTGGCTGAACCGTGTCTTTCTTAACATAGGCGTGTAATTCCATAAGATTCTTTTCTGAAAAGTGTTTCACTTTCAATAGTTACCACCTCTAGCAATTTACAGCCCTATACTGCTGTGCAAAAGGACGCAACAGACCCCTGCATGCAGTCAGCAGGTTCCCAATGCAGATATTCTTTCTCTCCGGTTTCACATAAACTCTGGTAATACAGATGCTTTAGTCTTTCCTTCATCATCTGAGACCTCTTGACTCCAGTACTGCAGCATGTCCCAGGTCTCACTCGCTGCCTGCTGCAGTGAAAAACACATGTGCAGAGACCAGAGCAACTTTGTTCTGGAGGCAGAGGTCAGCCCAGACAGCATTTGGCTTATGGACAGCTGTGCTTTGTGGAGAACCTGACGATGTAAGGCTTCTTTCCGTTCAGGATGGTGCTAGAGTAAAACCCAAGCTTAGGCTCCATGGAAATAACAAGTTCAAGTGTGCTTGTTAATAGAGATGCATTTTTGTGTATGCTTAAGTTCTTCCCTTAGCTGAGCCAAAGAACATCATTCTCCTTTTTTGTTTCTCGAATAAATAAGTTTATTTTCTCCTGTCCATCTGTCTGTTTCTCTGTTTGATCTTCTTTACTGTTTGTGTTCATCTCAAGTACTGGTTTGAATTATTAATTTTTTCTATCACTTGATCACATGTTAGAGGGGGATACAACTGGATGCTGAACTCACCTGGTATTGGCTTTAAGAGTAGGTCATAAAATAATGTAATGCTCTGTAGAGATTCAGGTCATGTCTTCAATTGAAGATTAAGTGTTTTTTACCTATATCACTCCAAGAAAATTAATGTAGCCTCTACTTGCCTCTCTCCGCCTTAGTATCCCTTATTAAACTTAGGGCAATTATGATCTGAACATTTTTAATATGACAAACATGAGGGATCACCCGAGGTTAATGTCAATTAATAGGTTGTGGCAGTTATGCAGTAACTGGCAATTTGGATGAGAAAATGAAAGAAATAAAGAAGCAGAAAAAGGTAGAAGGAGGTAATATTGTATGGCTTCGAATATAAAAGTTCAGTAAATACTGATACTGATAAAGGAATCATTAGAAGTTAAATTCCATAGCATCTGTCAGTCCATGCTGCTATGTCACATTGATAACTGGAGCATATGAACTACAGCGTCTCTATAGCCTATGTTTCGTCAAGCAGTTTCACCGGGCACGTGGGAGCTGTCAAGGCCTGGAAAGGTGATCTTTCAGAAAGATATCTGTAGCATTAAGTGTTTAATATAATTTTAATAAGACCTGGAGCAACTGTTTTGCAATTCCACTATGTACCTGTGAATGGCTGTGTAATATTTTAAAACACTTCTTCCTTTTTATCTTCAGGTACGATTGAGCCAGATCCTTCACAGACATAATTTGCTATGGTTCTTTTGATTTCACTGGGATTGTGCCATCTGAAGCTGAGACCCAAGAGATTTTATATCCTCTGAGTACCATATATCCTGGAGAAACAGATTTATGTAGAAGATGGTTTTCACCTGGCATAACATACTGTGAAGGAAAAATGAGAGACGAGAAAACAAACTGTCTGCTTTCCTAAGTAAGACCGTTCTTTATTTCAGTTAAGGAAGTAAATAAAAAGACATTATCTATTATTGAATTTCTCTATTATTGAGTCAGCTTCAAATAAAAGTCTTGATTAATACACATGGAGGTATTTATGCATTTTTGTAAGTATGACATATAAAAAAAAATGCACATTGGATCAGATTTTTCAATTAGACATACATTGGAGATTACCAAAAAATAAGTATGACACTGTCAAATTTATATAAATTTGCCATGATTTCACATCTCATGGGAGATCATGAGCTCTTTCCAAATCTTACTAAGTAATAGAAACAAAAGATGATTTCACAAAAATGTTGTTATCACCAGTGTCACAGTAACTGCACCCACAAATCAGGCACACAACTGAGTATAAAATATGTGTTAGTAATAAATTTGGATTTCCAACAATTACAGCTTGCACCTATCTTGTAGTTTCCGTATTATTTTTTTATTTGATATTAAGGGCCATAGATATCATGTTATTTTGAAGATGTCCAGTGTCATTTTTAGCTTCCTGATGCACCCACATTCAAATATATTAAATGCAAGGTAGGTTATGAAGAAAGGGTAAGAAGAAAATCCAACGTAATCATGTGCATGCAAGAAATACCAAGCTCTCTTGGATTGCACCAGTTGTATTCCAAAGAATTTTTTTTCCTTTTGTTTAAATTCCTCCTTTCATCTCAGACAATATTCAGGTGCTGCCTAACAGTCATTATTCAGTGTCATTGCAATGTTCATTGGTGAGGTTTTTGTTTCATTAACTGCTACTACTTTCTTTTTTATTTGACTTCATGAATTTAAGGCTTGCATCCTAAAAGCATGTGATGAGAATCATAGAACCATGGAATATCCTGAGATGAAAGGGACTCGCAAGAATCATCAAGTAACTCCTGGCCCCGCACAGGGCAATCCTAAGGGTCACACCCTGTGCCTGAGAGCTTTGTCCAAACTCTTCCTGAGCTCAGGCTTGATGCTACGACCATTTCCCCGGGGAGCCTGTCACAGCGTCCAAACACCCTCTGGGTGAAGAACTTTTCCTAATGCTTAACCTAAGCCTCCCCTGACACTGTTTCAGGCCATTCCCTTGGTCCTGTCACTGGCCACCACAGAGGAGAGATCAGTGCCTGCCCCTCCTCTTCCCCTCATGAGGAACCTGTAACTGCAACGAGGTCTCCCCTCAGTCTCCTCTTCTCCAGGCTGAACAGACCCAGTGACCTCAGCTGCTCCTGGTATGGCTTCACCTCTAGACCTGTGTCTAAGAGTGAGTTTGTTTGCAATGTCTTCCATCCGCAGATTTCTAGGGAAAACCAACTAACTTGGTACCCTATATCCATAGGATTTAAGAAAAATAAGGTCCTCTACCACTGATAGGCTAGAAGCCAGAGCAAGAGTATTTGTAAATAGAGAAAGGGAATCATGTTGCACTTTAATGGCTGATTAGTAAATTAATCTACAGCTATCTCTGAGACATAATTTAATTTTAAAGCTGAGGAATATGGTGAATGGCATAGAAAGAATGCCCTGAACACAGCTCCAACATATTCACGTGTGCTTGAACCTTAATGGTGTGTGTCTGTTCTTTATGTTTGAAACTGCTATTGTAAAAGAAAAAAAAAAAAGGTAAATTGTGAGAGAGCAAAGAAATTCCATTTTTTCTTACCCAAGATGCAGCATTTTTAAATGCCAGCTTGGTAGTGAAAAGTAGGGAGCTAATATGTGGATTAATAAAAATTATTGCATATCTTCTTACTTAGAACATAAGTAATTACATTAGTACAGTTGACTACAAAAACAAGCAATAAATTCACATTAGTTTGTTGAATCTGTGTTAGCGGACATCCTTGGTGTGTAATTCAGATTAATATTTATAGCTCTGCATGAATTTCTCATACTTGGCTCTGTAAATTTAGCTTGGAGGACACCAACAACTGTGCTTAGTTTTGTGATGCAATGAAAAAAGTCCATGCTGATTGAAGTCCAAAATTATTTTCAAATATAAATGTGTATTTGTGCTTCTGTCTTTCCAAGGTGGCTGAGCTTAAAAAAAGTATTCCAAGTTGTTGGTTTTTTTTTAAAAGCCTCTCAGCTTCAAGATACGGTGTTCCTACTTTATAATGTGAAAGATGAAATTCTGCCTGTATGTATGTAATTTTTTTCAAAGCAAAAAAAGACTCTTTGAACTTTCATCTTAAAATCTAAGTCATGGTTGAATCTCTTAGAAAGATTCCTCATCTGTTCATTAGAATTCTGTTTCTGCATTCATAGTTTTCCACATCTTTTTAAATGCTGTTTTAAATATTTTGCTTCCTTCCAAGTTTAATATTTTGAATTAGCAAGAGAAGTCTACTTCTTCTACTTTTTCTGTACTTTTCTGTATTCAGCAGTTTTAAGATCTTTCTAAATTAATCAAATTGACGGTGTATTAGGGGTTGTTTGCTGAAGCAAAAGGCACCAGTACTGGTCACAAAGACAACTACTTTAGCACTGTAATACCCATAGGAAAGTTAAAAATTATCTCATATGGGGGAAGGTGGGCTCTTGAGGCTACTCAACTAACAAATTATCCTCCACCGAATGGGATTTTGTGCTAAAATTTTCTTTGCAGATAGCTAGAATTTATGAAGGAAAATATGTCCTTTTAAATGAGAAGTAGCTATTAGGGCCTAAGGAAACATTTTAAACTAATAAATGCTCAGATTGATGCATGAATTGCAATGTTCACGTATTACCAGTTATTAACATAAAAGATATGGCCCAGACTAAGCAAAGTTAATGTTTGTGTCTAATTTAAGCAGACCCCAAAAAATATTTGAAACATTATGCCACTGTCAATAGGTAACACATTTTAAAGCCAGTGGTTGTATTCCTGGTTGGATTCATGGAAAGATGTCTGTCCGTCTAGGAAATGTCAATGAAAAAATCACAATATATAAAAAATTTACTTAGTGCGTCAGAGAGGTTTTTTTGCTTTGGTTTTGTTTTCTATTTGGTTTTTGGCTTGCTTTTGTGAGTAGCAATATCCAGATTAGAGGTAAATTAAAGATTTTAGTAGTGTTTTAGCAATAATTCCTGCCTTTATTTTTCTAAACTGCACATAAAGGGTTTCCGGCTTTACCGCTGTTATGCGCTGGTTTTCTGACATTAATTTGAGATGACGTAGATAAGAGAAGCAATTCCATTCATGAAATCAAATTCTGCTTGTAAGTATGCCTTTCAGGAAAAAGGAAGATCTGTATTTCTTCGAAGTGTTTGTGGGTCGTGCATCTGTGTTAACTCAAATAATGAAAGCCAGGATTGATGATTGGTTGATTCAGTGAAGCTCTTGCCAACAATTTTCAGAGATTAGGAGGTGGTTGGAAAGATATCAATGAAGGTTTAGGGATCACTGTCTGAAGTATTCTAAATTAACAGCTAAGGGATGTTTTTAATAGGTCTTTTATAGATGAGTGCAGCTGAATGAAAACCGACAAGAAAGCTCAGCTTTGCTTGGAATGAGCTTTAACTTTTTTTCACACATGATGACCTGCCTCTGCTCTAGCTTTCTCACTTCTTTTCTGCATAGGGTAAAAATTCATTTATTTTGTAGTTAATAAACATATCCACACACACTTTAATCTTCTTTTTTTTTTTTTTAAGTAATAGAGAATATTTTTTTCCTCAAATGCTGCATGTACCCGGTGCTGCACTACTCTTCTCCAAAGATTTGTTCATCCATCCTGCTGTTTCTGGCAAAGTTCAGTTCTCGCAGAAATGGTGAGAAGATATGAAAAAAAATGAATACTCTTTGATTATAGCTGGTGTAATCAAGTTGTCTGACCTTCCTGGTGCACAAAGAGACCTGATTTGGGTATTCAATATTCAATTTCAGTGGCCCAAAGAGATGAATAAATATAAGGGAGACAGAGTTCATACAAAAGTATACCATTGGGACAGAAAATAAATGTCTCGAGGTTGTTTTTTGCACTAGAGCTCATATGATTCTGGTAATCTCTGTTGACGCCAACAGGCTGTCAAAAGACAGTATTTTTGTCACAGAATAGGGAGAGATGTGACATCATTTCTTCTGCCTAGTTCGCAGGTGTTTAAAATTATCTAAGTGTTTTAACTCTCAAAATTTTGCCAAGAGGGATTCAGATACCTCTTTCAATAAAGAACTCTATTTGTGCTTTTACATGTGCTCTTTTTCACTTCTGCACTATGAGCATATCAGGTGAATAAGAAATATAGTTTAAAACTTTGCATTTACCTTAAGGTAGACAAAATATTCAGCAAAGAAACATCTTTTCCTCATACTGAGGCTTTTTTGTTAATTTAGAAACAAAATTTGAAAAATATCCAAATGAAAAACAACACATATCCTTAAAATGGACCTGACATCAAGGAGATGCCAGTTAAACATCATTTTGGAACTATTTGTCAAATTGGAAAAAGTCTATTTCTACTCACGACAGGCTGTGCAAGGAAAACATGATGTTACTGGATGTATATGTGTGGATAGCTAAGTCAAACTACATATTTCCAGTGACTGTAATTGTAGCTTAGATATCTAGGACCAATATGAGAAATACATTTAGACAATAAATTTTGGTGTCTGAAACTGGAGTGGAAACCCGCTATAAAATCTTTAGATTATGTATCAATAAAATGACGGTTATTTCATTGTATTTTATCATGTACTATTGTAGTACATTCTGTAATGATATATTATAAGAACTAGCTCATATTGATTGATACCATCCCACAATGACATAAATTCACTGATTTCATTTTTAATAATTGCTATGAGAAGCAAGAAATATCAAACTTCTTACAAGCTTTCTAGATTAAATATCTTTTACGCGAATCTGAGTAACATCTTGAACAGGGGTATAGGTAAAGTATATAAGGAGGCTTTACAAAAGGTTTCAGTCTTTATTATCAAGACTAAATGGCCTATTATGATCCTTTATTTGTAAAAAAACGTTAACTTCTTAATGCGCTGTGGGCAGTAAGATTGTCATCAACATATCCTTTAGCATTTTTAAATCTTTCTTTGATTCAATCAATGAAAATTTAAAACAGGATTGGCTAATATTGAAAAGAAAGCATATGTTGTGGGGTTTTCCCTGATACTATCATAACAAAGAAGAATTCAAAAATACAGTCTTATTGAGGGAATATTTTAAATTCTTTTAATTTTCAAAAAATACCTCAGTCATTTCATACAATGTCAGTAGAATACGTCAGTAGCATGTGCAAGTGATGCCTACCCCAAAAAACCATCACACAGACACAGGGAAAGAAACAGCATTAGTACAGTTTGTATCTTCAGATCTAAATCTCTTCATTTTTCTTTCATTTTGCTTTTTGCTTTTAATATTTATACCCATTATTGTCAAGTTCTATATCATGATGATGCTTTCTAAGGCAAAAAGGCTGACTTCAGTGATAGAGTTCTGTGACCAAAGTTCCAGTCTGTCTATAAAAAAATATGTATAAAGTATGATTGAAAAGAAAATTCTAACTAAGCGCAGATACAGCTTCCTGCCAGCTAGGGAAAGCTAACTCCTCACATCTGTATTCTTAAGCTAGGACCAAATATTTTAAAGGAAAAAATCTCAGGGAGAAAAGCAGCATCAACATTTTTAACAGATTCAAGATTCCCATCAAAACAAGCATTCAGGAAATTTGTTCTTTCAGATTGGAGAAGAGTGCAGCAAAGTATAATTTTAACACACAACTAGGGAAGATATGCATGAATTCCCATCTTAAGCTCTGTGACTGAATGGCTTCTTTGGAAGAAAGAATGTAATGTCTTAGCAGCTACACTTACTACCTCTGAAACTAGGCTTACCAGCCTCCCCAGGTCTTGCACCTTCTCTCATATTATTTTCCTATCACTTTTTACTGATTCAATTGCTCTTAATTAATGGCTCAGAAGAATTTTATATTGGTAATGCCGATTTTGTTGTTACTTTACTTTGGTGAGCTGTTCAAACAAGCTATGAGATAAACACCTTTGCATAACTGATCAGTGACCTGAAGCTTCTAGGAGCTAGTGGTAGTCGAGAACAGGAGAACTTCACTAATTTAAACAAAGGCAAAAAAAAACAGGGCCTGGATTTTATGTGTAAAGCAATGGGAAAAACACAGCTGGTGCTGGCACCAATGGAGATGGGGAACACTCACAGCCCTTTAGGCAGGTTAGATAACCAACACTGCAGAAAGGACCACTGCCCACTTGGTCACAATTTTTTATGCCTTTAACCGAAGCATCTGAAGCCCCTAATTTCTCATCTAACCTTCCTTGAACTTGAGCTGCTGCAGATGATATTGCCTAAGTTTGGAACACATATTCTGGGATGCCACCAGGCTGTGCCAACCTGGGTCACTCATATAAGGATCTATGTGGGAGTTAGGGATCAATCCCCTGCAGACAAATCCTTTGCAGGACAGGTATTGGAAAGGTTTAGGGGGCTGTGTGGCAATGCATCCCCTCCAGCAAGAAACACAGCTTGACTGCAGGAGTGCAGAGGCCCTGAAAGGCCTGCAAAAGTGCCTCCAGATGAAGCAGGCTGGCTGGAGCAGTCATCAAGAACAATCTAACAGAGCATTGTGGGCATTCTCATCACTATCACTGGCAGTTGTAAGAATGGTTCGAGGACATTTGTATTATCCAATTTGTACTATCACATTAAAATACTGCGGTGCATAGAACTGGAAAATGGTATCTGGGAGTCATTAATAAATACCTGGGCCAGAATAAGGCAAGGTTGTCACCTTTTTGTCAAAGTAATAGAGATACTTCTCTTCATGAATGGCCCCAGTAATCATTGGACAATAAATATAAATGCATACAGATGGAAAGGTTTTCCAGACTACAGAACAATAGCGAGATTACTAGTTGGTTTCACAGACCCAGAGAAAATTAATTATTAGTAAAGATTCTTTTTGTCATAAGAATTGCGATAAGAATGAATAGAAAAGGATATATCTACAAGAGCATTTTAATTTCTTAGACTCTCCTTCCAGATATGGGAGAAATATGTGGAAGTGAGTCTGTATTTCCTGACCTTGGCAGATCAAAATGCAAAAGGTTTTGCCCTCAAATGTCACCAGTGGTTTCGAGTAAAGAACGTTTTATTAACATTTTCAGAGTTTCTGCGTATATTCCCTTTAAGAATGTCCTTTCTGAAATCTGCATGCTAAATTATTCTGCTGCCCCTTCAGATCACCTACGTTCCATTGAAGCAGGACACATTTTTGCTTAAGTTATGCAGAAGAACAAATCCTCAGTTTTCAGCCTTCATTTGGATTCTAAAAATTAGGGTGGAAGAAAGAAATTTTCTGTAATGTTTAACTTAAAAAAATAAAAGCAAACAAAACCCTTTTCATATTAAATGTAGCAACCTAGGCAGAAAAAAATATATCAAAATAAGTACTACACAACTGCAGACAAAACATCCGTATTTTAAAAATTGTTGAAAGATTGTGGTGAATTGAAGAAAGTTTAAAATTTCTTAGCCTATATTTTAAAGAAACAGATGTAGTCCTAGTTTAAATATTATCAACAAACTATCCCTCTTCGTCTAAAAAATATTGAGTTCTCATCTAAAGTGTTTAAAAAATTAACCTCTCAAAATTCTTCAAAAGAGCCATGATATCTATTAAGGCAGAACGTGATCATACACTTAGTGGGTCTTATGTTTTATCTTGCTATTATTTTTTGACTAAGAAAGCAAAGAAATGTTCCTTAAAATGATTAAGTAGTAGCCTGAGTAGTTTCTTTAATCTTAAAGTAAAAATCTGAAATGGGTTAAATGCATTTCACACAAATACCTCTGTCTTATTCCAGTAAGAACCAGACAAGCAGATACCGTCATGGCAGATGGTTAAACTTCATCAGTGTTGAGGAAAGGCAGAAATACCTTGGTTATAAGAATGAAGGAGTTTAACCTGGTTTACAAATGCCAGCCAAACTTGTGTGTTTGTCTGTATCTCATTGTCTCTTCGATTTTTTTTTAATAGAAATTGTTTACTTCAGATATCAAATAATTGGTTTGACTGATTTTCCTGCAAGACTGGATCAACATAAGCAAATATGTATGAGTATTTAGTGATGGTCTATATATATACTACGGAAATAGCCAATTAAAGAAAAAAGCTACATGCAGCTGCTAGGAAACAAGTAAAACAGCTAAAATGCAACATTAAATACGTTACAGGTGTTAAATGCAGTCCTGTTTTAAACAGAGTCTGTTTGTAGGTGATGCTTTACATGCTGATAGATTCCAGTGGCCTTTTAAGCTTGCAGGTGCACACAATTTTATTTAGGTATCTGTTTAAAAATAGTCTGTCTTTAGGAAATGTCACTTGTATAAGAACTAATGTAATTTTTATTCATGCTAAGTGATTACTATTGTATACATAAAACGTGGATAAAAAGCCATACACTTGGCTGTTGATCTATACTTACCTCTGATTTCTAGCCTTGTGGATGAAAAAACCAAAAGCTTAAACAATAAAGGAGCATTTTATTACCTTCATAAATGTAACACAGAATTTGGGAGAATTTATATCTATTTTTTATATACTTGCTAGTAAATCTATATATAATGACTGAATCTGGTAGTATCATGATGTCATGCGTATCTTTCATAGTTTAACATAAATTTTTGGGGAGGAAAATGGAATTTTCTGAAGGGTCACTTCTGGAATCCCAGTAATAAAAATTCCCAGAACGAATGCAAACCCGATTACAGTATCAGTGCCAAAAAAAAAAAAAAGGGATGGTTTGCATTGGTGGTCCCTTGCCTTCATTTCCTTTGCCTTGCTTTGCATCCACTTCACTCCCCTTTCTTCCCCTCCCCTGCTTTTTTCTTCTTAACAATTTTAAGAACAAACTATTGACTTACCTGCTAAACCCATTAAGCCTTCAACTCAAAGATGTTGTGACAGAGTTTGTAGGCAATTTGTCCCTTGGGAAAAGCAGAGATCAAAATTCCTCTAAGGAAATTATAGGTTTACTGGTTAAGAAAATCTCAAAAGACTCCATCTCATCTGCTGTTAAATTTGAGGGGTTCACTTTAGGTTCAGCTTTTGTCTCTAATGCATTCCATTCCTACATCCAGAAAAGAACCCTAGATGTTTGGATGAGGCTCTTGAGTACTAAAATAAGGATTGAAGTTATTTGTGGTTTCATCCAACTGACCAAAGTAAATGGAAGGAAACCAAAGCCAGCAATATGGCCTTCTGAGACATATAGGACATTTGAAATCGGTCCACTAAGAATGCTGATCTTGATGCAATTTTCAGTCTGTGCAAAGCCAAAATGGAAGAAAGGCAGTCCAGCAGCAAGAAGTTGCCGAGCTGCTCAAGAAATGCATTTTAAGATGCCATTGAGAAACATAAAATCTGTGAAGGTGTATTGAGTCTGTCTGAGCTGGAGTTCATTTTCCCCACAGCAGCCCTCACAGTGCTATGCTTTGCATTGGTAGCTGGAAAGGTGTTGATAACACATCAGTGTTTTGGCTACTGCTGAGCAGAACTGTCACAGCATCTGCACTGTCTCTCTAATATCCCCCCACATCAAGGGACTGGGAGTGGTCAAGGTCCTGGGAGGGGACAAACTCAGCCAGCCACTCCAAATTAACCAAAGGGATATTCCATACCACTGGACGTCAGATGTAAGAGCTAAGGAAAGGAGAAAGAAGAGGGGGGCATTGCTATTGACAGTATTTGCTTTCCAGAGCAGCTACTATGCCTGCTGAAACTCTTCTTCCCAGAAGTAGCTGAACATTGCTTGCCAATGGGAAGTAAACAATAAACCTATTTTTTTTCTCTTTGTTTCTGCACACACAAACTTTCACTTTTCCTTTAGTAAAATGTCTTATCTCAAGCTACGAGTCCTTCCCATCTTATTTTCTCTCCCCTGTTCACCTGGGAAGGGGAGTGATGGAGCAGCTTGGTGGGAACCTGGAATTCAGCCAAGGTCAACCCACCACAGATAGGAACAGGGTTAGTTCACCAAATAAGTCCAAACTCAGGAGATACAACAATAAAGACAATATTTCCCATGATGGAAGAGGTATTTTCTCTGATATACCATTTGGGAGGTATCACCATGGAGGTAATGTTCAGCTGTACTCAGAGGGTGACTCTCTGGCAACAACCCTTTTTCTTATAAACTGTGTATTTGAAAATATCTAAACGACATTTTTTTAACAAATAAATAAAATAATAGAAGAACAGTGCAAGCAAATAACAAAAAAATTATGCTTAACTGATAGTTTTCATGGCATGTGAAGGGAGATCTGTGCTCTGCTGTTTGTTAGGCTGGAGCCTGTTACTGTACCAGTGCTTGCAGACCAGGGAAAGACTCCCAGCTCTAGACATTGCCTACATTGGGTGCCCACAGCCTCAAAACAAACCAAACTATCCACCAAGAAAACATTCTTGACTTTTCTTACATGACAGCTCCATGTACTTGTTGATCTGATAGTTTCCTTGCTTTATTTGTATTTTTTAAAAGCATCACAAACCTCTCTACTAGAAAATTTTTGCTCTAGAGAGTGTAATGTTTGTGGGTGCATTTGTGCATGCATGCAGACTTAGGGCATGCCTAGCATACAGTCACCTCTAGTTTTGCTCACACTTTCTTCTTTTCCCTTCTGTTACCAAAAATAAAACATTCTTTAAGTTTACCAGGTCTTCCTCTTCTGTAAGTCCACTCAAGCATTGTTTTGCTGGTTTTGTGATGTGCCTACTCACCGCAGGATCAAGACCACAGACCAAAAATTTGCAAAAATCAACTCATAGCAGTGAGATTTTCTATGGGAAGATGAGGGATCCCAGGAAACGGAGTTCCCTAACATGAGAATTGACATTACAAGACTGTAAACACATATTAGATATGACATTAAGACTGAAATAAATTATTAGTATGAATTATTAATTTATAAATATATTTGTTAAAAATAATACCTTCAAAGGCACCATAACAAGATGATTTTTAATCAGAAGCTTGATTTGGTAGAAGGCATTTATCATGAACAGGCTGGCTCAGTCACTCATGAGACTTACCTACACACTTCTGCACCAGTATCCACAACTCTGGGAGACGTACAATGACAGCTACATAGTGCCAGATGGAAAAACCTCAAAGTGCCTAAATTCAGCCTGGATCTGGCCCCAAATACAGTGTCAGGCTTAAAAATTAATACTTTTAGCAAGATTATGCTAAATTACAATGGCCTTCCTATAGAATTTTGCATTATATATGCCTGAATACCAAAAGAATTCATCATGATTAAAATTATTGCAAGAAATACCAAAGGAAGTAAGAATGATTTGCCACTTATTATAAAGTGTTACCCATTTTACAATAAGGGGCCAGTCATTATTAATTCATTTGATATTTTTAATAGCATTAATCATGACTGATTCATTTGGTATTATTAATGTAGATATAACATGAAATTCCATTGCAATTTAGGTATTTATTTAAATGTATCATTAATTTAAAGAGTTATCAATCCAAAACGTCAGCAGTTTTACTCAAAGGCTATATGTCAGGCACATTCCTTTATTTTTACTTAGGAATTCTCCCTTTTTTTTCAACGGTACCAAATGATATGGCTTGTATTAGATTTATTTCTATTACCTGAAAAAGACAGAAGCAGAGTTATCTAGAGTCTAGAACTCCAGTTCTTCACTACAGTTACATATGAAACATCCTGCTTCAAATGACCTACTCACATGTTTGCACTGAGCACATGTTTAAGGACTTTTTTCAGATAAAATGTTTATTTCATCTCCATCTGGGAAATAAATTTAATATTTAGTCTGCCCAAGTAGCTTTCATATTTGGAAAAATTGTAGGAAAGAGACCATTTTGACAGCCTGAAGAGTTTAGAAGTCCTACGGAACTTCTCACAAGTTTGGAAGTTTTAGACAGTACCAATGCCAAAGTCCAATGCCTAAAAAGAATCCTTTAAAAACTATACTTTGTCTGCTGGAAGAATTCACTTTCATGTTTCCATTAGATAAAATATTCACCTCTTCATTTGTCGAGCAGCACTGCAGTTCTGTCAAGCAGTGAAACAGCTTCTATGTTTTTTTACGGAAGGACTTATTTTCTTTTCCATGTATGTGTAAAAAGATGAAATCAAGAGCTAACAAGAAGTTAAGGAATGTTTATAGGACAACTCAGATTGGCTTTACAAACTTCACTGAGATATAAGAGCTGAGGTTCATGGAGCAGCAGAAACCTTTAGCACTGCAGAGCACTGAGCTGAGGAGCAGGTTATTCACCACAGTACAGCAATGCCCTCCGAAAAAGACCAAACACAGATCCACAGTCAAAAGTTCTCATGAGAGAAACAAGAAGAGAAAAGTACAGATAAACAGAAGAGAAACAAAAAAACCCCACCAACTAACAATGTAAAAAAAAAAAAAAAAATTTATCTGCAGCTCCTTAGATTATTGTAGGTAAAATTGTGTAGGTTTTTGTGTTTTGTAGAGCATTACTCTAATAGACATATATATATTTTTCTTTTATGAGATTTTTTTTATATTTCTGGTGTGCATGTAAGAACACTACAGAGCTCATAAGACTGGAAAAGCCTTATATAAGTTCAAACTATCTTCTCTGGCTCTCTAAACACTCTTAATGCCAGCACCAAAAGTCAGATATTCATGGACATCTGGGCCCTTCAGAAGACTATAAATGTTACTGGGTGAAGAACAAAGGATTAGCTGAACATCATACCTGCATTAAACTTCCTCATTTACTGAAATTTTTAGTTGCTTTTCTTATTTTCAGACACTGAAACCATTAGCCAGAACTTGGAACTGCAACCGTGTAACTCACCAGTGATGCACTTCTTACTCTTACGATGTGCTTTCATAGGTTTTGCTTTAAATATTTGATGACTGCAAAGGGAACCTGTTGTCTCCAAATCGTCAGCAGGAATTTTGTCCAGAATCATGCATCTCTGTAGAGAAAAGGTAGTATAGGTGGACTACAATCTCTCTTCTCTAAATCAACTGCAATGAGTCTTCAGGTAACCCCTGCCAGCAGACAGCACTAGAAGACGTAGTTTTACATCAGCCTCGAAGTTATCCTTAGGGAGGAAGTGTCCCAAATTCAATAGTGTAAGCAGGGGTTGCTTCTGTAATTATAACAGTATTTATCACTGCCATCTTATTTTCAGAATCTATAAGCTGGTATTATTTATTAAATCTGGACAAGACTGAAAAAATTTGGACAATTTTCAAGCTGTGGTTCACTGCACTTCTGCGAGGGAGAAATCCTTCTGTGGGGGCCTGCTTATCACAATGTGATATGAAAAAGAAATATATATAAAACTGACATCCGCTTCAACTTTGCTATAGAATATTCAACACCTTCCACTTTCATTTGTATATTCAACGATAACATTTAAAATTACTGTGGTCACCCTAAAGGATGTTAATTACAATGCGACTCAGCAGCCTTTATACAACATAATTGCAGGTTACTAATGTTCATAGTATCCATTGAGGTTGTAATGGGGAGCAGAATTTAGCTCATGGATTTTGTGATGAAGGTCTTACAGCCATTTCTTGTTATTAATCCTCTTTAACACTCCCCATGCATCATCTTTTGTTTGTTCCCTTAATTCAGAGTGAGTTTTATTTTTTATACATAAAGGATATCTTTCTTATAGGCCTGTCAGGTTCAGATTTACATATTGTAGATTTAATTGCTTCACATTTCACTTTTTGATAAGGTTCTCAGATGTTAGGCAATATTAAGAAGGGGATGGAGACTAATACAGGAATTATTATAATGTCATTCTATAAATGGAGGTTTCATACTCATGTTGAATACACTACTGGGTTTCAGTCACATTTCAGAACGATACAGTAGAAGAAGAAAGGTCTGAAAAAGGGCAGAAAATACATATTAGTTGGATAGGGAGTATTCATATGAAAAGAAAGAGAAAAGATTATTTAGTGTGAAGCAAAAAGAACAGGAGATGACATATATAATAATGAGTGGTACAGAGAAAAGCAATGGGTAGTCCTCACTACTCTCTTCTACAGTAAGACACAGAGGGCATTGAGTGAAAGGAAAAGGCAACAAATGTAGAAGTGATAAAATGAAATACTTTTTATGGCATTGCATCTTATAATTTGCCTGTTGAGCTGACCACTGCATGTTATTATTGAATAATAATTGAGAGTTGCTTGGAAAGTTTCAAGAAAGATAAAGCAATTATGTTAATAAAAATAGTGTCTGCAGTGGAACTAGGTAGAATAAGTTGGTATGGGATACAAGCTCTTGCAAACCAGAGGAGAGTATAATCATGGCCAGAGGCTGTTCATGCTGCTTGCTATCACTGTAATAGGAACTGTACAACTACAGAAGGCCTTCCCTTCATATTTACCACCCAGATCCCCGATTTGAAAGAACAGCAATCTAAAAGGCACTGGATCCCACCTGGGTCCCACAAAACTCTACAGATATTCACCTTGTTGGATTTATTGATGGACAGGAAACAACGTGAATGAGTGGACATGTTGCCTGAGGTGGCCACAACGATGAGTACACAGTGTGGCATGCTACTCGTGTTAACAGGTATAAACGTCATAGGGATACAAATGGAATTTAATTTGATGGTGGAAAAGGCTGTGTGGAGCCGTTAAACACAGGTTGCAAATGCAGTTTCTCATTCAGGAGATGCCCATAACACAAGTTGCTGCATGTATGGAGATTTAGGACATTTAGATTAATTTGTGGAATTGTCCTGCTGGATCTGCTACTGGCCATCAGCCAAGGCAAGACTACACAGAATTTTCATTTAACAGATGACCCTAAACCTCTGCTTTTGCATGGTTTTTGCGTTGGTCCACGCTGATTGTCTCCAGCAGTAGTATAAAAAAATACAATTCCTCTATGTTCCTGGATCATGTCATTACATGCCAGTGACAGGACCATTACTGGCAACCAAGAGCCATGTCTGTTTTCTACAACAGACAGCCTTGCTATTTTTCAGTGTTGACAGAGGATAAAATCTGTGAAGCTTGTGGATGATTTTCAGTTTCAGGGAGATAATCTTTAGAACAGGCACCTCTGATGAAGCTAAACAGAATATCCTGTTGATAGATTGGGGAGGATTTGAGGTTTTCATTAAATAAAAGGCAGACTGACTATAATTACATTAGTTTCTTTTGCAAATGTTATCAGTCATATGATAGCTTTGGGTTAATTTGACAGGGTATTTTGTATCCATCAATATTGATAAAAACCTTGCAATTTATGTAATGCCTTCATTGTCCAGTAATTTGTCTTAGAAATTTTCCATTTAATATCCAATATAATATTAAATACAGTTCTTGATCTCAACTAGTTCGTTTTTTTCAATACAATCACATCATTCTGAACAGATAATACAGTATTAATACTGAGTTCTGAATTTTTATTTGTTAGAAATATGTCTTTCACTGTTCTTTGCTATGAATGCATGAGTGGCATGAAGCTGTGTTACTGTGTTAATTTGATTTTGGTTGTTGTCTTTAAAATATTTCCTTTATTGTTAGTGACATATGAGAAGTTAGAAAACAAAATGTTTTTTTTCTTTAAATAACAAAAAGCAACCTGCAGTTCCAACAACAGGCAATTTTCCATGGCAAGGCAGCTTATGCTTTGTCATTAAGGATTTGGACTTGCTGAACTCATATGACATGCAGACTCACTTAAGTTTCAATGTACATTTCCTGTTGTGTGGGATGATCCCTACTGCTCTTCTTCAGAACTAAAAAAAAAAAAAGCACGTAGGAACACAAAGAAAGACACAAGGTTAGGTGCCTTTCAGTGCACTTCTATTTTTTCTCCTAATTTTTCTCCGGAAAAAAAAAAAAAAGAGGACTTGTTAAAGCTTACTTTTTTTGGTTTTATTTCAGTAAGCTAAAAGAAAAAAGAAAAACTGAATGAATGAATATGAAAATGTCCTGAGTACTGAGATAAAAGCACAAAGTTTTATGGCAAAATATTTCTCTGAATCTGCATGATATTCATCCTGTACCTCAAAAAGTTTTTTTCTAGTGTGAGCAACACTTCTTGTCTCCCTCATGACGACTCCCAATACACATTTCTACCAGCCCACATCCAACAATCTTGCCAATCTGTACCACCTGCCCTCCACCCCTTCAACAGGCTCTCCGTACATTCCTAGCTACAGTCTTCATCCACACACCCCTGCTTCAGCTATTCAATCTGTTTTTCAGTTAGAGAAATGCTCTGTCTTGCATTTTAAATTCTGTTTTCATCATAAAAAAGAAGTGTCCTTCAGAAAATGCCCCGGTGTCATTCCCAACAGAATTTTCTTTGTGGAGATTTTGTTTAAGATGTCCTATCTTGCTACAGCATACTTCAGGTACATATTGTAGAAAGCAAAGCAAAAGGACACATTTCCTGAACATTATAAAGGAAAATATAATAAGAGACCACCTTATATTTTGGATTATGACTGTGCTTTACGTTTTTCAATTGGAGTGATTTTGAAGGAATCCTTACATTAATTTTTCATTTATATTTCATTTATCTTATTTGTTGCTTGCACCCATTAGAAAACACATGCATTTCTGCCTTGGTCTAAACTACTGATGTAGTCTGGGAGAACATCTATATCCTCTGGGAGAACACAGATGGGTGAAGAGCCAGCATGGAGAATAGGGAAGACAAGCATTTAGCATCCTCCAGCAAACCCTAGAGAAGCAAGACACCACGGACCAAGGAAGTTCTAAAACATGCTGTCATGTTTACAGTATTATTGCTTCAAGAGTTGTCTGTGTTCTTCATTACCACCTAAGCTTAATGGGCCCATTTATTACTTGCTTTTTAATGTAATGTCGTGAGCTGCTCTTCATAACACCAAGTGCATCCACTGACCCAGTGACAATCTGCTAAAGAGAGGAGCCGTGTTTCTCCTCTTTTCATATCCCGTAACCTGGCAAGGGGTGCACAGTTATTCCAGCTGTGGGGAATGTTCAGGCAGAAAGCACTTGTTTCTCACCCCTGCCTAGCACCCATGCTTTCCCTAGGCAAGTGATAACAGCAATGTGAAAATTACTGCAGGCACTGCACTCACAGCCAGATACTGCGAGTGCTGTAGCTGGGAAGCCGGGGTAGCAGAAGTGCAGAGACACCCATAGCCCTGTTACAGTCTATGCCTAGTCATACAGGCAAACCCTAATAAATGCAAAAGACTTTAAAACCCATCAGTTTGGTACTTACAGGGGCAAAAGGCACCTATCTCTAAGTCACCAGTCCTAGCCTCAAGTCAATGAATAACCAGGAGTAGAAATAATAAAGTAGAAAGTGTATTAGGTAGTAAGTATTTCAAAACATGACTAGTTATATGATAAAATCCTTAAATTATAGTAAGTATACTAAAAATATGAATATTCTAGAAATATGCATTGCAGGAGAGTGGGAAAAATTGTTCTCTTTTAACTGTAGCCTCTTTGCAGATGAAAGTGAGACTGATTCCAGCTTGAGTAACACCTGACTCCCTAACTGCTTTCCTGCAGCCCACTGGAAATGTTCAAGGTCTCCTTTTTCCAGGGTGAGTCTTAAGGAAAAATGAGATTATTGTTAAAGCGTCTATGTAACTTTTAGAGACCTCTTCACAAAGTCCTGATGATTTTTGGTTGATGTCAGGGTGTGTCACAGAGGAAAGGTGCATCTACAGCAGCCTGGGTAGAAAAAGTGTTCACCGTATTCACTTGTGTTATACCAGTGTAGAGAAAAAGAAATCGCTCGATGCCCTTGAAATGAGGTCATTTTCACATTCACTAATCAACAATAAAAGAATGCCCAAATTGTCTCATTGATCTAGGAGAGTGTGCATCTCCTTCATCTAAGTTATTAACTGAGGAATTAAAATGAGCTTCCCTGCATATTTATTCCTCCTGCTATGTTTTATGGATGCAATATTATGTGGGTTATATTTTTTAAAAAAATATATCATCTTCATTGCAATAATAGTTGTTTTAATTTTTTTTTGTTTATTTGGTACCTGCTGTTGGGGAAATTTTGTGGGTTTCTTTAAAGTCTAAGTGTATTGCATTAAATAGCTTTGGGAGAAAAAAAAAGAAAAAAACAACAGGATGGTTTCTAGCCTGCTGAGTAAACATAAATTTCACAGTTAAATACATAAAATAATGATTACATCCAATGGTCATGAGGGACATGTTTTTAGGAGTATACTAATTAAACTACATCCTTCAGACAACATGTTTCTACACTTACTAGCAATGAACCATATCTGATTTGTCATTAAGTAATTATGAATGCTAATGCAAATAAAGCACCTTTCAAACAAGGCTTCAGAATAGAAATTAATCATATATTATTCTTTCTTATCCTACCACACAAGGGTCATTTAAACAAAAAAAAACCCAAGGATATGAGACACACACAACAAGAGAAGTTGCTAGTTTTGCTCAGGCTTCAGTTCATACCTTTGTCTTTCTGGAGTTGTTTATGTATGCATGCATATACTTCTAAACTGAGAGAGAGTGAAAAAAAAACTTTAAAGTGTACTCAGCAATTCAAGCCTTGATCCAAAAACTGCTAAAGCTTGTTGCAATCTTCCATCACTAACAATAATAATTAGCAGTTCTTGCTCCTTTCCTTTTGCAGATCTCAAAGAGCTCTACTAAAGCCCAGGATAAAAAAGCCCATAAACACAAGGGAGTAAGTGGGATGAAATTAATAAGCACACTGAGTGTTAACTCCAGAACATATCAATGTGCACTACAATTTCTCATGTTTTTTTCAGCTGGGAGATCTCAGAAATGTTCTGATGGCAAAACTAACACTGTTTTTGACCGGACAAGGATGATTTCCAGAATGCAGTCTATTGCTTCACACCTCCTTTGCCATCCTGGATACACCTGTCGAATGTTGATACTGTTTTGTCTCTCTTCCATTAGGAAAATAGGATGCAAAACAGTGATATGTATAACTCCAGGTATGTTAGTAGATGGTCTGCACAGTCTTTCAACCTCCCAACTAAGTTTCTAGAGGTGGAGCCCTCCACAGCTCCAGGAGGAACTCACATGAGGTTCATTCCCTAACATGTTTTATTTTCAACTTCTAACATTTGTCCAAAGATAAGGAAAAAGTTATGCAAAGTCTGGGCTCTTCAACCTAAATGAAAAGACCACATAAAGTACTGTATTATAATTTAAAAAGGACCAGTAGATGCACTTCATCTTCACAGCTAGAAGGGAACATTAGCGGTATTTTCCATCAACCTATTTGCAGCAAATATAAGTTGATTTACCTTCTCATTATGTTGTAAATGTTTTCTTTCTACTTGACCTGTCTTTCTCCTTCCCTTTGTACAGCTAGTGAAGTCATAAGTCCTTTGAAACAACTATCTGCACATTATAATACTTCATTGCATAAGCAAGTTAGAGGATGAGTTATGAAGAAGAAAGTTCTCATTGCACAAGCTTCTATAATCCTTAATTCTGGGAAAGAAAATGGCCAATAACTTGTGAAAGGTACTGTGAATAGATGTGTCTAAGGCAGAATAATATGCTTTTAAATTGTGACTGGCTGTTTAGGACCCTTTTTAAGGTAAAGGGCCATGGATAAGTGATAATCTATGTGAGGTCAATTATTGAGTAAGGTACACTGAAAAACTATGCAGCACATCTTATTCATATAACTTATATTAAAATGTGCTATTCAAACCCACAAGTGTCAGCTTGTAAATGAGAAACTTCTCTGTTGCATGGAAGAGAGAAAATGCAAATGAGACAATGACAAAATAAAATGTAAAAATAGTACAAATGAGGAAAGCATAAAAACTGAGAATTATGAAAAAATGCAATGACCAATAGATCCTTCTGAGACTTGAGGTGATTAGGTTAAGCTAACTTTTTTGACCACTACTTACATGTGTTACACAGGTTAACAACAACCTTGATCAGGGTTATATTTTGATGAAAATGATCAGGTTTGTACACGGTAGGGTAAAAAATTTTTTTTTCAGTACATGGTGCTCTATTTTAAGTGAGCAAATAGCTCCAGGGGACTTTTCTATGGGAATCCTTTGTCTTCCTAAGATTTTTGAGAGGTCATCAGGATTTCTGGGGTGGCATTCATCCTCTCTGACACTGGCCTCTGATTTGTGGCCAGCTGCAGGCACCAGCTGAAGTAAGTATCCAAGCCCCTTTTACGGTCAACGACATGAAGGCAATTTATCCCATATCAAGGTGGTTTTCTAGGATAACAAATCAAGCACTAAAAATCTCTTTATCTCTCTCCCTCCACTAATAGATGAAGGAGTATAGAGTTGCTACACATTGAGTCTGTGTACACTCTAGATGGCTACAGCTGGGCGTATGAATCCTACCTGAAATGCCTGAGATGTATTTCTCTAAAGCAGTGAGATTTAGTTCACTCTGACTGAATACAGACATTGTTATATAGTTACCAGGTGTAACTAGAGTAAACTGGACACTCATTAAGCAGAAACTAATGCTTAAAACACTGAAATCATCACTAGTCAGCCAGCAGTTTTCAGGAGTGTTGCCAACACTACTAGTTATTTCCTAGCCTGTGAGTGTGAGGAAGACAATAAAAGACACAGATCTGGTAATTTCAAACTTTCTAGTACTCACTGCTCCCAAGGTAACAGATTCCTTATACTTCATATGTGCTCCTTCCTCTTTTTAGCTGCCTGTTGGGAGTTCCCTGCCATGTACAAGGTTCTCCTGGTACCTGTTTCACTGAGGATGTTTGACCATAAATGATGATTAGTATTTGAAGTCCAGGTGCATAGAAATTGTAGGGTGATGAAGGGAGAAAAATGTAGAGGTTATTACCTGTATTGCAGGCTGATTTGCACTGTGGTGAGGAAAGCCCCCATGGACATGGCAGTTCTTCATAGCCATGTACACCAAACATCCTCACCTGTTACTCATTCGGGGCAGAAATCCCTGTTGAATTGATCTGGCTACACAGACTACAGATGGGTGTGGTAAGTCATCTGACCTATTGTAGATGTCTGCCTCGGGATTAGATGAATTGCATATCTTGGTTTCCTAGTCCTTTGTAATGTGCTTAAAGACAGCCCATGTTGAACTTCTATAGTGTTCAGTTAAATAAATTCCCCCATTAAAAAAAGGACGCCTTAGTTGATGGATGATCAAAGTAATTATCTAGACAAAGCTGCCTATAAGGATAATACTTCTAAAAAAAGTAGTTTTTTGAAAATCAGTTTTTTCTTTGCTTGCTTTTAAACCTTTTCTAATAATTAGCAGCCCAGTGTTGTGGCATAGTTTTTTAGTCCTCCATACCTTGAGTATGCTGTGATAAATGGCCTGCATATTTGCCAGAAAACTTTCTCCTCATACCCTGGCAGTAATCATGAAATTTTTTCCTGTGCAAAGCCATGAGACTGAATATGACACTTGTAATGGAATCCAGGGTGAAACATTTATTATGGAGGTATTATTGAGCTGCTACATTTCCAGATCATTTTCTAACTTCCTTTGACTCAAAAGCACTATATCACTTTCAGAATTAATATGCTGCAGCAAACAGCAAGACAGTTACCAAAGAGAGCACACAAACCAGGGATCAGAACTGAGTTTCTGCAGCTTCTGAATCATAGCTCTCTATCCACAGTAGCCTTTGTATTTCAGGGAGGGTTTAAAAACAAACCATCTGTTTCTGGTCACCTTAAGTGAAACCTAGATTATTCAATTATGGACTCAATTGTACAGAATATTTTCGGGAAGTTAGTAACACACCTAAGGTACTAAAGATAGCCAAATTGCTTTTTTATAGAATTATAGAGGCAGTTAAAAGAAAACAGTGCAAACTCTGCTAAAGAAGGTGGACATAAAAATTGAGGTGGAAAATAAGGGGAGATGGTGTGTTGTGAAGAAACTGTCCATACATGTAGCAGCGCTTGAGACAACATAGCTTTCTTACCAGAGGACTCAGAGATTTTTTTCCATTGCCTGCAGTGTCTGCAATGTCCAACCATGCTTCAATCTTCCAAAAACTCCATGTTCCTCATGCAGATTTGCAGTGCTCATCTTTAGGGTTGGACTTCATTGTAGACTCCATTAATAAGAGGTAGATTTGTTTATATTGGCTTTTACTGACTTGTATTTTTCAAAGGTGAGAACTGCACATCAGACAACACATTGCATTTTGTAAATAGACTAAAATACAATTTATTTGTTGATTGGAGCACCTTGTGGAAAACAATAGCAAGGAAATTGCGTAGACAAATTGTGAGTGGAAGATGAGACATTTGAAACATGTAGTTTATTTGTTCACCTGTCACTCCTGGTGAAGTGAAAAGCACGTCACACACTACATTTTTGGATGTGGCATGCCTTTCACTTCACTGATAGGTATGTTATTTGTAACAAAATCCAAAAACCCTTCCTCTTTTCTATTACTCATCCAAGTCATGACAGTAATCATGGCTTGATAGGGGGTCCAGCATAGGAAAAGCTGTATATATTTGGGCCGTAACTGTAAATTCTGACAGTTTCAGTACATGATAGCTAGGATGATCCAACATGGAACATGCCAGTTTAGCCAGAGGGATTCTTACTTTTCTGTGAAAACACGCTCGTATTTCAGTTTATGTTGTTTCTGGCTACTGAGATGAACAAGATGGGTTCAGCAGCAGATGAGAAAGAAATTTAAGGTTGCTGCGTAGAGGGAAAAAACTTAAACTAAGGAAGCTATCTACCATACAAAAGAGATACTCTTGGGAACTGTACAAGCCAAACGGATTGTTAATATTTGGGAAAAAGTTCTGCGATAAGGGTCAGCTCGAAAGCACACGCATTATTAGGAGTCAAATGCTGTTACTAGGTGACACGGTAGGCTGTTTATACAGAACATGCATGATGGTTTCACTGCAGTTAACATCTGCATAATGGGCCAGATGTTCACATTAAATAGGGCTTTTAGAGTTGACGTTAACTAGGTTGGTAGTGTCAGCAAAGATACCAATATTTATCTAAGTTAGACCGCCTTCAAATATTTTCAAAGATCCTTATGCTCATTTTCTGTCTGTATATAGGCAACTAGAGGACCTGTCCACAAGGTCTAAAGAAGAAATATTGACTAACCTCTGGTGAATGCAACTCCCATACATTGTTAGGTTTGCAGTTCAGCTCAATGGTCTGATAGGCCTTTTCTACCCTGAATGATTCTACGACTCCAAAGGCCACGTAGCTATGGGTGGTTGTTCCTCCTTTCTCCTCTCCAGGCTGAAAGCTCTGTGGCAAAAGCCAGAAGGTAACAAACACATAGGCTCTTTGCCCCGAAGAGTTTGGCTTGACCGCTGTGACTGGGCTAAGTAGGTGTGATAGTGCATTCTATACATATCTACAAGCTCTGGACTACATAAATAAAAATCTTAAGGGTCAGGAATCACTTACGCAGCCTGGAAAGAGTCCTAATTTGTTCAGGGGTCAGGTCTGAACAACAACAGTTGCTATGGGCAGCCTTTCCTACACAGCCGGTCCTCTTGGACTATCAACGTGATTTCCTCTGTTCTCGGATGGTGAATAGTGACAGCACTCAGTGCTGCCTTTTTCTTGCAAGAGCAACTCCCACTTAGCCTTCTTCCAGACTCAGATAGTTAGAACACTGCTTTTTTCTTTGCCATCTTGCATAAGATTGTAAAATGCATGTGCAAACAGAGACTAAATGGTTTTTTTTAGTTTCCCCTCTGACAGATTCTATTGTATTTTAAATCCAAAACTTGTTCCTGCCTATTTGTGAGAGAAGGTCTACAACAGTAGCCTGTTTCCTCACAGGTCTTTCAGTTAGACTTCTGACTAGCTGCTCATACAGAGACGGTCTCAAAGGGCGGGGAAAGGTCTTGGGTCATACTAACCTGATATAAACAAGATTTTTTTTTACTATCTTTTTTTAGCACTGTGACCAGTTATAGCAGATCAAATGTTAACATTTGTAATTTCCCTGCTGTTTCAAATCAAGATAATCTGTCTTTTTATAAATTCTAAATTTTGTGAAAATGATGGTCATTTTTGTTTTGCCTTATGTGCTTATTTTTCAGGTTTAGTTTTTTCTTTCTTTATCCCCCAAATATCTTTTGACAGCATCTCTAATGAAGTAAATCAGTGTAGTACTATTGGTGTCATGGACCTATGCCAATCTTCAGCTGCTAGATAACTGGCCAAAGTTATTCTTAATCTGGGAGGCAATTTTCCTACTTTCAATGTTTTTCATTTTGGGATACTAAATTTATTTGGCTTAGTCTACAGTTTGTTGATATCAGTGCTAAAAGAAAATAATACTTAAAAATAAAATACGAAAAGGAAAAGTGCTGAGGATTGATCAAGCTTTGGATCAAGTTTAAGCACAATTTCTTAGGTAAAATAAACAAAATGAAGAAAAAGCATGATATGCATTGCAACACTTCAGCAGTTTTTCTGAAACACTGTGACATGACACACAATGTTCTTAAGTGGTTTTTAACTCTTTCAGTGTAACTTTGCCTCAGGATAAAACATCCTTTTAACAGCATGTGTGAGGAAAATGTGAATGGCCTGTAGACGTGCCTGTAGGCTATGTGCTCTCTGTCACCTGCTGTATTACCCTGGCTTTGAGAAACCTTTACTTCCTCACACTTTAAGGAATAGAACATTTCTCTTTCACTTTGTCCACTAAGGAAAGCTGACTAGCCTTATTTTGATGTCCTGCGTTTTAAAAGAGCCCTTTTTTTCTTTCTTTTTTTTTTCTTTTTNTTTTTTTTTTTTTTTTTGGTCAATTTCTTTGTTCTCAGATTATCGCGAGTAGATAAAAAATAAAAGGCAGTATCAATAAAAAAAAAAATGTTTTGCTTTGATTGGATTAAATTGTGCTACCTTTTAGCACTGTCTTAGGTTTGAAACCAATACCAATAAAACTACCCTCACAGGCCAGTTCAGATGGTGTTATGATGCATCCCTGCCCAGCTCTCTATGTGTCAACTATAATAAATGTAAAATTAGTGAGGCTTATCATTTCCAGAAAAAGGGATTTTTCAGACATTAATCTCTCCTAAAAGTTGTTATACTTATGGGTTCTAACTGACCTGATTAATCAAAATTATCATGTCTTATTTATTAGTAGGTTTCTAAAAACAGCACTGTTTTGTCATAATATTCTTTCATTTATTCACTGCTTAAGGAGCTGTTCCCAAAGCACTTAACACTGGCTTAATTGTGATCCCAGAGAAGTAAGGAGAGCCTTGCCAATTGTTTTCAAGAAAAGCCCACTGTATTATTAAAGATTGAATATGTTTCCCATTTGATATTGGCAATAAGCTAGTAGATATAGTCTGCACAAATATGTGTGTTTATATAGAAATAAATGCATATATATGTGTATGTGTGTATATAGAGAAGGTCATTTTATATACAAAACAGAGAGGCAGGGAGGGAGGGAAAAAATTACTATATGTCCTTTAAAACTATTACAGGTTATGTGAGTTAGTTTACAACAAAGCAAATAGTAAAAAGAGAAATACAGGAATAAGCCCTACTCTCTTTCACAAGGATTCCATACAAAAAACCACTTTTCCCAGAGAAGCAGATTAGCAAACTCTACTAATTAATTCCTTATTTTTGTATCATCAAACATAGCAAAGTATATGTTCCTACATCATCCTTTTAGTGCTGTTGTAGTACATACGCTATAATGTCTCTATACTAAGCTGCTGGCTTTCTACTTTTATATCCTTTTTTAGTTGAAATCTTATTCACTTGTCCTCATGTATCTGTACAAAAACCTCCAGTTAAATTATAAATTCTTTGGAATGTGAGATGCTTGCCTTTTACTGTCATCTCGTGCTTGAAAAAGAATTGCTTCCAAAAAATTCTGTGAAATTTCTGGGTTTAGGCACAAAAACATAGCTAATTTCAGCTGGATAAATTTCACTCATACAAAATAGAAATCACAGAAAGAAAAGTTTGTTTTCAAAACACACTTCTTCACAGAAATTCTGTGCTCTCTCTTCTCTAGAGTTAATTTTTCTATCAAAACCAGTAGATTGAAAATCTACTTTCAAGACTCCTGTTTTTTCTCAAAGAGAAAATCTCTTAAATCCTTATACCTAGTGAATAATACCACACGAACATTTTTACTGAAATACCCCCCTCTACCCTTTTTTAAAAATCTTATAAAATCTCCTATTGATGCATTTACTTCTCTGCAGAGCCCTAGCCCCTGAAGTGGTGTCATTTGCTAGACATTTCCTTCAAACCATTAACACACCAGTGTGCAAATGGGCGGAGAGGAAATGGAAAAGTGAAATTGAGGAGAAGAAAAAGAGGAAGAAATCTGAAAAGGGCTGAGTGATAATTTTATTTCACATCCTCATTACTCAGGAATGACCTCAGCCAGAAAAATACACAGGAGTAAGCTCCTGCAATGTCAGTTTGGTAGTCACCTGCACAATCCATTATTATTTAACATCTCTCAAGCTATTATTTAACATCTCTCAAGCCGTTGTGCCATGTTTAGTGTAGCACAGACATTTTATCTAGAACTGCTAAGGCACCACCAGATATATGAGCTACATGCAACTCTGCAAACCAAACGTTTGCCTGGCGAATTGACTTCTACACAATAATTGATGGAAAATTATTTGAGGAGAGACGGACAGAATAAAGGACTTGGGCAAAAGTTAGCTCAATTTTAAAATCCACCTCTAAATCACCTCATTCAGAAAAGCTAGGCTTTCAACAACACATCATAGTTCAAAGATACATCGCATCTGAAACCCACAAAACAATCCAGTAACTCAGAAGTTCAGTCTTGATTTTTGGTGTTCTCCACCGCTGTCAGCCCTAATTACATCAGCTATAAGCATGGGTCATAATGTGACTAAAATTAGCAGGAATCAAACGTCCAAAAGCACTGTAGTTGCACAATTAGTTTTAGATATCAGCTCCCAAACATGTAAAAGTATTCCTGTCCAGGTTCTCCCATTGCCTTACTGGAGACATAGGAACAATGCATGAAATTTTTCTATAGAAATTATAATTATCAGTGTCAGGAGAGGTCTGTGTTCTAATCTAAGCTGAAGTTCAGATTCTCTTGCATCCTTGCCAGCACTAATAATGCTGCCTCTTCAGGAGCTCCTCACTCCAGGTATTATTCTTGAACTCGCAAAAATTATGCATTTTACAAACACGTACTGAGTTAGAATCATAGACTGAGCCTTGTAAGGCTTATCATCCTCATTTTAAAGTAGTAGAGGTGAAATGACTTGCTCAAGGCCATGACATAATTTGGCGGGCAGAACTGGGATTAGAGCGCAGGCTTTCATGCCTCACACCTCATTACTGCACATCGTTCTGTGTCTCAGGTTGAGAAACCAGGAAGGTTTTGGTAATAGATTTCCCGTGTACTTCATGTTGTCATGGTTTAGATGAGGTGTCAGAATGAAAGCTGGTCCACACTGTTTGAGCACTATTGATGCCTGTTCACTCTCCAGCAGAGTTTGAACTCAGCTCCCAGTTTGCCCCTTCTTGGGCTATCTTCCCTGTCTCAGCAATAGCCATACTTATACTGATGCCACTACATTAGGGGTTGATGAAGATCTTCAGGATTCTTAGGGACAAGAGATGTTATGTAAATCTGAAAATAATGCCACTTTTAGTGCTGATTCCTTTCCGTACTGGACTCTTTGATAGTACTATGATTGTAATGATTATTATTATTGGTGTTTTAATGAATATTTTCCTTTGTTACCAGTTCTGCTCTCTGTCAAACAGATTGCTTACTAAATGGACCTATCCCTATAGAAAGACCAAACAGAAGTAAATCCATCCTGCTGCTGTTATTAATATGCTATTAAAAACCTATTTGAATCAATGTTACCTGTTTGCTGCAAATCTCCACACAGAAACAAAAAATGTTTGCAGAATCTTAAGGCATGTGGGAGATGCACCTGTGTTGCTAATTCTCAAACAGTCAAATTGCTCAGTAATAAAGTGTTTCTGTAATGTAGGTGTTTTTTTTAAATGGTGATTTTGAACAAATGCATTTTCATTATGTCTGAATTTCATTTAATGTGTTTTTACAATACATGTTTGTGGTGTATCATTCCAGAAAGAAAGTAAGCTCCATCTAAAATCGCATTTGATTATGAGTGTACCCTCATACATATCTAATAAACAAATAAACAAATCAGTTTGATCTGTTATGCAGATAACACTGATATGTAAAATATGTTCAGGAACTAAAAATGCATTTTCTGTGCAGAAGTTTTCCTTGTAGAATGCACAGTGAATTTATGTGAACTGTATACAGCACTGAGACTCTTTTATGTAGCCTGTTTCCCTGGCTGATAGCTAAAAGAGGTTAGGCTGAATCTCAGTGGATCAATTAACAGAGGGACCTGTCCTTCAACAGAAGAAGATCTATTTCAGGATTTGCATATCACTGAAAAAAATTACAAAGCTGAGATAAATACAAGCCCGATAATAACTCACTGCAGGCTTGGCTTCATTCCTAGATTTCCTTGGCTGTTTGTCCTAATAAAGTGTCTCCATGGCACTTAGGGCAGGAAGGTTATTAGTAGCTGTCAATCAAAAGAAGGAGTATGCATCGACAGGAGGAGAAAGAGAAGAGAGGTGACATTCATCCTCTTTTCTCACTTATATTGGGTATAAAAGTCGTTCAGAGCAAGCGGTTAAAAAGGGACAGGTCCCTCTTCATCCCCCATGGAAAAGAAGAAGAAGGTAAAAAAACCTAACCAACATACATGCCTTGGTTACCAACAATTTAATAATAGTGTGGAATACATCAGTCACTTCTCTTTAGCTTATTAATGCTGGGGTGTTTATTAATACCAAGAGATATGAAGGACATATACACAAAGAGCAGGATAAAGAGTCCTGACAAAACACTTCTGGTTGATATTTTAGTGTGAAAAAATGATAACTTTGAGCAGCTCTAGTTTATGATAAAACTTAAGTGCTGTATCAGGAAGTGGTACATTTATTTCATCTTTAACCTAACATGGTTGTGGCAATGAACATCTTTAAAAAGCTAGTAACAACACGGAATGCACGTTTATTTCTTATCTCATTTAAATCAGATACAGTGATCTAACTTTACCAAGTTGAAACTCAGAACTGATCTATACACCAATTAATTAATACTTTAAAGGTCTTTAATTTACTGTACCACTTTCTTAATTAAAGTATATCTGCTGCTAGAGCACATCATCTCTATATATGCATATTTTCATAAGTAACAGAGTCCATAGAGTGCTAATTGATATCCTGGTCTCCAGACAATACTTTACTAAATGAAATGACAATTATAACCAATTAAAATTCACTTTACATACCACTTCACCTATTTTGTATGTATTATGCATGAAGACAGAGAGTACATTGCCTCGCTGCTCAGGATTTGTGTGCGTCTGTGCAACTGATGGACAGCTCCAAGGTATTCCTTTTAGCAAGCTCTTTACCAAGGGTCATTTTTCAGGCTCATCTAAAACCTATACTTTGCTGTTACACACATACATCAGTTAATAAAAGCTATTAATTGCTTTGTGAGGATTTTATTATTATTATTATTTCTTTTGACAAATGTGTGTCAAATTTGCACTTACACCTTCAACTTGCTATGAAAAAAAGGTTTTTAAAATAGCACGGTGCCTAATTACAAAAGCTAAACTTCTCTCAGACACATTGTATGCAATATATGGATGGCACAGCACTGCACACCTACTGAGGGAAGTGTGGGAGTAACGCACAGGAATGAAGTCAGTGGGAGATGAGAGTGTTTGGAACAAGCACCTCAAGCTTGAGAGCACACGGCTAAAAAGAGACATTACGCATTTCATGCAGGAAGGAGCTGCTCCCAGTTTTCCACTGAAAGTCTCGGTTTTGCAACCCACTGCTGCAGAGCAAGGACTGTCTCAGCTGGGGCTGTCACTCTCTGACCTCATTTCATGCCTGTTGTGGGGAGCAGACATTTCTCCACTAGCTGTGATGGGACCTGCCCTTTGATGTGCACCTTCTGCAACAGGGCAGGTCCCAGGAGCACTCAGATATAACCTGCTGCACAGGGAGGTCTTGCAGACCTGCCCTCCAGGCAGTGCCTACAGATCCAGTGCAGCCCCACTTTTCCATGCCTATCCTGAAGCAGCACGTGGAACTCACTGCATCGGTGCCACTGCCAGGTAACCCCAGTAGTTCTGTAGGCAAGCAGTAAATTAACACTTTGGGAGTTCCTTAACTAAAACCCACAATTCGTATAAAAAGTGGTGAACGTCAAAGCTTATAAACTCCACGAGTCTCTTACCTCTCTATTCCTTTTATTCCACTTCTTCCTTTGCACAGATACGCGCAGGAGAACCCAGGCTCTTGGTGTGTTAAGGAGAAAAGCAAAATAAATGGAGACATGGGCCTTTAAAAAGCAAAAAAATTCTAAATAGTGTATGGGCATTTTTTTGAGGTGTTTTCCAAAAAAATTCAAAGCCCTAATTTGTCTTCCATCTCTCCTGATCAGTCCAGTGAGCCTACAGAGACTTCCCAGGCTAACTTGTGTTATCTCCCCCAATCCAACCAGCTGAGTAAACTTTTACATTTTCATGCAGTGCATATCACCAAGTAAAGAAACCTCTATCCTACCTTTTAAATCTTCCGTGTTCACTCAGTGAATCATTCTGAATGCTGGATGAGGTAAAAACTACAGAGCCAGTTCACCTCCTCCTGTTATCACAAGCAGAGAAGAAGGCTTAAGGAAAGGTGTGGGTCGTTCCCACACATTTTTTTTAAGACGTATGTAATAGCTACACTGATGGGGTTTGTTTTCTGAGGCGGAGGTCACGAAGCCTTTTAAACATGTTGTTTATTTATGTAAAAAGAGGCATCCAACCTGTAACTTCAACCATAGGCTCCCTGAAAATGTTGATCTAGGAGCTGTACATCTGGGCTGTTTTCTAAGCCCCTCAGGACCAAGAAGGAGAAGATTACTTGCCCTTCTCCCTTTTTCTCTGTTCCCTTTACCCAACCCACCTCAATCCCCTTCAAATTACTATAACTCCACATCAATTTTCTCCCATGACAAATTGCTCATGGGAAACACCTCTAGGTTCAGGACCAGTGCAGAGTGGTGCTGCAGGACTTAGTGAAACATTGCTCTCTGATACCAGGGCAAATTCATTCATGGAGAAGGATCCTTCTGGATTCAAGTTCAAGATCTTTGAAGAAGAAACAAAACATGAGAGTAAAAAACTTGTAGCGATGGGGCTTGGGACATTGGGACTTCTTTTTTGAGGGGTGGAAAGTTGGGGGTTTTGTTTGTTTATGTTTTTTGTTTGGTTGGTTTGGTTTTTTGCAGGTCTGTTTTATGCTTATCTATGGAATTGCAATAACTTATATTAGGGTATTGACATTGTCTTGAGCTACCTACTTTTTCATTACAGGGAAGGCTAAAGTCAACAAAAGTAAAAAATATGACTGCGAGTGCTTTTCACAAGAACAGTTTTGTGGCAGTAAGACAAATCTAAGTGTATCTACAATAGGTGACATTTAAGAGTTGAGGCACATTGTCTTCATACTGAACAGTCAATGAATTCCCTGCCAGTATTTGTTTTTGTTCTTGTGAGAGGTTAAAATAAAGTTACAAGCGATAAGTAACAGTTCCTCATTTTAATATATGACACTAGTTTATAACAACTCAAAGTTACAGTTGTACACAAAGTGGGGAAGATGGAATGTGCACCTACCACGATTTTTATTTTTATTTAATATGTTATAAAATGTCCTTAGTTTTTCAGATGGACGAAGGATTATTGGTGTTTCTGGAAATTAAAACAAAATACGCAGTACACTGCTGTCTGAGTGTCTTAGACTGGTATCTCTCTATTAAAACTCTAGTATTTTAAGCCAGCTAGAGAGGCAGCTTTTTGACTTCAGGGGCAGCACATCAAAACTTACCTTATTTTATCCACTACTAGGCCCAACTTAGTTATAGTATTTGTAAATAAAAATTTTTCCTCTCTTTAGAATCAAATTCAAAATTAGGCTTTAAAAAGATTCAGATTATGGATCTGGGTAGTTCAAATATGTTATTCAGCATGGAGTACTGAAATATATGAAAGGTGAATTCAATTCACTGCATTGTGAATGTACGTTTTTAAGAAAGCTGAAAGTGTCTTTGACTTTCTATTCTAAATGGAAGAAAGATATTAATGTAAAAACATATGAATTGTTAAGGGATAGTCAATCTACAAACATTCGTGGCAGAATTTTTTTCTCATCTATTTAAGCATAGGTTAGGGGAAGAACAATTTTTTAAAGTCTGTTTAATGTGATTCGCTTGGAGACAGGAATCTTCCATTTAAAGAAAGGAGGAGGGAAAGACAGAAATTACAGCCAAGGGCTCATGTTCTCATTTTAACATTTGCAAAAATGTGAATAATGTTACTGTTTCAGAATTACTTCAGACAGTGGCTTTACACCGATATAGTCTTTTTGAAAGCAACTCCTTTACGTTTCTCTATCAAATAATATAAATGTTATAATTTGTTTTGTTAATATTAAATGCAATGTTGATCTAGACTGAAACATTAAATAGGATGAGATTTGTGTTTCCTCATAGAAATAATTTCAAATCTTATTGCTGATTTTCAAGAGTATCTACTTTTTCGGTTTGTTTCACATGAAATATGGTGGACATTTCTCAGATGCAAAAATAATTCCTGTATAACTTTATTTTGCAATTACCAAGATTGATTTTTCATTAAGTGCTTTTTTGTTGTTGGGTTTTTTTATTTTTTCATTTACAAAAGTTGTTTTGTGCAGTAAATGAAGTGCCAACGCAGACAAATGTAACCAACATTAAGCTAGCCAATAGAGTTCAACAAACTGCTCAGGTCATTAATATAATTTGTTTTGGCACTGTTACATTTCCTAGTGCTACTCTGTGTAGTTTGCTGGGCACATCAATTTGTTTTCAGCTATTGTGAAATTGGATATCCTGGCTTTCATCCAAAGCACCCTCTTGATTTGCATATCTTTGTTATCATTTCAGGTTCTCAGAACATACTGTGGACTATCACACCATCTGCACCAAGATCCTCACATCCAAACACAAATTAAAAATGAAACTGTAAAATTTGCAAGGAAACAATACAGACCTTTTATCTCATTCTCCCTCTGTTCATTTTCAAAAGAGAAACTTGCTTGTAGCCAAGCATAGCAAAAAAGGCTTTTATTAATTGGACTGGCATCAAGCATGCATACATAAAATTGTTTATTTTTTCCCTATAAAGGGGTTGCCTGACATAAAAGGGTCTTTGAAGATGACATTCAGATTTTGACATTTGCATGATATTGTATAAATATCAGAGGTAGGAGACTTTTCTGACAAACCAGATGGGTCAAAAAAAGCACTTCCAGAGATAGATATTAGTCTTTTACTTAAAGGATATTAGCTTCTCCTCAAAGCTGTGAATTATTAGGCAGCAAAAACAAACACATTTTTCTCAAACCATGGCTTATTTAATTCTTTTCAATCCAAGTAAACTGGGCTTGGGGAAAATATAAAATAATGTCATTACTTTTCAGGGGGGTTTTGTAATTCAATTAAGATCACAGAATATAATTGAATCTTGTCTTTTGAGTGTCACAGAGATTAAATCTTATTGCTGAATTTACTGCTTCTTGACGGAGCTAATCTCGATTTTAAGCATAGACTCCGAGTGTTTTTTGAAATACAAAAACGCATTTTAGGCCTTAATTCATCAGTATTGGAATTATGCAGAGAAAGATTCTTTCTTTTAGCTTCATTCCTTCATGAGCTTTGATAGAAACCCAGTTTCTGCTTTTATCACGGGTGGCAGAGGTGAGTGAGGAAAGAAAAAAATCTGCAAACCTATAATAATTGTAGAGGCACTTAGTAGGGAGGATTGCTGACTGCGTACTTCAGCAAAGATTTCAAATGAGGGAAGACGAAACCTCCTCCTTTTGATCATGGAAAGGAATAGCACAAATCTGATTATATATGTTGACCCTTCTTTATCAACAAAGAATCAGCTACTGTCAGCAAGCCGTGCACAGGAACTATCTGGTTTCATGGAGCAGGTTGTGAGAATGACCTGAGCACAGTCTCTGAGCTTGCTGCTTTTGATGATATGTTGCCACACTGTTCAAAAACTCCATGGTGTGAACCTATAGTGAGAGGAAGAGAAAGGAAACAAGGAAGACAAGAAGGGAAGAGGGAGGAAGGTGGAGAAAGGGAAGAATGGAGATTAAGAGAGAGGGGAGGAAAGGAAGCAGAAAGCAACCACTTAAATCCCAGCTTCCACTTAGCATCTTCAGAGGGTCATCTTGCCCATATATTCTAAAAATCTCATATACTGCTCATGAGTGACAGCTGAAAAAAGAGGCAGATTCTCAGAAAATAGATCCAATCCTCAGAAACTCCTTTTATTTCATCATTTCTCCTTTTTCATGGATATGAAATCCTCCTCTAAATTGAACGCATTGACTTCATTCAGACATTTGTCACCTGGCAAGAGAGGTCCACTTTTAGGTGTTTTGCCTTGAAACAAAACACTGTGCTGGTCTAAAGAACAAGTTATAGCTGACCTATCTTTATGTGCCTTTTTCTTTTCATGCCATCAATCTTACATAACCCTAAACATATGGCTAGGGACTTCTTCCTTCTCTGATGGTTCCCCATGTCCCTTTTAATTATACGAATCAGTAGTGGCTTTCCTCTTGCTTACAGTTCTAAATTGGTAACTTGTTCTTTCCATCTCCCAGTCTTCTGCATCTGTCCTTCAGCCATCAGCCTTAATCACAGTGCAATATCTGGTTTTGCACACTCCTTTGGCCTCCAAACCCCTACAAATTCCAGTCATGCTCCATACAATTCTTCCATTTCCACATTTCATAAGATACACCGCTCCAAATTCATGATAGATACCCGGCTATAGTCAGACTGTGGTGAAACTGTCTCTCAGCTCCTGCACTGATCTATATTCAACATTTGCTTTTGTGTCTGTCTTTCAGTTTGTTCAGATTTTTGCAGAGAATTCATCCTGCTGTAGGTGGTTGCTTTCGGAAGACATAAATAACGCAGCAATAATTAGTTCACAGCTAGATTTATCTGATCAATGATGAGGACTGGTGAGAATTCTTACATTTGAATACTATGGTGTGAAATAGCAGTAACACATGTACGCTGTTTACTCAAGGAAATAATAAGGACTTTCATTTCAGATGATGGTGAAACTTATTTGTATGTTGAGCTCCTGGGGACAGCTCCTGGAATAGGGATGGACTATTTCTGCATTTCTTAGCATTGGCTTTTTCAGTCATTCAGAAAGTTCGTGAAAGTAAAAGCAGCGCTGAGCTTTGAATTAAGTCCCTGAAAAGCCAGAGGAAGAGAGGGTTCACCTAAGGCTGTTGAAACATTGGGATTTAAAGTAGTAGTTGTAAAAACACAGGCATTGAGGTTTTTCTCCACAAACTGGGTGTTTTAGAAGCCTAGTGAAGAGGTCAACTTCAGTCCAGCTCTAAGTAGCCAATTACACTTTTAATACTTTAAGCATTCCAACTTAACTAACCAGTGACACACGCAGAAAAGAAGCAGCAACACTTACTCCCAGCCTCAGTAAACTGCTACTCATTTCTACATTACTTGACTGGTGGACATTCTGCACAAACCTAAAGCGAAGCTTAAGCCTGGGTGCCTGAGCCCATGGGAAGACTAAGCACTGCACCACAACACCCTGAGAGCAGAAAGTTCACTGTCGCTCAATACATCTGAATCACTCTATAATGATGGCTTATCCTAATAAAAACATGAGACTGGTTGGCGTCAGCTCATATTATTTGTCTTGTAAGTACCAGTTGCATGAGTTAAAACAGCCTGGGATTAATTAAAGCACTGCAGAACACTGTTTCAATACACTTTCAGGTGTTTTATTTCTGATTAGAATTCTTTACTTTTGCTCCCTGTTTTCACTTCCTCGCCTCCTTCTCTGAAAATACACTTGGTCTTTGATTGTGGCCTGGTACCTTAAATAAACAAATCTTCACTAGAAGGACGTCAAACCACATGTATTAGACAAATGCCAATTCAGGAAATTACATTCTCCTTACCTAAATAACCCTTACAGTTTCAATTGTGAGGAAAAAACCAAAAAAAAAGTGTTCTTCACTTTTGGTCGAGCTATAACATAGAAGCAATATATCTAGTCACAGCTAAGCAAACTGGCTCAAAAGTTGAATCCCATTTATCTGTATTCAAAACGTGTGGTTTCTGAATTGTTGTCTGAAGAAGAACTGCAGTGAATATTTTAGAATAGTGAATATTCAATACACAAACATAAAAATCCAAAGTTTGTCCAATTTTGGTTTTTTGCTACAACTTATTCTTTGAGGGCTGAGTTATACACTTTCTAAGGCCCTCAGTCTAGGAAATTCTAAAAGAGAAGATTTATTCCATCCACTTGATACGAAGAATTTCATAGAACAACATCAAATACAGACTTGAAGTCTGAGATTAAAACGCAGCAAATATCATACGATATGATAAAAGCACACGCATTCAGACTGAAAAATATTATTACATGTATTTTTCCGTCTGTTTCTGCAGATATTTTTAGATCATCCATAATAAGTTGAAGGAAGGTTGTCCTACGTTTGTCTACATTTAATGAAGCAACCTATTATTGCTCTACAAGAAGCAATTTGCTCGCATTTGAACCAGCTTGCAAGTTGCTAACAACCATTTCTCCTGAATAAGTTTTGGTTACTAGAGCTTATTCCTGATAAAGGCCTTGAATTTTGTGGCATGGTGGTCTGCTATTAACAAGGACTGTCTGGATAAGATAGAAGCTGAATTGGGATATAGGTCATACTCTGATCATTATTAAAATATTCTCTATTTTCCCCATGATATTCCTTCATCTAAGGGTTGGAAACCAGGGTATCATTAATTTTAGACTTACTTCTACTAAAGAACTAGTGCTAGAGATTAAGTAATTTTTAACATAATGATTAATAATCTCTCTTATAAACTCTGTTTTGTACTGCACTAGGAAATTATCCTCTTTAATAAAACTAGGCCTTCAGTACAATAACTCAAAATCTGAGACAATTAAGACTATCTTTTAAAAAGGAATTGCAAACATAAGCATTTAGATATTTTGTCCACAAAATGAAGACATTCATTTTTTCAGGATCTTCTCCATCCTTCATAATGGATTAGACACACAACATAAGAATCTACCAGCGTCACACATACCATTGGTAGTAGTTGATGCTGTTGATAATTCATGAGTTGAGAGGTTTGGACATGTTCTGGACTCCTTGAAAACAAATTCATACATAACAGTATTTTTTTGTTAAAAACAATTTTTAAAAAGCACTGAAACCAAAATGGCAACATAGCTTCTTATATCCAGCTGCCTTTTATCATGTTTTCTTATCCAAAAATCTGACAGCGGAATCTGGTGCACAGCTGTAAACTTTTCCAGGGAAAGTCTTCCCTCCAAATATTGCATGCTGTAAAGTTTCTCCTATTAGTATTAAAGACAAATTTTAGCTGCTTATAATAGTGAGGGACTGGTCTATAAGTCTGCAAAGTGGCATGCACACCTATGGTGCTATATAAGTACATAAATAATAATTGTAATTAATGTGTCTCAGCTTCCTGATCTGGAAAGGATTAATTAGTTGAGGAGGATTAATTAGATATTGTTAGCACAGTACTTTGAAGATGTAAAGTGCTATATATAAGTGCTAAGTACTACTGCATCGTGATTTTCATGTTCTTTGTGCTATACTTAGTAGATTACAAGTTCCAAGATTTCATTTGCTGGAATACTTGTGAAACTGGATGTGTCGGTCTTAGAGGCTCTGAGTCCACATAGTTATGTTTGCATATAGTTTAACACTAAAGCCTTGTGTAAACAGGCGTGCTTCAGTTTATAATTGTTGAAACCATCAGGGTCACATTGGCAACAAAATACTTTATAGGCTTCGTGGTTGCAGACATCTGGTACACAGTTTTATACAAATAAATACTATTTTGATGAAACTTGAACTTCTACAGACTGAACAAAATGGTGCTAAAGAGAATTCTCAAGGGGAGGAAAAAGTGCTTTTGGGTTGCAAGAGGCTTCAGAGACTCCCGGGTGTTGTCCCAGTACATACTAGGTCACATTTCCTGGCCACCTTAATAAAATGTCCATTTTCTTTTACTTGCATGGCATTTGCTACACCAAAATATATGACAGTAACACAGTTAATGGACAAGTGAAGAGAGATCTGAAATTCTAGAAGCAAAAGTAGGAAGTTCAGCTAAAAGTTCTGTAAAATATGAATTAGTTTTTGTAGCATGCTGTGAAGCAAGAAGATTCTTTTTTGTCCTGTTTGACAAATTAAAGATAAAGATAGAAGGTCATTATGTGACTTCTATTTCCTCAAGTTAAATTAAATTAAATTAAATTTGGTCAGATAAACAACTATAAAGTCATTGAATGCTTCCTTCTACACTTACACACAGTCCTACAAAGCAACACAGTCATCCCTCTTCTAAAGGATGTATTGGAGCAAGAGAGAACAGAAATAATTTTCACCAAGTCCTATATGTACAACTTAAAACTGGAAACTTGCTACATTTCCCTTATCCTGCTACTTATGTTGATGTGGAAAGACAACCAGCAAAAGAATTGCTGAATAGTTTACTAAGTCAGTGGGAAACGATGCCAAAATGTTTCCTTGGTACCATCAAAACAGCAGAGAACATGGTAGAACTCTATTAGTAGTGTATCGATCACATCAGTGAATGTTAAAGGCAAGGCCAGTGAAAAATAGCATTTTACTTCCATTTTGCAAGCTAGAAATGTCACGCATATCTCAAATCAAGGCTATTAACACCCTTTATTAAAGTCTGCACGCAGCTTCTTAAAGCATAGGCTTAATGAGGTACCTAGTCTCAAATACCTATCAAGAAGCCTTTTGTGATCAACAGAATAATTTTTAAAACTTTCCATCCCTTGGCCATACAGATTGCTGACATTTAGTGTAGACTGACTCTGCTGTAACTACTGGTTACCCTAGCTGGGTAAAGAATCATTCTGTTTCTTGAGCTAGCACAAACTAATTTTCTAAGTCTACCTATGCTACAGCCTCGGCTTGAGCTATATCACTTCATGGACAGATTAACTGCTTCTATGACAAAAGCAGAAGGAAACATGGCTACATTCAAAACATTTCAGCCAGGCCTCGTGTTTATCTGTGCAAAATGGTGCAATAAACCAATAGATGAGCAATGAACAGTCTGACTAAATGTGCAAAGCGCTGGTCTAGTCATCACTCGCCGCTGCTAGCTGGTGCACTACCTCTAACTGATTTTTTAATTTATTGTTGTAAATATACTCTTTAGGGACTGAAAAGGATTCATGCAAAGAATGAAAAAGCAACTAATTTAAATGTCTAACTCAGAAGTTGGAATCAAATCACAGTTCACAAAACAGTTATTCCTGAACTCTGAGAGTACTCTGCTTACACAGAATCACACAGAATCACAGAATGGGTAGGGTTGGAAGGGACCACTGGAGATCGTCTAGTCCAACCGCTCTGCTCGAGCAGGGTCCCACAGAGCGTGTTGCATAGGCTTGTGTCCAGACAGCTTTTGAATATCTCCAGGGAAGGAGACTCCAAAACCTCTCTGGCGAACTTGTCCCAGTTATTTCTTGAAGGCTAAAAAAACTCTGTAGAATTCTCTGTACTGTTCCCAGTTATCCATGGAATAAAAACACCAACAAAGCTTTGATTTTGTCTAGTAGGAATTAAGTTACATCTTTTTTTTCATTAAAGATCTGAGAACAGGGAATTGAATTCTTTGGTGTCTGCTAGGGTATGCCAAATATATCTTTCTGTGGATGAAATCGAGTAATTGTCTGTATATATTTTTCTATGTTCATTGAGAACTGAACTCTAAGTAATCTGATGATGTGTAAGGTTTACACCCTTTCTAGAAGGTCATTTTATGTCACCAGCTTTTGACATACAATAGAAAGTTTGAGGAGACATGTATCATACTATCAATATTATTATCTTAGAAAAATCCTAAGGGAGTTAAAGTGAGACATTCTCACGGAAGCACAAATTAGCAGGTCTTTTCTCTTTGACAGAGTTTACCATTAATTTAGCACGGTTAGGATATTTCTTTCTTTATTTCTTCTTCCCTCACATAGGCAACAGTCTTCTCAGAGGACCTGGATGCTGCAGTTGTTGACCTTGTGGCTGGGCTTTGGTTGATCTCAGTTGGTCAAGCAGTGCAGGACACCAATGCCAGCCCTCTCGAAAGACTTAGTCTGCAAGTAAATGGCATTAAATAATAAATAATAAATAATTAACTAATATAGCTGTTTTTAAACTTCTGGTATTGGGGAACATATTTTTAAATAATTACCTTTTTACAAACATGATTTTACCACTTTTGTATCTCAAGAGTTATTTCACTATTCGATGGTTTGCTTTTATTTTGCTTTAGATAATTTCTAGGCCTCCCTCTGTCAATAGAGCAGTATTGCAAAAGACACCTCCCCATTTAAGTCTAGTAGCTTTTCCTTGGCCTCTATCTGGAGCTTTCCAGTTTCCACCTCAGTTTATTTGGTTTTAATATTTATAGTTCTTTCAACTACTCATGTGTTCTCATCCCTCATACAGCTGTGTTGACATGCTCTTTGCTTTGAAACATCAGTAAGTTAATTAGGGTGATGAAAATACTGTTCAGCCTGGTCTCAGTATGACACACTTAGGTTTCAAAGAGTCATGTGAAAATTATCTTAGCTTTCACTGTATGATTATTGTGATTTATTTTGAGTTTTACCTGTCGGTTGATGTATTTGTGGGTGGTGATACAGCTCAGACTAACTTCTTGGAAAGATTTTTAGGTGCACAGAGCCTATTCGTGTCCTGGAATTAGATGAAGAAGAACAGGACTCTAAGTAGCAGGAAAAAGTTCTCTTTCTACATGGGTATGCTGCTGCATCCTTCATGTAGTCCAGCTCATACTGAAGCCTTCATTGATTGCTAGTCAGTAACTATAATAACAATAATTATCTAATTGGTAAGAGTATCATCTTCTCTTCAAAGACGTGCATAGCTTTTAAGTTCCTATGTGGGCTGTATTTAAAAATCAGTCATGAAATATGCAAATTCTCAGGACATTTTCTTCAGTACATCTTGAAGTGAATTTGCAAAGCTGTAAAGCTCCATTTCCAAACAAATGCATGGAAACAATAAAAGCCAGCCTTTACTGAAGTAGTGTTTGACATTTTCTTTGTCAGCATCTCCTACAGTTGTGGACCAACTGCTTGCCTGAGGACAGGGGCAAAGCGAATACCTGTCTAGCACGGGAGACCATGGTCGCTTCATCAGTGTCAGCTCGTAACAAAATTTGGCTTGTGCAGTGAAGGGAGGAAAATAGCTCTCATCATCTCAGACCAGATATTTATGTAGGCCCTTCGTGCAAACAATAGCCACCATGCTCAAGTCATATTTTCAACTTGATTTCCGATCAATTTTGAACTCATGACAGATATAAACCAAATTTGAAAGATGGATAGGATCAAATGTCAACAAATGTCATGAACATAGGCAGCTGAACAAGAGGAGACCTTATAAATACTACCACTATAAAACAAACTTCAGCGTGAATTCAACCTTTATAAAAAAGAAACATTCTTTATAGGAGAGCAGTACTATTGATGTCCTAACTGTCAAACTTTTTTTTTTTGGAGAAGTACAAAGTACAAATACATGAGGAAATGGGTTTTCTTTGTACCATGGCACGTGAAACAGCTTTTCACTCCTCCCTTTTCAGCAACTGGTCACAACAAAGGCGACCAACTATCCTGTTCTGAGGAAAGCAAACCCCCTCAAAGAGAAACAGATATGGGAGAAGAGAGAGGATATTGTTTTGTAGGAACATAAAGAAAAAGATCCTCAACACTAAAATATGACTGAGATGATCTCCAAGTATTGGGCATGTTCCTTTTATTAGCAATGCTAAAAAAGGCAGATTGGTATAATTATCTGCCCTCTTCATTCCCCACTCAGCATTACATCTGCAGCCATCTTGGGAAGACACTTTTCTTTCTGTACTGAGAAACTGAAGAACTGGGATACTATTTAGTGGTATCCAAAAAAACTCTCAAAACCACTTATCTCCTTTTTTGCACCTGAAGTCCTACAAACATTTCCAAAATCTACCTTCATGAGAGTAAGATAACTGAACTTATTAATTATGTTATAGTGGCTGAAAAATGCTATGGCATCATTGCAAGCCAACATTTACTCACCACTGTACAGCCCTTACAGTGAGATCCACCCTCTCCAACCATAGCCCTAAAGGCCTGTAATCTGGAATAATCTTCTCTGCTGCCTGTGTCATCAATGCTAAGAGACAGACACTTTGAAAGGTGATTCAGTCTCATCACCTTAGGAAGAGATGAATTTTACTATCTCAGAAATTACCATGCCTATTCATGGAATGGAATAAACCAGGCAGACTGGCTTTGATGGACATCTCTTTTGTTGATTATGAAATATGCAGTATTTTTAATTAATCAGCAATGGTTTTGCTATTTTTCTAAGCAGCTCTATAAGCAGAAGTAATTTGCACTAGGTGCCCCAGTCCCCAGTAAGCAGAACGAGTAAGGGATCTTTCTCTGGAGGTAACCTCTGCTTGTGACCCAGTAGAAGAATAATCTGAATTTCCCGGTCTGATCTTCCCAAAAGGGTAGGAAGGAGGTGCAGAAATAGAGTTACACTGTCTTAATAGTGCAGAAAATAGAAACCAGTGCCTTCTCTTTGCCCAGTATGGAAGCCATTCACATTTTTTGTCAGTTCTAATAACATAAGGTTTTCCCAAACACAAACATTTTCTTCAAAAATAATAAGGTCTCAAGAGATAACAAAAGAATATGCTGTTCCTTTTTTACTTTGCCATGTAGGTTCCAGAGCAAGTGCATGAATTTCAGTGTTTTCCCACACAATAAAATACTTTGTGTGCCCATATCCCCTTAAGATTTAGGACCCTATTTCAAATTGTTAAATTGCCTGGGAAGGTGATACCACATGCAGAAACTTTAATTCTTTCTATAATGAAGAAAGGGAACTAGTGTATTTAATTTTGGAATCATATTTTAGTGAGAGCAACAAGGTTTCTATTGACCCAGTAGATTCTTGTCATATCTAATTTACTGATCCAGAGTTTTGTAAAAGCAAACATATATAAATGTATAAGCTTCATCTATAATTGGGAAGCATAGATAAAAATAATTTGACATTGAAATTTACACTTAAGAAGTAGTGCACTTCATTGCAATCAATTTTTCATTATGTTGTTGAGATCAATAGCTACAAATAAGATATAAAAACTGTATTATTGATGTGGCACATGTCAGTATAAAATGCGCAATTTTCTGTAGCATTTCAGTGGAGGAAAATTGCATTATACCATTTCCAACATTATACATATTGGTCTGTAGAGAATGCTTATTAAAATCAATGTACAGTAAACTACACTCAGGGATATTTTACAAAATAGAGAAAGGTCAGAGAATTTATGAAGGTTTCAGAAAAGACAAAATCACCTTGGTGTGTAAGCATTGTTCTGAACGCCTCTTTGGTAAGGGGACCATCCAGCTTGTAGGATTAGGAAAGAAATGCATGGTCTCTGACTTCTCGGCCAGAGTACCAGCCTAAACTAAGCTGCTGGGAATTCAGGCTCTACTTGAGGGTCCTGGTTTTGCCTGAAGACAGTGACTCAGATCAGACAGAGCATGGTAAAACGCCACCTCTGAATACCAAGAGGTATTGGTGAAACAGTACAGCAATATGCTCACCCACCTCAGACCGCAGCCCTGCTATCGCTCTTGGGCTAAAATGAGGGTCTGGAAAATGGTCTAAAGATACAATGGTAAAGTGCACACCATAGGGGACTGCAGACTCAGCTCAGGACAGGTCATAGTCGTGGAACAACCCACATGAAATCACAATCAAGGACAGGCAGGACATCTACTGCCTCTGGCTCTCTTTATGCCAAACCTTAATTGGTTTGTTTAGGAGAATGCAACGAACTTCGGAAATTATTGGTGGGTCTTTTCAAGTAAGATGAACATGGAAGAGGGGTTGGGAAATTTGGAATTATTATTGATAGATGAACCATAGAGGTTTTGAAAGGTAGGGTATAGAAGGAATAATAAAATATATAGAAGAACATTTGACCTCAGATAAAATTATGAAGAATCATGTCTGTGTAGGCAAATCATGTAAAGAACACAATTTCCACACGTACCTGGTTTCCAGTGAAAATACTATTTAGGATTAAAATGTTTTGGAGAAGCAGTTATGTTCAGCTTTGTTATTTCTTTCCTGTCTTTCTCCTCTCTCGGACATATTCCAGAGTACACAACAAATATTATGCTGAACAATTAATGAACAGCTTCAGCATTCACTGAATCAACAAATTTAGTGGTAAATAAGTAGACTACTTTTCTCTGGCAGTTCACCATGTTATAACCATAATTGTGTTGACTCAACTGATATAATACTTGATGACATTGTAAACACAGTTTTGTTTCTTTTTCTAATAGACTGTTTTCTTCAGACATTGGAAAGAAGGATACTACAAAACAGAGCAATTGAGGAAAAAAACAAATTCTGTTAAAAATGGATCATTCTGTTAGACCTCAGACCTCACTGGTTTCCCCAACATATTCCTCAAGCGCAGATAAATTAAGCACAAAATGCATGTGTTAAGACAACACTTCTTTGTGGAGATGAAGATGCTATGATTTATGAAGAGGTTGTCCAAATGCGTATTTCCTTCCACTTCTAGTGCCTCATGGCTGACACTGAATATCTCGCTTATTTTCAATTCTGTGCCAATAAAGTGAAAGGACTTATTACTTGGTTGACCAGGAGGAACTCTTCTGTACTTCTGTCAAAACTGAGTACTACATGTCCTGTGAAACTTGCAGTTCATTATTTCTACAGAATCAACTGTGTCTTCCTGTGAAATTCTGATATAAAATGAGGCTAAACTGTTCAATGACAACACACACACATAACCATGAAAAAAGCATACCTCAGTTCAACTTGAGCCGTAGTCGGGCACCAGTTTAGGCTTGAAGGAAAATCTGAAGGAGATGGCATACAATATGTGGACCTATTAATAAAATTGCTACAAATATTTTTAGAAATGTCACTGTGACGACCAATTTAGATAAACTGGATAAATATTTGTCAGGCATTCCAGAGCCATCATTATTATAGCAGTGGTAAACAGCACCATTTTAATGCACTTGAAAATGTTGCCTTGTACATTGATTGAGGAACTAACAAGAACATTTGAAACAAAGCACAGATCGACATCACAGTGATTTTCATTAAAAGTGCTATGATTTGTTTAGATGTGCCACTGTGAATGTTAAAAAGCTGCTCAGAACGGTTGAACATAAACTTTACTATCATTGTGCAATAGCTTTACCTGCTAAAGTGGTAGAATTTTTAAATGCTCAGCCTAGACACAGCATGAGAACTGAATGCTCAACTACCTCCTATCCATCCATCCCTACCAGCTTTCAAGGGTTATTTAAAGACCCTTCCTTCTTCCAGGGTTCAATCTTCTCTCTACTGTTTTCATGACACCTGTGCTTTTAAATTTCTTTATTGTCTTCTCCTGCATCTTTTTGCCAAAGATTTTGGACCCTGTGCTCTCTTTCGAATCCTTTGCTTCTAATCATTTCCCATGCTTTCTTTCCCCTACTATTTGTCGCTGTCATTTCTTGGTGGTTTGCAGTGTTTATTCTCAACATAAGAACAACAAGTCTAGAAAAACGAGGAACTCCATGTGCACGATTAGAGGTGGGAGTGGCATTACCATAGTTCTCAAGGTTAACATGCATGGTTGAAAACTGTGAGATCACTGGAGTTAATGGGAACTTTGACATAGTTTTCAATAAGACTATGATTTCACTTGGTATGATAACCATTTTCATTTCAGTCAAGATCCTTGAAGTCTAGATCACAAATATATCATTTTCTATCATACCGTATGCTAAAAATCTGAATATCTCAGCATAATCAGGCTTATGAAGTAGGAGTTTAACCTAAGGTCCACCGCTTACACCTTTCAGGATGCTTTCTTAATGACTTCTGACATAAGACATACAGGGAAAATTTTTCCAAGTAACAGTTAATCAGATAAGTGTATCATTATTTTACTTAAGTGGGACAAAGAGGTGACTTTTTGTACTTAGCCAGGTATTCATTAGACATTGTTTTGTCTTTTAAGATAATTGGATCTGAGTTTTTCTGCATTTCTTGAAAATGTCTTGAGAAGTTTTCTTTACCTTCATAAATTTAAGTTTCTTATTAAGAGATGACCTCACTGTCGGAATTCAAATGATTAAAGCATCAAGTTTCATGTAAAAGCCTTCAAATAAACAATATTTTGTTTCCTTTTCAGTTCTAGAAGTCTCTTCATATTCAAATGTTTCCAGAAAATTAGACAAGATAATAACATTGAGATTAACTGCAAACCCCAAATTATCATTTTCTGTAAAGCCACTTTTTCAGCTCATTTCTCTCATGTTACCACAAGATATTTGAAAAAGTTCATTTGATGCAGCCAAAATTAAATATTTCACAATTCTTATTTTCAAGGGAATTCCAAGAAATTCCCCTTTCAAGATAAGACTAAAGGAAAGGAGAAGTGCTGGATGGGAATCATGATGTATAAGCAGATCTACATAAAAACGTCTTAGTGCTTGCTGAATATTTTCCTTTCCTTAGAGTCAACGTCTTTTGTCATAATTGTGACAAACTTATGAACCATTGCAGATGACTTTGAAATTTCATTTTTCAGTGTCTGCATGTACCTAAAAGCTTCTACCAGATCTGCTTAGCAATAAAAGCACATAGCTGTGATTATGTTTAATATACGTCACACCACCTGGATGATAAAATTGCAAATTCTAATACCCATAGGATATCACATATATTTTTCACTAAGTCCTTATCCACAAAGTGTAACAAGAAATTCCTTCATGAAATGGATGCAGCTCCTTTGTGTAACTTCTAAACTTACTTTTTCAGAAAGACCCTTTTCTGTTGGAGTCAAAGGAATAAAAAGGAAAAAAAAATTATTTTCCTTTGGAAATATGGAACTAATAATATGAAGTGCTATGCAGATGTAAGAAATAAAATTGAAGGTGTTTACAGTAGAGCCAAGTTCCAGGAAAACGTGTATTTCATTGCAATAGAAGAAAACTAGCAAATAGAGTGGATTTTTTTATTCACATGTAGATCACACAGTCTTTAAAAAAGTTATGTGTTAAAATCACGTTTTTAAAATGTCAATGACTTATTTTCCTTTGCCAGTTTGACAAGATTAGCTGTAATGCATTTGCAGATTGCCACTGAATGGCAGAAATCCGCTGACCCTTGGGGTAAACATAACAGCCATTACTTTAAGATGTAATGATCCAAACCACAAGTAGTTTATTCCACGATTTCTACTAGAGCAGACTCTGTGTATTTCGTTCCTTCTCAACACGCTAAAACTGCACCTGTTTAATTATGCGATTGGATTGGATGACATTTCACTGTTTAACACTCTATTCTACCTAGTACCAAGTCTGCATGAGACATTCAGAGCCCTTTCAAGCCGGACAAACAGCTGTTGTTCTGGACTTGATCAATGGGTGGTCATGCATAGGAGCTGCATCAATTTCACTGAGATAGCTTTTAACCAACGTAAATCTAATGTTATCACTTTTATGACTAGACAAAACATAGATATAGATGTATCTTGCTCCTCACCTGCTTTCCTTCTGTCTTATATGGGTATGCTTCAGGCTGACAAAAACACCTATGCAGATGCACAGAGATCTGTTCACTGGTCGTGTCCCATGTCATGATTCCAAAAGTCTTCCTGTTCAGTCCTCCCCAAAACGAAGGGAGATTGTCTCCTCCTTGCACTTCGTTCTGATATTTACTTCCCTGGAGTAAAACAAGAGTAAAGCTACTAAAGCAAATGGAATTTGATTAAAAGCTCACTTTAGTTCAAATTTTTGGGACTTCATCAAGCTGTGCCTGCTCCTTCATGTCAGGAGTTGAGAGCAAACATTTAATTTTGCCATAACTCCTTCCTGATCATCAGAAACTGTTTCAACTCTCAAACTCAAAAGGAGGTTTAATTTAATCGCATGGCCATTAAGAGACTCCAGTAGGGGTGCTTCTCTTGGTCATAATAGTCAATAGATTTTAGCATTTGTCTGGACAACATGGGAAAGACAGCCTATTTTATGACTTTAAGAAAATCTAAGCTGCAGGATCTGTGCCATGGTGCGAGCACAGGAAGATTCATGCCAATGCATAGCAAGTATAAATCCATTCCATTGAGAGGAAACATTCTGTTCAGCAGAAAAGGGCTTGTGGGTGAAAGCTTTACATCTCAGGACTTCTGCTCTGTATTCACCAAGCATAGCCTAAGACTGGTCCCAAAGTTCAGCTTTAAACATTAGGCACTAAACGCTGTTTTTGTTTACACCAGAGTAAATGTGGGCACTTTGGTGGTCTCAGCGGCGTGACATAAGAATCAGTGCTGCAGTAAAGTGGAGCAGCACTTACCAGAATGGAGCAACTTCCCCTAGCATTTCAGCAGCAACTGCTTTAAAATCACATGTAGAGTTATATCAGTCTAAAGCCACAGAAGGAAAAGCATAATCATCCCCTTATTGCTCAGAGTAATTTTCAAATGCATTCCTAAACTTTGTGTAGGGTCTCTCAATGCCAGTATAGCTTGTCAACAACATTTTGGGGCATATGTGACAACAAATGTTTAAACAGGTCTTTCCATTCAACAGAGGCATTAAAAAACAGTATGTCCTTTCAAAAATTCTCTCCTGTACTTTAAATCCAAGAATCTTAATTCTCCTTTCAATGCAGGGTAAATCAGAACAACTCAGCTGGTATCAAAGAAGTTACACTGGGGGATAAATCTCGCATAATCTATCAAATAAATCAAATTCAGTTCATCTGTGTACACTTTCCCATGTATTCTGTGTTATTATTTGATACGTCTGTTAGAAAGAAAATTAAAATCCTTATAAACCCCAAGACAGAGTACATTCTCAGCTTCAAATGCAGTTTCAAAAAAGATATTTAACCTTTTTTTTTTTTTTTGGAAAGCAATTAAAATATCTGGTGGAATATTTATGACTCAATTAAACATTTAAAATATTGAAAAAGCTTAGCAATTATATCTTTGGTTTAAACACTAAATATGGCTATGTCAGAAAATACCTGCAGTCTCTATAGATTCCTGACAGGATTTGTTTTTCACTTTTGCTGAAAAAGCTATTCTTTGTAAAATATTCCCACACATGCCTAAGTTTATTTCTCAAAGCAATACCACAAAGGATATGACCTCTTTACTCCTAGTAACCTTTCATGGTGCTGAATTGACTTGGACATTGGTGCCAGTCAACACAGCTTGATTTGCTATGGTAAGAATAAGATTATATCTAACAGACTATGTCATTTCCAGGTTCAATAGGCACAGATTTAAAACTAGTCCTCTCTTTGACCCTCTGGATTCTCTTGAACTATTGCACCTTCTTTGACAATGTTTGTGAATGAATGAATTCATGACGACTCAAGGTTATTTTAATGATAATGGCAACGCGCTCACAAAGGAAAAAGGAAAAGGCTAGTAGTACTGGCACTAGTGCTTCTTCACCACAGCCGACTTCCTTTTTGACAGACTGACTGTGGAGTGAATTCCTGTTTATGGTCAAAGGCTGAAAGCTGTTGTGTGTCTGCAGCAGCGCCGCTGCTACTGATCTGTGAACATGACATGCCTGATAATATTGCATTGCCATGGCAACAACAAACACGGGGCAAAATTCTATTAGCTGGAGTGACTCACTGAGTCAAACAGATAATGTGATGGGCCTGGCCAACTGCCCAACAAAGGCTTATGTGAAAGTTGTGATGAATTAACTTTGCCTTGTTATGTCTGTTTTTTGTATAAATTCTCTTCTCGCTACTTATTAAGCCCTCATACTTCTGGTGGTTGCTCAAAATATATATATCACAGAGAAATACTTCAGCAGCAATTAGCCAGTCTGATGCCTAATATAGGGCTTACGCTGCTTTGTTCAAGAGGTGCTTTTTTCTTTTTTTCCTTTTTCTTAATTTCTCTGCAGGTGATTTATGTGGAAAGACAAATGCATTGTTCCTCAAAAAAAACCCAAAAACCAACAGTCCCCTCCAAACTATTTGACAGTGTCTGAGAGGTGGGTGTGGCTTGGAACAGTGAAGCATTCGCTTATATATTCATGCAAGCTTCTCTCTTAAATAGAATTTCCATAGTACTTCTCTCTCATCTGTACAAGCAAGTAGAAAACCTGTACCAGGCATCATCTGGACCTCACCTACAGTATTTTAGATCACTACTAACTGAAATGAGGGGTGCCAGATAATATTCTCTTCCATGACTGTAAAAGTCAAAAGCAGTGCCTCTGACCCACAATCATTTCAGAAGAACAGTTAATAACCAGCAGTAATCCAGGTACCTGCCTCTGGACATTAACCATCACTTCCAGTGTTCATACATCCAAGCCAATAGAGTCAAGACATAACTGCAAGCCACCAAAAATGAAACTTTAACCAGGAAATGGGTGGCTGGCCTTGCCTTCTAATCACATTCCCGTCACAACTCTTTCTGTGGAGAAGTTCCCACACGAAAGGGCGAAAGGTCAAAGCAGACCCTAAGGTCACGAAGTAAAGAAAATCAATATATGAGACCAGAAGACAGTAGGGGGCACTAAGTACTTGCAGCCCTTCACTCCTAGAAGGGAAATCCCAAATAAAAGACTCAAAAATATGGAACTTTAGTGTTTCAGCACCAGGTCTGAGCATGAGAGCTTGCAATTGCGGTACATATTCTGTAGGGTACTAACTCAAAATAAAAAAATGTCCACTAAAACTAAGAATACATTAGTTTTCATGTTCAAGGGCCGTGTTTTCCTCTCCTGGGGGGCAAAAAATTTCTTGCAGAAAAAGAAAAAAAGAGAAGAAAAGCAACCATCTTTAAATCATCATCATCCTGAGCTTGGTGAGTTTAGGGTTGGGGGCAATCTCCCATCACTTCTATGACACACGTGATCACAAATACACCACGAAGTCAGAATATAAGAGTCCCAGCATCTGGAGGACATGAACATGGAGGATAATATTTTCGTCCAAATTCTCATTCTCTCTCTTTTTTTTCTGTGTCCTAGAGATCATGTATTGGGTCACACTGACAGGGTTTTCATGAGGCACAGTCAAGGCTGCCACAAAGCTTCTCATGCACAGAGACTCACAAGATTATATGGAGAGCTGTGAGAAAATTAATGCAAACATGGACACAGTTACACCTATCATGAGCTTTCTGGAATCTAGCCTGGTCTACTGGCTTATCCATTTTGTGCTGCTCCCTGCTTCCTGACAAGAAGGGAATGTTTTGCAAGGTGAAAAACAGCATTGCTTTAGTGACAAAATGGGGAGATCTACATAGTCAAGATTACATTCAGTATGCAGATGGGACAATATTTTCTGATTTTAGATTGCAAAAGGGTCTGAATTGTACCTGTGGGATGCTTAGCTGAAGTTTTCAGCTTTAGTTGTCTTTGTCTCCTAATCTATTTGGGAATTTTAAGGCAAAAACCAAAGAGACAACATAATTTTTTCACCATTTTTATCAGAGACTCCTGGCACCAAAGGCATAATTGCTTGACCTAGAACCTGCCTTCAAGAAAAAATAGTCAATGTTGATTTAAAAACTTTGCTTGACAGAAAATACATTACTACCCTAAGCAAGCTGTTTAATTACTCTCTTCTCAAAATAAGCACTTCTCAGTACTCTAAAGTTCCTACTATAACAGTGCCACTCCCCAAACAGAGCAATTTAAAATAGCCATTTTATCATTTTATCTGACCTGTTGAATAATTTGCTTGAAAGTGTCCTTTCTGCCTTATGGCTCAGAGTCTGAGAAATATATCACAGCTATTTCACAAACATAGATTACATTAAATTATAACTATTTTTTCTTATTAAAAACAACTCCATAGCTTCAACTTCACTCCCAGCTGTTAGATAATGATCTTATCTTGGTCACAAACATGCTGAAATAAAGTAGTCAGAGAAGAGTTTGTTTGAACAACTCCTTTTTCTTTTAGGCTGAGAGATATATGCATAAAAAGGAACGTTCTAGCAATTCTAATAGGGAGTCTCTCCCTTCCATCCCCACCTTCAAGCTCACCAGGGAATTTACAAGTCATCCTGAAAATATGTCTTCCTGGGTTAAAAGTGCCCCAGCAGAGGTAATTTAATAACTGAGACCTTGAACATTCTATTCAGAGACCTACAATGGCATCAGGCAGGGTTCTGAACTGTGGTAGGGTTTTCTTAAATATAATTAATACACTTTTCACACGTTTTAAATATTGGTTTCGTTAGTCCCTTATTTTGGTTAGTCCTTCATTCACAGAAGCTACAGCTCTACTGCGACAAGAGGCTAAGTGCTCAGTGCTTTTGGCAGATCCCATTAATTAACTGTGGAGACTGTTTTTAATCCAGAATTCTCTGCCTGCCTCTGCTGCCATCCTGGTCCTGCTCTTGTGAAAGCATTGCCGACATTTAATTAAGTTGATACAGCAAAGACAGCTTCCATTGCTCTCCTAGGAAGCTACTGCTCCCAGACAGTAGTTTGGTTACTTGGATGGAAAACCTATTTGGTTACCTTAGTTAGATAAGCTATTCAGTATATTTAATGGTACCTTTTTTCCTCTAAAAAATATAATCCTGATTTTAAAACAACAAACAAGCAAACAAACAGAATTTTTAGAAAATTTGAGCTATTTCCCTTTAAAAATAACCATGTAGTGAAAACAAACCCATAGCCATAGTATCAGACTATTTTCTAATCAGTAAATGGTTGTCAGATTTCAGGGTATAAGAAGAAAGCAGATGTGGGTTGCCTGCATTAATCGGATGTAACCAGAGATAATGCTGTCACAGAATAACTACCACACCTCTTTTCATTGTTGAAATGAGCAAATACCAATCCCCCACATTTACACAGTGAATTTAGGGTTTCTCCTTTCCAAAATCAGGCTAGGAACAACCTGGGTTGTTTTTTTTTATTATGACTGTTTTGTTTTTGTTGTTTTTCATATAGCTACTGGTTATTCAAACCTGCTGAGTATGAATCAGCTTCAGCCTTGAGCTCTTTTTGTTCTCTATTGCCGTTTGAGTCTACTTAGAGAAGACAGCTGGGATGACTTAAGAAAAGGTAATAAACCGTGTCATGACACTCCTCCACGGAAAAGATTGTATTTTACAGGAGCAAGGTCACAGTGCATCATACCTGTAAGGACTGGGACAGGAATCTGTTAGTTTTTTGAAACATGTTTTGTTTTGTGAGATAATCATGGTAAGGGGGAGAGAGATAAAGTTGCAAATGTATCCCTTTTTGTCTCACATAATTGGAGATACTTCTTTGTTGAAGTGCACATATATATATATACGGCAGGATGGATTGCAAAGTTACTGTCAGACAAAGCTAGAAGATACACAACTAGGCAGAATGGATTCATGGAATCATAGATTTATAACATCATTTAGGCTGGAAAAGTCTTCTAAGACCTCAAGTCCAACTGTTAAGCCACCAGTAAGCCATGTCCCTAAGTAAGCCACCAGTAAGCCATGACCTCAGCTACTGGTCTTATAAATAGCTCCAGGCATGGTGACTCCACCACTTGCCTGGGAAGCCTGTTCCAGTGTTTGACAACCCTTTCAGTGAACAAATTATTTCTAATATCCAACCTAAACCTCTCCTGATACAACCTGAGGAAGAAGGGGGAGAGCATGCCTTCCTTACAGATCCTTTTCCAAGTATTTCACTAGACCTATAGTGCCAGGAAGAGGAGCAGCAACTGCCACTCTTGCCGCTGGTGTTGGCACTGCATTGTCCATTGTAACACGGGGATGCTCCAGCAAATTAATGGTTCCCAAAACAAAGGTGCAGTGACCTAGTGCTGTTGTGGAAGAGCATTATCACCCTCTCTATTTATTCACTACAAGGAGGTCAGTCTGCCTGGCTTCTTTCAACCATGGCTAGTGAGTGCGAAGCTGAATGTGTGCCCTCTCCATGCGTGTGGCTGCATTTCACCGGGTGCTGCCACACACCCAGGGGTGAAGGAAGCCAGAAGGTCAGCTCTGAATAACAGCCTCAAAGAGTTTAAATAAGCTAAGTCACCTTCAATCTTTAGTGAGTATTTACCCCAATTTCAATTGAAACACCCTCATTTTTACATCTCAAATGGCTTTTTGTCTGTTTTTCTCATTTTTCATCTTGGCTCTTGGAATCTAACTCAGATAAAAGAAGACTCCCGAAAGGAGGTAAAAAAAGCTGTACTCAAATTGTCCAACCACACAAAAAATTACAGGAAATAAAATTTTCTTATGCAAAGTTTGCAGTCTTGCCGGAGTAGGAACGTTAGGGCAGTTTTGGAATAAGCTTCTAAATGCCTGAGACTTATTTGGACACAATGTGAATGCTAAACTACATGCAGTTTGCCCATCAGTAGGTGAGAAGGATCTGAAAGAGAATAATACAAAGCATAATTTGTTGTGTCGGCTGGACCAACAGGTGGGGTGGCTGGGAGCCCACAAAATCCAGGTGCTGAAGAAACCCGCTGGTGGGCAGGTCATATAATGTAAAACTCCCCTCTTTACCTCTGTAACAAAGACCTCTCCCATCGACCCTATGGAGATTCGGTCTGTCTGATTGGCCTACAGACAGACATTCCTTGTATCCTTAAAAGGATATAGTCCAGCACTCATCCCATCCCCCTCCTTAACCCCGTTGGTTGTTTTTTGTATTACCTCACTTCCCTCCTTGGATCCTATGTAAGGCTATCCCAAACGGAAGCAGGCCCTTTTTTGCTGCTTGCCTTGTCCTTCCCTCTCTGCCCCCCTGCTGCCCTGGACTCCTGGTCCCTTCCCCCCTTGCCTCGCCTTTCCCCCTGCTCCCTCGCCTCTCTGGAATGCATCGAAACAGATAAGTAATAAACTCCGAGGCTTCAGCAAAAGGCCGCCTCTAACTCTTTGCCTCTAGTGACGCCTGAGCTGGCCAGCTCAGTGAGAGTGGCTGCGTGTCTCCGCCGCACTGGTGAGAAGAGCTGATCTGCAGGGTGCCAGGAAGCCCCACCAGAGATTCCTTTGCAACAGGATTCTCTTGGGACAAGCAGAGATCTCTTCACCAAAATAACGCACCACGGCGTTAATAATTAAGAAACAAAAAGTTTCTCTTAATCAGTTTGCCTTCCCCTCACCCCAGGTTACATTTTCCGTAGCTGTTAATTAAGCTCTGCAAAAGTTACTAATCTCGATGAACTTTTGGTAGTAGGGAAGCATAAGGTTACTGCTTATGATTTTTCATGTATACACTCTGAATACACTCAGACAAGTTCATTCCTTCTGATCCTTTTCTGCTTCTTGTTTGGATGCACACACATCACTGGAAATTAATTATGCTGGAAGATAGCAAAATATTGGGCTGAAGTACATTGGTTTGGTACGTTTTATAGGATGTCAACAAAATCAGATTTACATGCAGCGAAACATGCCTGGAGCAATGTTTTAATATACTTCTTTTTTATAAATTTCACAAATTGTATGTTTTCCATTTTTTAATTAATAAATTATCAGAGATGCTCATGAAAGTCAGAGAGTAATAGCATTGCCTAAAACTAGACACAGCGTTGATTAGACAGAGCTCCTATTTCTCCTGCAAGTCTGTCAGATGAGGTACCTGTTCTGAAGGAACCTGCCCCCACTAACTCACTTAGAAGTTGTGCTGGGGCGCACACCCGGCAGAGCCAAACTGCTACAGGTTACGTAACCCTGCAGTGTATTTTAAACAGCTGGTGTGAGGCAGAAACTGGGTTTTTTGTTGGTTCAGCCCCTCTTCCTTAGGATCGCAATTTGTGCCTGAGACTTCTACGTGACACCAGAGCAAGATCAACAAAACAGCTGCCTAAAAAGCAATCAAAGTTGTATATTTAAGCTGTGTTCTGACCCAATTCTCAGAGATAAGGTGTTATCACACTAAACCCTGGTGCCAACCCAATTTCAGAAAATTCCCATCTTCTCTATTTTTAGCTTAAATATAGTTAGAAAGATGAAGTTATTTTAAATTAAATACACTTAAAATATATAAATAGAGCAAAGAAGGCACTGCACCCAGAATAGCTTTACCAGACTTGCAAAGTTACATTTTCATTTTAATGAAAAAATAACATTAAATAGACGGTAACATTTGCCTGTTGGGAGATGAGAACAATATAACCACAACGTTGTATTTTCAGTGGTAACAAAAGGAGATTTCATCCTTGGCTGTCTAGTGTGACGTTTATTACATCTTCAGCAAATAAGAGAGGCCACTGTAGAAGATTGTGAGATGTTTATAGACACAGTAGCCTGGAAAGTCAAGTCACTGTCATCTGTCCAATGCTAGGTTTTTTTCTATTTTACATGAAAGATCATGAAGAGGACTCAGTATTATACCTAGACAAGAAATAAGGCAGTGGTGCAATTTTTCATGTTCCAAAGAAATCATGCTACAGAGATTAAAGAAATTCATCCAGTATGGTACTCAGCTCTCTAACCCAACCTAGTAAAATCATCTTTAAGTTACAAAGTGATCAAAATTTTTACCAATTATACACCCAAATTTTTTTTTTACCCTAAGGGAACCTGATTTTCATGAAAGATCAAACAATTCATTTTGGAATAGCTGAAACTAAATAGGTAGTTTGTCTTAGAATGAGTTGATGGAATAGGTTTGAAGGCCAATAGGGGTGTTCTGGTTTCTACCTGTTTTAGCAGAAGACTCAGCAGTGGTAGGTGACAGGAGTATCAATGCATGGAAAATAAGCATTAAAGTCAGAAGAGTATTCCATTAATTAGAAAAATGGAAACTATGCAAGTGTTTTGCATAAAAGGGATCTGAAAAAGTGGACCTACACGATGTTTTTGCCTGACAAGCACAATTTAATTTTTGTATTAGTAATAGTATTAATTATGTATCCAACTACACTGATAAAAATATTTTTTTATATAGTGTACAAAAGTTGATTTATCTAAAAATAAACAAAATGGAAATTTTGATCAAGACATTGGATACATTAAGTCAAGATGTCTCTTGTAACAGCTGATGATATTTTATGTATCTACTCATAAAAATGCTACAGCTCTCTAAAAAAATAAATATATTAAATACAAATAGAATGTATTATGGAAGGTAATTTTAAATATTTGATGATATAATTAAGGATTGTTAATGTTCTTTATTTTCAGATTAAAAATTCATAGGGATTTTCATCCTTTTCATCTTTATTAGACATTGAGTTAGTCATAATTATTTGTTTCATATATTACAAACATTTCATGAATAAAAACTATTTAAAATAATAATAAAACCATTTTCCTTTAATTGTAATGACTGCAGTGTACGATATATTGTATGCAGTTACAATGCACAGTCAGCCATTATTTCTCCTGCATTTTCCTCACTTGAGTAAGACAGACAGAGGCTTTCCATTTTTAAAAAGATAAATTTACCAAAAAGCTAAATATTACTGAATTTTCTCAAAATTAAAAAGAAAAGGAGTTCATATTGAATCCTTCAAGTTCATATTTGGAAAAAATTCTGGTTTTCCCGGGGATAATTTTACTTCTTTAGTATCATGGCACTTTGGAACAGCGCTCCAAGGGTACTTAGAAAGCGTTACTTGAGGAAATAATCTTCTACTCAAGGAACATGGTGATTGAGAGGGCCCTTGCTGCCCAGATGAGCCCTTGCTATTCAAGGCTTGAAGAGTTTTACACACAGTATCAATGCCATTTTCATCCTAGAATCTGTAGGGAGATGACTGGGAGCAATTTGGTTAGGGTGAAGAGAAAGCATGTCTGACATAAAGCAGTGTTCTGCCATGTCCAGACAATCCCCAGTATTGGACTTTCTGCCAGTGACATAAATTAATGCATAGCAGGGGCTGGGGAAGGAGTCATCCTGCCTATGTCCTCCCTTCCCACTGAACTGCAGTTGAGAAATTTAAAATGCACAGTGAGGTACCTTGTATCCCTATTTTTTTCTTATTCTTTTTAAAAACATAAATTTTATATTGTATTTATTTGTAATATATAAAAGTAATTTATTCTATTATGATTAAAAGCTATAGCACACTTATTCCCTAAGTTGAACACTGCCATTTTCTTCGGGTAAGAGCCGATATGCATAAAAATTCTTTCTGTTCTTCGTCAAAAACTTTTAATGTTCTACCTCCCTTCCTCAAACACCGTATCAGCCTCTCCTGTTTCTTATTTGGCATCTATCTTAATTTTAATATCCTTTTTTATACTGAAGATTCCTTGGGAGCTCTGAAGGTAGTCCTGCCTTGCTTAGTCTGGTAGCTCTGGTAAATGTTTAGGCAAAAACGATAGAAGAGCCCTGCATCATCATAAAAATCAGCTATTAGTTATAAGCTTTCACAGCTTTTCACAGAAAAGGGGGCATTTTCCTCCTTGGATGACCCTAGAAGAAGCTGGACTTGGAGAAGCTGGACACTGCCACAAACAGGAGGAGGTTGAATAAACCTTTCTTTCGGTCCCATGTTAGTGTACAGAAAAGAGAGGAAAAAGGGCTGTAGGCTTCCTTCCAGGGACATAGTAACAACTCTCCAATGAATGGAAAGTTTGGAAGCAATTTTCAAGACAAGATCTAGTTGGGGTAAATATCTCCAAGGAAAGCAAAGCACAAATAAGAGTTAAAACAAGAGGAGAAAACAAAACAGTGAAGACCAACATATGAACTTTAATTACAAAGTCACTTTTAAAAAGGCTCTTCTTGCTTTTATGACTTATTTTTTCTTTGGGGTCTTTCTATTATTTTTTATTCATATTTTCACTTTTGGACTGTGTGTATAGGAAAGAAAGGTAAGGATAGCAAATTGAAAAAGACAAAAGTACATAAGAAATAAGAAAAGAGGGAGGGGGAACAGAACTTCGTTTTGTTGTTCAGAAAAGCAGAAAAACCAAAAACAATATTTAACATTTTTAAGTATAATTATAATAACTTTTATGAACTTTTTTTCCTCTCAAAACAATTTCACCAATTGTAATTTTTTTTTCCACAATTAAAAAGAGAGCTGTTTTAGATTTTTCTTGTTATAGCAGAAAGGCCATGGCCTTAACTATAAAAATATTCCTTCTAAATCTTTCTGTCTTCCTTCTTTGCCAAAATCAGAGCTCAAGCATTATATTCTCAGAACTTGGTTTGATTTGAACAGTGAATATGCATTCTTCACTGACTTCAGACAAGTCATTTTGGGTAGGAGTCATCCTCTCTCGCTTAGATTTTGAAGTACGCAGTAAGGCATCTAGACTTCATTCCTTGCCACAAAAAAAGCCTTCATAGGGTAACTAGTCTCATCCTAAAATCAGTGTATGAAAGATGCTCGGTAAATTCTTTCCTACAACCTTAAAGAGAGTCTAGGGTGATTTTCCAAAGCTTGAGTGTCTATCTTTTAGTCATCTAAAGTTAGGCAAGATAACTCCCACTCATAATTTCTCTCAGTTTCCTCCTCTGTACAAAAAAAAAGAAGATTGTATTTTCCTGCTTCCCTGGGGTGGTAGATACCTAACTTAAATAAAGTTTATAAAGCAGGTTGCATTTGCTGGACAGAGCTGTTATACAAATGCAAGGTATGACAGACAGACGGATTGAATAAGATAAGAGTGAAACTCTTTGACATGTCAAAGCAGTATGGATGCCAGATGATATTATCTGAAAAATTCCAAATACAGAAGTCAAAGGGGTCTGGGCTTAGTTGAGCCACATAAGGAGTTCCCATCAAAGAAGCAGTGGGTTTAGTTATACCATCATCACAACTCAAAGGAATTCCAAAAGTTTGCCTATTTTTGTTATCACACTTAATTTTCTGGAGTTACAGAGGGAAACATTATGAAAAATATGTGAGTTTTACTGCTTATGCATTCCTGAACTTATGATCATCCAAAGTTTTAGAAAATGCACAGAATTTCTTTCTGTGGACAGAGTATATAATTGTTCTTCTGATATTTTATCAGATTGGTTGTATGAACGGAATGGCAATTTCAGCTGTGAAATGTAAATTTCACTTATGGTGCTGATGGTGCCTATAGGAAAATTAAATATGCATTTTACAATGCCATATGTAATTCACAATTGTGTATATAAAATGATTGATGTAGTAAAAGGTCAGCAAACACAGACACATCCATGCTATAAAAATACTATCAAAGTGATTAAAAAGAGAGTCAGTAGGAAAAAAGACAAGAAGAAATACCCAGGAAAACAGGTCAAACACAAGGCCTAAAAGATTTGTAGCATGAATGTGTATTTCTGGAGACAACACTGCTCAGACAGACTGAGCCAACTGTCATTTCCACATAGCAAAGGGACACCGTGGAAGGAGACAAGCATTTATGCTGTACCTTGTTACTGTTTTATGGCAAAAATGAAATTATATCTACACATGCCACCACAAGACTTTTAAGTCTCTTTTCTCCCCAGTGACCTAAACCACAAATTGTAGTTGGATCTACGTATTGGACAAAGTCATCTGACTTGCAAAACATCTACCAACCACTATAGAGGCATCAGGTGATTCTTGATGCATACGCTGGGCACAAAGAAGAAACTAATAAATAATACACTTAAACTGAGGAAACCTGCAAAAATGTTTAATTAAAGGTATAAATTAATTTTCCAGTATTTATAGTATTTGTCTTGATTTTTTTTTTTATGGTTAATTTGAGTTTCTCTTGATATATCTGCATGTTTCAGAAGGTGTGAGGCCAAAACTTACACTAATTACTCCCTAGCTGCATCCACAAATGTACCTCTGTACCAGTATTTTTCAGTGTAAAGCTAGTACAAAAGCCTCTCTGTAGTCACAATCAGAACGGATTGCATCCTCCACTAACATCTAGGAGGGATTTGCAAGTCATCCTCTTCACTAAATTGTGTGTTTGGGAACACACTAGGTTTCCAAATATTGTTTCGATCGCTGACTGGGGGAGATACCTTTTGGAAACAGAGAAAGGAGAATGATAAGCATTAAGTAGCTTGTGCAAAACAATGAATGACACACTTCTAGTCCATCTGCTTATGGGCATGGTGGAGGAATCTTGAGATCTGTAAAGTTTTACTTGAATTAACTTTCTGTTGCCTGGATACTAATGTGAAATGTCTAGTATGAAACATTAGATAAAGCAAAATCATTTCAAGCATTTGCAAGTGTATATGTAAGTTATTTTTAATTATTATTGCCTGCTCTGCTCTGTTACAGATCCCCTGTTATTTCCTGTGTACTAAACAATGACAACACCACACTACTGTCAGGTTAAAGAGACAAAAGAAGATTTTTTTTCATTACAGCTCAAAAATGAAAGGTTAGATCAGGTTCCAACAGTGAAAACCTAAATGCATCATAATGAAGGATAAAATATCCTCTAGCATCCATATGATAAAGTACACCCTGACAGCACAAGCAGAGCCATGGAGGAACACATTTAGAATAAGCATAGGAACCAACACAATAAAATGTTCATTTTCCTCCAAAGATATTGTGAAAAGTTCTTAGCCAGTCGATTCTAATCAGAGAGATAAGCACAGAATCAGAGAATCACAGAATCACAGAATTATAGCAACGTTTGGGTCGGAAGGGGCCTTAGAGATCATCTCATTCCAAACCGCCTGCCACGGGCAAGGGACACCTTTCACTGGATTTGGTTGCTGCAAGCCCCATTCAGCCTGGCTTGAACATTTTCAGTGATGGAACATCCACAGCTTCTCTGGGCAGCTTATTCCAGTGTTTCACCATCCTTATAGTAAAGAATTTCTTCCTTATAACTAATCCAAATCTACACTCTTTCAGTTTAAAGCCATTATCCCATGTCCTATCACTATGTGTCCTTTTAAAAAATTCCTCTCCAGCTTTCCGGTAGTCCCCCTTTAGACATTGAAATGCTGCTGTAAGATCTCTCCAGACCCTTCTGTTCTTCAGAATGAACAACCCTAGGTCTCTCCACCTGTCTTAACAGTAGAGATGCTCCAGCTCTCTGATCACCTCGGCAATCTCCCTCTGGACCTGCTGGAGCAGATCCACATTGTTTTTATGTTGGAAGCCACAGAGCTGGACACAGTGCTTCAGGTGGGATCTCATGAGAGTAGAGTAGAGGGATGACATCACTTCCCTTGCCCTGCTGGCCACACTGTTTTGGATGCAGCCCAGGACGCAGTTGGCTTTCTGGACTGCACACTGCTGGGCCTTGTCAAGCTTCTTATCAACTACCATCCCCAAGTTTCTCCTCAGAGCTGCTCTCAATCTGTTCTTCACCCAGCCTGTATTTTGCTTGGGATAGCCCCAGCCCAGGTGCAGGACCTTTCACTTGGCCTTGTTGAACTTCACGAGGTTTATAGGGGCCCACACCACATCTGTTCAACATCCCTTCCCTCCGGTGTGACAAACAGCACCACACAGCTTGATGTCATTGGCCAGTTTGCTGAAGGTGCACTCAGTCCCAACGTCCACGTCACTGACAAAGATGTTAAACAGTGTTGGTCCCAATACTAACCCCTGAGGAATGTCATTCATCACTGGTGTCCACTTGGACATCGAGCTGTTGACTGCAACTCTGAGCTTAATCATCCAATCAATTCTTTACTGAGGGGCTTGTGAATATACCAAATTAGTTCAGACATGTTGATAGTAAACAAAACTACCCTCTACAATTTCAACGGTTCATTATTACTACTACCAGTCAACGATAATAATAACCTTGCAGAAAAAGATGTACACAGCTTCACTCTGTGAAAAAGAACTTCCACTTTCTCACAAATTCTTAAAAATTACATTAAAAATAAAAAGAAAATGGTGCTGGGAGGCAAGCACTTGATCAGCTACTGAAGCAATGTCCATATGTTCATACCAGATTTCTGCAAATGTACAAAACCCTCTGCAACAAGACAATATTTCTCTATATGTTATGAAAGAACACCAGCTCTATATAAATCTGCATGGCTCACCACACCACAGAGAAATATGTGTATTTGCTAGTAGCTGCACTGCACTAGTTTGGTCAGGAGATTTTACTAAGCTCCTGAGACCAAACTGAAGGACCTTATGCAGAGAATTATTGCAACTGCAGCTACCATGATTTATGTCAGCTGACTTTCTGTCCATGTTGTTCTCTAGGCTCAAATGTTTCTTACCCTGTATTAGCTTCAGAAGTTTCTTTCATTCCTTCATTTTCAGGACACATTATTGTGCCAGTTTTCCATGCCATTGCAGATTACATCTGCCTGAAAAGATCACTACAATCTAGCACAGACTTTATATATGAGTTTTCAAATAACAGTCTTCTTAGGATAAAAAGGAAAGACTTTGGCTTTTTATTATAAATTACACATATTAGCTTTAACCTCAAAGAAATACTATCTGTTCTACAGAATTTTCCAAGACCTTCAAAAAAAGGACTTATGTTCATTTTGATACCACCTAGCACAGCAGTGTTTGGTTTTAACTGGAGCTTCTGGTTGTAGTCACACTTACAAAGTATGATAAGACGAGCAGTAGCACACAAAAGGTATAAGAACAGTTTACAGTACCATATCTTGTGAATAGTATTTTAGCAGAGATCTGAGTATAAAATACTTCGCAGCTATCCAGAATCCATGGCCCTGTGACATTAAGGACTACTGTAACTTCTAGGTGGAGAAGCTTGTCATTCGTACAGTGAGCATTGTCAGTAAGCAGATTTTTCCACCCACCCATCTCTCTTGCTTACTTTGTAGTGTTAGCCCCCATAAGCTGTTGGTGGTGAATGAGACATGTTCATGTAGAGTTCCCTGCAGCAACCATTGCCAAAGAGCAGCTGAGAGACTTATAATGATTCACTGGTGCACGATAGCTCTAATTTCCTCTTTCTGTTTTCAGTCTCTCCACATTTTCATTTTCTGATATTCCAGTGCCAGGACTTCTTTGTTCCTTTTTTCCTAAGGAAACAGTCTTTGTTGTTTAATTGAGGTAGGAGAACAGGACAAAATTTATTCAGTATGTTTCTTTAGACCACTGTATGTGTATTTATATGTACAGAAAAATGTGCGTACATGTGTGTGTATATGTATACATGTATATAAATATATGCATGTGTGTGTCTAACTCTCTCTTTCACTCCATATAGAGTAGCAAATCCCAGCTTCTGCCACCCGCGCTACCCTCCAAGAGAGACAAGCTTTAAGAACAACTCAGCTATCCAAATTTGCCTGAGGACATTTTCTTCCCTCTCTCCCATCCTCTCCTTCCCCCAAATACCCCAAATATATGCCTTCTTGCACTACCTTCAAGTGCTGTAGCTCTGTGAGAAAGTAAAACCTTTCTTACCAAAGATTTCACTTAAAGATTTTAGAAGTCTTTAACTCCTTTAAGTATAATGTACTTGAGGAAAGTATAGATTTAGCTTAGAAGTCTCTCATTCTCTGGTGCTGCCTTTTCTGATTATGTTTCCCCAAAGCACAGTTTGAGGTGTAGTTTAATGTTATTTGAAGTATAATGTATACTTTATACAGTACATAAAATTTTACTTACTTTTTCTTAAACTATACTTTGTGAGGGGTGTCAAGAGAGCAGAACTAAATCCCATGACGTTGTACAAGTGATTATCAACTGAGAGAGATTCAAAAAGGTATTACTTCTTCTTATAATAAAAGGTGTTGGATCTTCTTCCCTGGGTGTAACAGCAAGTCCTTGCTCGCATCAAAAGAAGCTTGTGTTGCTCTCTGCAAAATGTCCTAACTAACTCTTTCTAATATAATGGTGAGCTCTCTTGTCAACAACCCAACAAGCCTGCAGGTCAGATTTTTTACTCTGTAAGACAAGTAACACATGGTCACATGACCTTATTTCAGAAATTGTTCGGATCTTCCAGCTCTCCTTTTAAAATAAAATTTACATCTCTGAAAAAGGCAGGCTTGTTTAAGCCCAGTTCATGCAGGAAGTCCGCAAGAAGCTGATCCCAGTTTAGTATACACTCAGGCAGACCATCCTGGCTATGCAAGATATCACTCCTGCTTTCTCACGGAGTCTGAAGGATGAGAGGCTGTCATTTCCATCTAAAATGCACAAAAATATGCAAGAAACCAAAAGAAGGAGAAACTACAGAAATTTATCTCAAACACATTACAAGTAACTCACATAGGCATAGCTCCTATAAAATAAAAAATTAAATCCGTATCATGCCGCACTATATTTCATCCAATAATTTTGGGTTTCTAATTATCAAACAAATCACAGATTTTGTGCTGGTCACACCTAATTTATGAACCATATAGTATAACAGTTAATGGACTCAGTAGTTAATTCCCCCTTGTATCTTCTCCAGTGATATTCAAGTATTTCAGCTGAGATTTTAATTGATTTTCACAGTAGCCACTCGTTAATAGGATAATTTGTCAATACAATAATAAAACAATTGTTCCTCCAGTTTATCAGATAAGAAAGTTAAGGCTTGTTTCATTAATTGCACGCAGCTGTAGGGTTTTCAGGATGAAAGATATAAATCTCGATGGCACTGTGGAAAACTAGGTCAGAGGGCAGGGGAAAATTAGTTAAGCATGATGGACCAACAGTGACCTGTACAGGTGTTTGAGCTCACTTTCTAGTCATCACTTCCTCTGTTCTTATTTGGTTCTGGCAAAGCCCATAGGTCAACACATGCACTCTTGTGCCTGGTTTGAATTAAAAGCCAGTCTAGAGCTGCTCGCTCCCAAACTCCAGATAATGTTACCTATTAGAAGTAAAACATTTCACAGTCTTTATGTTTTCATGTATTTCCCAAGGAGCTTTGTTTACATCAGTAAGTGGCTCTTGATTCTTAAAACAGGAAACTTAAAATAACATTCAAATTATCCACGAAAGTGGAAAAAGAGTATTACAAAGGAATAAGCATTATTCATGAAGTCTAGAAGACTGCAGTGAAATAAAATATCTATTGAAAATCAGCCCAATCGATATAAATGTGTTCATCCATCACATGCAGCCATGTCCTCCCTTCCTCTCCCAACACTAACAATATAAGCATTTTTTTCTTTATTACTGAAAGCAGTATTTCCCATCTCCCTTGTTTTCAGCCTTGGATATTCTTCTCTGTACTGTACAACCTTCTGTATTGATATTATTCTACATTAAGTGAAAACTTAAAAGAGCACAAAAATCTAGCTAAAAACCATTACTTTCTATTGTAACTAATTAGCTTCAAACTCAAGTTTCCTGAAGAGAGAAAAGGCTCTGGTCTGACACCATGCATTCTGTATTATGTGAGCTTACTGTATTAATATGTCAAGCTGAAAATGACAAAAACTGTTGTTTGATCTTGATTGAAATCTTTCAGCTATACAAGACAAAGCTCCAACAAGTAACTCAGCCTCCTACATTAGTAAAATAAAATAGTCACACTGCAGCAAATAGGACAATGGCAGTTTTAGTAAAATGGGTGTTTCTGCAGCATAAGTAGTGGAGGGTTTACTTACAGAAATGGTGCAGAAAGGACAAGAAATAAGATCACTTGTCTGCAGTGCTTCTCGTATAGAGCGTTCAGAGATCAGTCATCGCGGTTATGTTCTGAGGTGCACTTTGGTGCCCTTTGATGCACCTCAGGTCACTGAGCAATTCTGGAAACCATACACATTTTGGTATTTATGAATGTAAGCAAGCGTGTATATTCACCTATGCAGATCCCCTGATCTGCAGGTACAGCTGAGCTTGACGATGGCTTTGCTTGCTAAATATAAACTACTGACTGATGGATGACTCTGTGCTTGCATTTGCAGAGGCTTGGGAGCAGCCATTTTTGCAATATGATTTTTCTGGCTTATCATGGTAGCCTTCCCTGTCTCCCTCCTACAGCTGACTTTTAGGCTTTACAGTCCAATTTTTATACACCTCATTTTGGGACATTCAAGTAGTGGGTGACACTCTTTGTTGGCTGTATTTCTAGTTTTCTCCTTATCAAGTTGGGAATTTCAGAGTCAAATCTCCCATCTCATTTTCTAAACATAGAGGTAATCAAAGACCATGAAAACCTGAAATAATTTTAACTCAATTTGACAAAATTGCTTTGTTTCAAATTCTCGGAATAAGGGCACAAGAACTGCAGGAGACAAACAAATAAATAAAAAAAAACAAACAATTTATGTGATGCTTAATGGTTCACATTTTAAGCAAGCAGGCTCATCTCAAAGAAAGCCTTCTTTGTTCAAGAAGTACAAAGTCGTTTAAAACAGAAATTCTGCTTCACATTTTTAAGAGAGGTTTGGTTACCTCGCTGATTCATGGCAATGAAGTCAAGTGCTCAATTGTTTGCTGGCAGGAGTTTCATTTTAACTTCCTCAGTTACAACATTGTTCATTCTTAACCTACCATAGAGAGCAGTTAATTCCAAACACCAATGGACAATATTCCTTTAAAGTTAATTTGTCAATTCAATCTCATTACTCTTCTTACATAAAAGGCATTGGGAAAATATAGTAATGTTCTTTGTTTGCTTGTTTGTACATCTAAGTGCTATAGATATTCATTAACTCCTCCTTGCAAGGAGTGAAGTATCTTTTTCAGCTGGGCACTGGTAATACATTTTTCTCACCATGGAAATGAACATGCTATTTTCCTGTCAAACACTAACAGCAGCACCATTAAATTAAATCTTACCTCGGTCGTCTATAAAGGAGGGATAGACTAAGAAAATAAATAAATAAAAAGGATTTCCCTTTCATAATATGTTATAATTTAATGAAGATGTGCTTATGTCACATAATGCACAAAGAAAATCTTATTTGCCAAAATTTCAAAATCAAATTTTAGCCACTTTTGCACAGTAAGTACAATAATAATTCAATGTAATAATAATTTAAAATATGTGTATATATAGAAAAAGTTGTGTCAAATATTGAGTCAGACCTCCCAACTGATATAAACCAACACACATTTTTTCAGTAGAACTAGATGAATTTATGTCAAAGGAAGAGCTGAACATCGAAAACAGATATATTGAAAATAGGAAATAACTTCTAACTTCTGTTTTACTAAGAGCAGAAAATTTCTGACAGCAGAATTAAATAAGTGTTTTCATGTGCCTTTAAATCTCTCTGTCTATAAATGTGGAAAAATATTTATGCTGGTTGAAATAAATATTTTCTGAAGCCTTAGAAATCAGATTATTTCTTTTGCTTAATTTCTGAGTAAATCACATTTACTAAGGGTAAAATACAAATGCTGTTATATCTTTTATAATTAAAGTTATAATTGATTCTGGCATTTCTAGTAATGTGGTTTTGTAAAATTGTATCAAGAACAGTGCATTAGAAAAGCTCCTGAAAAGCTTTTTTCTGTCACCCAGGAAAAAATGAAACAAAGATTCCAAATATTTCTTGCAGGATCGCATGGTCTGAAAGTTTGTGCCTAGACTGCATGAAGGAGTAAAAAAAAGTATATATTCAGAGAGACGGTACACAGAAGTGAAAGCAGCTGAACTTCTTGCAAACCACCCTCAGTTGTGAAAAGAGAGAGAACAGCGGCTACCATGTGGCACAAAACCTAAATATATATTATTTTGTTCCTTTTCGTTAAGACTGCATAGGGCATAAGTTGTTTTCAAGCATGCCTCGGACTCCTACAGCTCCAGCTGTCATGTGTAATTAAACATTTGGCCTCCACAATTACTCTACAGTGTACATATGCCAGTATTTCAAGCCTGGAATATGCATTTCAAAGAAGAATAATTCCCTGGAAATCCTAAATTGACAGGAGCAAAGACAGCCTGAAGGAAAGTAGTCAGAGAAAACTGTAAGGTCGGGATCTAATGATTAAAAAAGAAACTTCAAGAAGAACTTCAACCCTTAACTAAACCAATGGGAAAAAGAACGACAGTTGGCAAGCAGATTTCTGCATAGGGATCCTGATTAGGGAGCCTCTTGGGTTAATTTAATATTATCAGTGTTGTTCACCTTGCTGTAGTATGCCTTACCATTAATACCATTTAAACAGATTTCTTTTTTCTTAAAGCATATTTGGCATCATTTATTTTCCATGAATACTGATCATGGCAATATTAAATTTGATGATTCATATTGAATCTGAGGTTGATTTATAGCAAAGGGAGTTGGTTTTTCGGTTGGTTTGTTTTTTTCTTTTTTTTCCTTTTTTTTTTCCTCCTCTGCTTCACATGCTTGCATTTACTGCTGGTGCTGTTGTCCTAAGTAATGCTGAGTTTGCATTCCAGTTAGGAACGTGGGGTTTTTAGAATTTTTTATGAGGACCATTTGTAAAGAAATAGCTACATACCGTATTTCTAATGTATTTCTAGTGTAAAGAACAATGGATTTAGAGAAACCAAGACGCTTTTAAACAGGGGGAAAAAAAAAAAAAAGAAGTTGAGTTGCAATAAAAATTGAGTGAATAAATTTCTTGTATACAAAAACATTTTCCTTTAGAGTATGTCTGGGGTCTAAGGAGCTGTTTTCCATCCTAGATCATCTGCTTAGTAACAGTTGAGTGTAAAGGACTATGAATCCAAGAGCTCGAGGCACAGAGGAAAAAAATGGTGAAAAAATGAGCATTCTTCTATGAAGACATGTGAAAATGCACTCATCTACTTAGCTTTCTGAAAGTTAGACATTTAAGCCTGAATTGGTTCACCATAGGTTCCCTTCTATACTGAACAGAGAAAAATAAGCATTTCCAGTGTGCAACGCACTCAGTTCATTCTACACTAAAATTATTATGCATCTTTGTAATTATAATGCATTATTCTTCAACAGTAATTCAGAAAGACATTATAAAAGACAGACATGTACGACTAGAGCAGACCTAGATATCTAAATTTGAAACACCTGCATTAATCTGGGTTGAATTCATGCTTTATAATGAACATTTTTTTCTTGATTCTTAAAATCCTTAATATCACTTAGCTTTAGATAAAGTAACAGGAGGGACAGGAGCACTTCCACCAGTGAAACTGTATCAGTGACAATGGAGAATTACCTCAAAAGGCTGTTATCAAGCCTGCTAACCTGTTAGTACTGCAGGCATCCCAGCCTTTATTCCATTTCTGACTAAACTAAGGCATTTATCTTTAACTGACTGTAACTTACTATCATAATAAAAAATTAAAGTTCACATCATTGTAAGGTGCCATGGCATGACAGCAAGTTACAATGCCTGTCACTGTGAATGATGGAATGACAATAAATTCATGTGAACCCTCATGCACAAACACACATACAAGGAAACAATTTTTAAATGCAGCTTGGTATTAGGCTCTAGCCTGTCAGTGTTTTATACTGAAAAAGCATCTTTGGAAAAGAAGTAAGAGGACCACAATATGACTGAATCATCAACTTATTTTCAGCCCTATTCAGGTTAAAGTACAAGTAAAGTCACACTAAACTATGTGTCACTTTTCTCATGATTTTTGGTTTCACTTCAAAATCCAGCTCTGCCAAGTCTGAAGCTGTTGATAAGGAGTTGAGTACAGCTTTTCCTCGTTAGAGCTGATCACTGAGGCACCAACTTGGTAAGTAGGAGCTATCAACTTCATTGACTTTAACTGCTAATTTCCATATTTCTTTTAATAGCTGCTAGTGTTGCAGACTATTCAGGAGAAGAGGCAGCCTACCTGCTAATTCTGGCAGTGGAAGTAGCTTTGGAGCACTGGCATGAGACTGGTCCTTCTGGTTGAAAACACAGAGGAGTAACTCAGAGACAACTAATCTGTGTTACACTTCCCACCGCTCTTCCCAATTCTGCACCAGTCGAGTCTGGAAAGGTCCTTGCTCCTGCACTTCAGCTTTGTCCTCTGCATTTAAAATAAGCAAGTTAAATCTATAACTTGAGAGAAATTCATAGGATTCAACTATTTGAAAAATGAGCCACAATATAACTGTAAAATGCCAGTACAAAATTACTCCTTCTTAGAAGTCGCTGCCTGACTTTTCATTCCTTCATCCTGGGACAGAAGAATTCTGCTGTTTCAAAGCAATCTTTTGTTGATTTAAGTTGATCTAGATGTCTCAGAGGATAGCTGCTTCAAAATCAAAGCCTAAACATCCACTTATTGACTACATGCTGCAAATTAAGGGTGTGGTGTTAATGCAGGAAAATAATTACCTCCGCTCCCCCCCCCACCCCCGCACCTTCCCTTTCACTGGTTTTTCTTTTGTTTTCAAAAGCTCTCTGACCTTGTCCTTTCATTCTGAGAAGATGACTGTTGGAAGGAGGAAGGATGCTGAGAGACAAAAGATAGAAGAGAGAAACAATGGGAAGAGAGAGGGTTTCACAGGGTTTAGGAGACTGTCAGCATGACGGAAAGGCAGTGACCATTACAATTCTAGTAAAGTTCCTGTAATGGAAAAAAAACCTTGTGCTGCCTCAAGGCTGTGGATTGAGAAGTAAAATCTAATCTCTCCTCAAGTCAATCGAAAAAAGTCATTGACTTTGGTGCACACAGGATATCTAATGAACCTTAAGAGGGCTCTTTAATAGTTAGACATGCAGAATTCTGAAAAATAAGGGCAAGTGTGGAAATTTCACTCCATATTCAGACCTCAGCGGCTTTTTTTTTAATGAAATGGGATGATCCAGAATATTGTCTTTTCCATTACTACCTCCTATTGTTGTTGTTTTTGCCTACTTTTTTATTATTAGTCTCATTGCCTCTGTTATCAGCCAATGCTCTTATCCTCCAGTTGCCTGTCTAGATGAGCTCTGGAATAGCACACTGCTACTTTGATACATATCCGAAAAAAAAAAAAGAAAAATAGTATGAAGTGGAAGACACCACTTTTAGTCTCTTAATGGATGCTCCACAGCAATTCTTTAAACATGTTGTCCCTAAGGTGGTCAAATGATCCCATTCTGTCCTGTCTTTTCTTTCCAGAACTAATTATAAGTCTGAAAGTAGTTTAGCATGCTGGAAAATTTTACATGATGAAAAATAGGTTGTAGAAAGTGAAATTTGTCTTTTGATCTTTGGTCCCTTCTTCTTACTGAATAGTGAAAAACTTTTTTTTAATGAAAACTTGCAAATTTTGCACCCTGTGGGGATGTCTGCCCACTCATTTCTGAAATCAGTTGAAGTCTGGAGATTTGGAAGCACTTTTTTCTTTTTAATCTAAAATTTTATGTGCACTTATAAAGTTAGGAATGACTGCCCATGCAGAAGTAGGACAGAAATGTGGGGCTCGTAGAGAGTTGAAAATTAAATGTAAATTGATAACACAATTTTCTTACCCCAAGTATTCTTATTTTGTGTGTGGGATTAGCAGGGTTGTCACACATGAAATACAGAACACAATTCTGTCCAGCCTACCCTGGTGAAGCTGGAGTTCTGTGTCTGCTTTTGAACATCACACTTTAAGAAAGATAAATGGGAGAAACCCAGAGGAGAGCATGAAAAATGAGATAAGGTTTAGAAGACATGACCTATGAGAAAAGGTTGAGAGAATTAATTTAGTCTAGAAAAAAAAAGACTGAGGCAGAACATGACAGCCATGCCCTACCACATAAAAGATGGTTATAGAGATACTTTCTTCCTTATTGTGGGAAAAAAGTAGAGAAAAAAGGCTTAATTTTAAAAAAAAATCAGTCTAGATATTAGGAAAAAGCTTGTTATTGTGACACAGTCCTAGAGAACGCTGCCCATGAAGTTTCATTAATCCCTCCCTTTAGAGGTTTTTAAGTCAAGCTAGACAAACACAAATTAGGAATGTCCAAAGAAAACTTGATCTACTTAAAGGTGAACTAGATAACCCCTTGAACTTCCTTCCATCTCTAAATTTCACTGATTCAACACCTTCTTCAGACTTACCTAGACAATCATAGATGGGGGCACAGTGCTAGTCATTGACAAGGCTCTCTCTTGTTAGTCACACCTAGACCTTTAAAGCCTTTGTGTATGATCCATTGCCTGGGTCACAATACTGTCAAACCTGTAGTCATTTCAAAAGAAACAGCATAGCCTCTCTGCTTTGGTGGAGGGAGTTTGGAACTAGATGATCTTTAAGATCCCCTCCAACCCAAACCTTTCTATGATTCTATGATTTTGAAGACAAATTCCTTTATTGAATCAAATGTTTTCGATGCAATATTGTCTTCCTGGTCTGGAGAAGACTGAAATGATTGTTCTGAAAGATGTGAATATCCTCGCCTTTTATGCATCTCCCTGGACTCCACTGCTGCTCACGATGGAGTAGGGTGTGATTTATCTTGCCTGGCTGACATAACTTAAAGTCAACAACGGGATTCAGGTAAGTATAATGATGGACATGTCCTCTGTATTGCAAATGAGCAATTCCAAATGCCTAAATGTAGAAAATTGAAGTCAGATTAGTTATTGTCGGTCTAGTTAATTAATCCCGAAGAGTTTCTGGAGTGATTTGGCTGTCCAAGCATACATTGAAGGTGAAGCTATCCAAGCACACATTGAAGCCTCCTTGAAAGTGAGCTGTGTAGCTCCCCATAGTGTTCTGAATGGACTGACTTAGGTTTCAGTGGACTGTAAAAGTATCCCAGGCAACTAACTCACGCACAGACATTTGTGTGGGATATCTGGGGCACAATGTACCTGTCTTATTTTGGATTTTTACTGTAGGATGAACTGAATTGGGCTAATTCAGATGCCTAAGCGTAGTTTTTCTTGCTGTATGTTGTGCCTACAGAAGGATGCAGGTCTCAGTATTTCTATCAGTCTAGAAGCAGGCACCTAGGTTCACCTAACTGAACTGTACCTGTAATTTCCTAAAAGTGCCTGATTCTGTCCATTGATTGTAACAGGAATTTGCTGAGTAGAAAGGGACAATCTTACTCTTACAAATTTCTTTACACCAACTTGTGTGAAGTTAGACAAAATGAACCCTCTCTACTATGTTTACGCTGACAATAAAAACAAGGCTTTCATGATTAGGTAAGTGATTAAGAAGTAGGAAAATATGAAATTCTTTTGGGAAATGCCAAAGAAATGAAAGGGAGACACATAAGTCCAAAGAAGAAGTAGAGAAGTTGGAAAATGGAAAATAAGGGAAGAAAATATAAAAGTCCGGAAATGTGGTTGTCATCCAGAGGAACTCTTTTCCTTGTTGCTTTTTACTAAGCCTAACAACACTGTACTAAGCAAATACATGTTGAAAATAACTTAATTCTAGCCACAAATAAAGTATTTTATCCTAACTTTAACATCAATACAAATAGCATATAAAGCATATCCGTTCCAAAACCCATGTGCCTAATATAAAAATGGAATTAATCTCTCTCTCTCTCTCAAATGATTTTGATGTCCCAGGTTTAAGAGGAATAGTGTGGTTTGAAGGTACAGTTCTGAATAGGCATGGTGGGGAGAGTATTAGTCAAAGAGAAACACATCTTTCTTAGCATCACTCACAGGCGCATCCAATCCGCTTGAGCATCATGAGGTAGTGCATGCTATGTTTTCCAATTTGCTTCAAAGCTGAAGAGTTTAGGATTTTCTTTCTTTGATTCCTGAGGCTACTTTAACTCTTCACCCTTTGCCACCATAAGCTTCCTTCCTACCAGAATGAGTCTCTAATTGAATCACACATATGTAATAAAAGTTCCACTTAAAAACTTAAAAACTTACTGCAGAGATGAAAACACTTTATTTATATAAGAAACTGTATGACTAAATGTTTTCACTTATATAGTGTATGAACATTAACTAATAATTATGTTCAGCAGAAAATTGTCAGTCTTTCACAATAATAGTACAAATAATACAAGAGCTATGAAAGAATAGCAAGCAAAGCAATGATTTTGAAATTACAGCATAAAGTTATAAGTTAAAATACGTGTCATTACAGTCTTTGTATACTAAGGTATCACTGAAAATTAGTCATTTTGCATGTTAACAAGAAAGAGTTGCAGCAGAGATTAGATGGGAATAAAAAATAAGAATATTCATTAATTTGGCAGGCATAGAATGTATATCAAAGGATGGCTGCGAGAACAGTACAAAAACTCAGTCTGTGGTCAGTTCAGAGGTGAGCTTATGAAACATATCAGGTCACCAGAATTTCCCAGATGCCCATTTCAGCTTTCCTCAGCACTGACCAGGAGGATTAAGCACCTTTTGATTAAAAATAAATAAATAAAAATAAAGCCAACATATCGAATTTATCTTCCCTCTTCCATCTTTCATCTCTCTGAAGTGACTGCCAAAAAGTAGCATGGTGTCAACAGAGCAACATTACTGGTAGTTCCTGTAATGTAACATTTTATGTTAGGAACTAATTTGGAGCTGCCGAAATTGTTTTACATACCGTAACAGCTGTAGTACGGCGATGTAATAACAATGGCTTTCAGCCAATCAACTCACCTGTGTTTCAGCTGTTTGTGTGCAGATTAAAATCTCTAAATTCAGTCACCTTCTAAAATGTTCTGTCTGCTAAGGTGTTCTCGTCTGCTTGGTAGCTGTTTCCTCACCTAGGAAGCTATTCCCACCCACCATGGGCTCCTACCACACACACATTTTGTGCTCAGTTTGGAGAAGATAGTGTTTACAGATCATACTTCAGTGTTTAGAGTGAACTGTGCTCTCCAGTTCTAGAATATCTTAATAAAAATCCTATTGGAAGATATTTTCTTCCACAAAAGAGATTTTTTATTGAAATGGCAAAAAGCCAGTTCAGCCTACCAGTGAATCTATTTGGTGTTTTTTAGTTTGTGATTAAGTGGGTATCTGGCTTAGAATGGAGAACTGTCTGGAATCTTTAGTAGCAAGGATTGAAAAGAAGTTTGCAAAATCTTTTCCTGTAAGAGTCTGCTTTCTAAAGAAAATAAGTCAGTAAAATTTAAAATTTGTCTTGATATTAGTTGGTTTCATTATTTGCAGAGACATTATTATCATCTATCTCTAGTCATGTATTACTGCAGCTGATGTCAGACTGCCCTGTTGTTCCAGAACCACTAAAGATAATTGGTGTTCATTTCATCTTGCAATGACCTGAAAATGAAAAATATGTAGAAATGCAGTAGCTTCTAAAGAACTTTTGTAAGTCCTTTACTTATTCATGTCTTTAATTGCAGAAGAGAGACCCAAAGCCCAGTGTGCACCTGTACATTCTAAGCATTTAAATTTATAAATAATAAGATTTGACAGGGTCACAGCAAAAGTGGCCCAGCTGCAGGTATATTTAGGCTGCAGATTTACCAAGTGACTTAGAGCCACTGACTGGCAGATCTAGTCTGGGTTGCAATATTTTCCACATTTGAAAAGAGTAGAATCTGTGTGCCATCTTTACTCACTTCATTTAAACTGTTTATCACTTGTTTACAACAACTTAAGTTCACAATTCATGTATATTATTCCATATCTCAAAGTGTAGAAGCAAGGTTACTGACAACACAAGATTCATAGGAAACCTTAGAGCCACAACAAGCTTTTCAAGACACTTTGTTGTGTCAGTTGAATAAACTGAACTGAAACTTCTTCTATTTTTTTAAACTTTTTTTTCCTTCTTTCCAACTACACAGCAGACAAGATCACAAAAATATGATGTCAAAATAAACACATGTCTACACAGGTGACAGCCTCCGAAAGAGTCTGTGACCAAAGTAGCATGGAAGCATAATTACACTTTTGTTTTTGTGGAGCGTGGTCTTTGCAGGTCAGGGCTGAGGTCCCTGGCTGTGTGAGGGAAGTAAATCACACTTAGGTAGCCACTTTATCTTGACTTGGGAATGTCAGAAAATTTAGTTATCTGAGACAAAAATAATTTATTTTATTTTATTTTTACTTGTTTTTCATCCTTCAAGAGAAATAGAGGAAGATTGGTACGAGAGGGATGTAGAGCTGCACATTTTCTGAATGTTTATCCCACCTCCACCTGTACATCCCAATACAGGAATGTCAGATTGCACCTTGGAAGCACAGACAAACACAGAGGGCTGTATTCAAGCGTCAGCTATGGCTGTGGCTGACTGTCAAGTCAATCAAGCCTCTTCCAGAAATAAAATGCAAAGGATCCCGACAAGTAGAACTTCCCACAGTTTTTTCTCTTTGGCCATTCTGCTATATGGTTACTTTTCTTTCATCAGCCTCCTTTGAGGGGCTCATGTTACAGGTAGCATCAGCTAAAAGCCACCCACACTGTGAAGGGAGAGGATCATGCTTGCGGGTTAGGTAATTCTGTGAGAGCCCAAGGGCCTCATTATCTTGGCCCTGTCCTTGTAGGGCCATCTACAAGCACTCTGACATGCACCATGTATAGTTGAGTCAAAATAGCACTGTATGGTAGGAAAGTTTCATTAGCTTGAGAGATGCAAGTACTGTCCTACTGTCATCAGACCTTGTAGGACTCAAATGGAGCACAGAGCTCTGCTGAGTGGGTGCATTACTTTGGAGGTACAGCACTGTGTCTAAACCACTGAGAAGGTACCTTCATCTCCACTCATTGTCCATTTCACGATAAATAAAATATATTGCTGTGTTTGCCAGAGTTGCTTCTGAGCTTTTTGGTGGTGGTGGTGAATTATGATAACACAAGGATAAAGAGGTGGTCTGGGGCTGAAGTGAAATTGCTTCTGCCACAAGAAGGAGCACGGAAGAGGAAAAAGAGTGATATGCATGGAAGGGGAAGAGAAGAACAGGTGAGCCATGAAAATTTGGGTCTGCTGTTTCTACTGCTTCTGCTGGTCAGATCCCAACTTCCCTCCAAGTGACAGCAGCCTGATTCTACTACCTGCAATGGCCATGGGACCATTCCATAGCCATGATAATATCCATTTCCTTGACTGAAATCAAATATATCCAGATTCAGGATACAGGAAAGGGAAAGTACAGAATATTTCCCTCTGTTCCTGAAATGAGGCAGAAATATAAAAAAACCAAAACAACCAAAACCAAACAGAAGACAAGGATTCCTCTTCATTTTAGCATAATCTGTATTACTAAGTGACGACATGTTCCCTAATATTTAAGTGAGTATAATCATAGAATCATAGAATATTCTGAGTGGGAAGGGAACCACAAGGATAATTGAGTCCAACCCTTGGCCCTGCACAGGACCATCCTCAAGAGTCACACCATGTGCCGAGAGCATTGTCCAAATGCTTCTTGAACTCTGTCAGGCTTGATGCTGTGACCAGTTTCCCGGGAGCCTGTTCCAGTGCCTGACCACCGTCTGGTGAAGAATATTTTCTTAATATCCAATGTGAGTCTCCCCTGACACAGCTTCATGCCATTCCCTTGAGTCCTGTCACTGGTAAGCAGAGAGAAGGGATCAGTGTCTGCACGCAGAGAGAAGGGATCAGTGTCTGCACCTCCTCTTCCCCTCACAAGGAAGTTGCAGACTGCAATGAGGTCTCCCCTCAGTCTCCTCCAGGCTGAACAGACCAAGTGACCTCAGACACTCCTCGTAGGGCTTCGTCTTCAGACCCTTCACCATCCTCGTGGCCCTGCTTTGGATACTCTGCAATACCTTGATGTCTTTTTCATATGATGGTACTGAAAACTGCCCCCAGCGCTCGAGGTGAGGCCGCCCCAGTGCAGAGCAGAGCGGGACAATCCCCTCCCTTGCCTGGCTGACAATGAGGCCCCCCAGGACAGGGGCAAAATGCTGGTGTACTGAAGACAACAGAAACCATAATACTCAGGAAGGAAAGCAATCATGAGGTGAAAAAGAAACACAGAGTACATATTCTATACATAAAAATTCTCTACTGGTTTAAAAGTATAAAGCAATTTATTCAACTTATTAAACTAAGAGTTTATAAAATACCCTTGGACTCTGGTTTGTGCACTTATCAAATTCAAAACTTCACATATAAAAATGGCTAGAACTTGATTTCTCGTCTCGTATAAAAAAAGGTGATTTATATTTGAACTAACAATAAGTCTCAAGACCCACAACTATCTCTTACTGAGGTAGTTTTTTCTCCCTGGGGGAAGAGAAAAGCTATTGGAGCACACATAAAATTTAGGTGCTCTAAGAATTTCTCCAGGACTTCTATTAGATTTGCTATCAGAAGAGACAATAAAATGGGAATTTATGTTTTTTCCTTAACAAATCTTATGTTTTCTGATGCGGTATTTTGTCACTGCAATTAGGGCTGTTCCTTGAAGTAGCAAACTGGAAATTGGTGCCATGGTGTTTATTTTAGGTTTGAACATTTAAAGAATGTGAGGAATGTTGGGAAAATAAAGTTCATATATGTTATTCACATATTTTTTTTCTGACAGATTGCCTCTTCACAGAGTAAAGGTATAGCTTGATCATGACTTACAGGAAGAGATACTGATTTAAGCTGCTCTCCTCAGTAGAGATTGCAGCCATGTAGAAAATAAATTTACGGTTGCAGTAAGATTTCAGACTGTACCTTTTCTAGGTAAGAACATCTTCCTAATATCTCCCCAAAAGAACTGGCAACAAAGGAGTGATTGTGATGTGTAAGAATTTCTACTGTCAGTGCTGGATCACTTCTACGGTATGATAATGTTCTGTAAAGCATCTTTAAATAGTTTGTGTAGGGTTTATCTCATCCACGCACCTCTTGCATAAAGCCTGCTGTGATGCTAGGGATACTCATAGGACTTAGCTGGATTCACTCACTTAGTGAGCTTTCACATATGACAGTCTCCAAATCAGGGCTGGACACGGGAAATGTGCTGGGATACCCGTGGCAAATGCTGCAAACCCTGAAGCACAGACTGCTGGCCTCAGCTGGAGCACAAGTGCAAAGGAGCCTCTTTTGGTTGTCCTTAAACTCAAAGAGAGATAATTATGGTTACTGAACGGCTTCTACTTTCATCCAATTACTGTCTCTATTAGTCTACGGAATATAGTAACACTTCTAAGACAAAGACCAGAACCTCAAAGAAAAGTCTCCCAGCTGTGAATACTATTAGGCTAGAAAATAAATTTCACCTTATTCTCTCATTCTCTGGCCCTATAATACTTTACATTTAGGGCAATGCAGAAACACATTGACTATTACTCTTGTGTGTCTTGGTTAGTTGGGCTCTCTCCCAGGGAGCAAGCAATAGGTCTCCACAAAGTTTAGTCTTCTCCTATGTCCCACCACAAGTCTCATGCAGTGCTTTTAATCTTTAACACATTTAAAACATGAATCCAATGTTTGACCTGTGATTTTCCTAGAGGCAGGAGATCAAGTCACATAAGATCTCCGCACATCATTCCAGATAGAAGGAAGTCAGGAGTTAAATTCCAAGCAGAAACCCCATCCTGCCTTTTTTTTTTTCAAGTGAGCATGAAAGAAACAATGTCCACTGACATTTCATTTCTCAGACATGATTACTTGAATTGTAAATAGTAGTTTCTGTCATCCTGCTTCAGAGCCAAAGATTTTCAAGCTCAAAGAGTTTGAAGATAACATTGCCTCCTCACCCCTCTACATTGCTATTTCTGAAAAACCTGATGAAGTCTAAGTCTCACATAAGCAACTTGGATACTATATCCGGAAGGTTTTGCAAACCCTTGATTTATTCTGAGTTTCTTCTTTTTCCCCACTTCTATAGCACCATCTAGAAAACATCTGTTATTTAGCACGGAGAAGATGAAGAAAGGGAAGAAGCTTGTGATCGATTAACCTTGAACAGAAACCAGGTGCTCATCAAGCCAATCTATCACTCCCCTCCTCCACAGGACGAGGGGAAGAAATGCTACACAAAGGACATAAGTCAGGATAAGGACAGGAAGTTTGCTTGTTAATTACTCCCTTCTTCCCAGGCTCAAGTTCACCCCCAACTTTTCTACCTTCCCCTGAGTGGTGCAGAAAGTGGAAAAGAAGGGCTCTGATCAATTCATGATGTGACTGCTGCTCACACTCTTCTCCTGCTCCAGCATGGAATCCCTCCCATGGGAGACAGTCCTTTGCAGTCTTCTCCAACATAGGTCATTCCTGAGGGCTGCAGTTCCTGAGGAACTGCTACAGCGTGACTCCTTTCCACAGGCTGCAGTCCTTCAGGAACAGACTGCTGCAATGCAGGTTGCTCTTGGGGTCACAGGTCCTGTCAGAAAAACTGCTCCTTCATGGGCCCCTCTCCACAGCCTGCATCTTCCCTCAGGTCACATCCATCTGCTCTGGAATGGGGCCCTCCACAGCCTGCAAGATATCTGCTCTACAGGCTGAAAGTGAACCTCTGCTCCAGCACATGAACGAGTCCTCCCTCTCCTTCTTCACTGACCTCGGTGTCTATGGGGTTGTTTTTCTCACACTGTCTCAGTCCTCTCTCACAGTTGCTGTGCAGCAGTTTTTACCCTTTTGTAGAAATGTTACCACAGAGGTGCTACCAGTGTTGCTGACAGGCCCAGCTTTGGCCAGTGGCAGGATTTTTAATTTAGCATGGTACAGTAGGATCCTTTCAGGTGCAAGACGAAACATAATTTAAAGAGATGATGTTCTTAGCGATTGAAGAGACCCACTTGTGACCCTGGAAGTTGTTTAAGCTGCAATTTTTTGGAGTCTGGGAGAACATTCTTGGGAGGACACAATACACACTTTCTCTGATCTTGTATTTCACACATTACATCCACGTTGACAGTCGTGAGATGTGTTAGGTCTGTCAGTCAGAAAGTATGCCCAGAAGGCCATCTACGTTATAACCAGCACACAAGCAGCACATTTAAAAAACAGACCAAGCAAGTAAAAAACTTTTCTCGGACTCAGCTGTCTACATGTTCATCTCACACAGTGATTGCCTTCTTATATTGTTACCAGATAATGGTGTGAGATTTTCCACATTTTTTTTTTAGAAATGGCTAAGAATGGGTGAACACTTCTGTGATAGCTCTGTCACATTGAAAATCAATCTTTTCAACACTGGTGATGCAGCTTTTGTTTCAGGAAAATGGGGAATGAAATACAGACTAGTCTTACAAGGTTCTGGGGAAATTAATTAATTCTTCAACATGTCTACAGTGCTTTAAAAAGAAAAAAGAGTTATACTTGATATTAGGAAATCTCATGAACCTAATGAGACATGTCTTACATGTCACCACTTGAAACCATTGCTCTATTCCACAGAGCTGATTACAAAACATGCTCCAAAAATGCGGATTATTTTTTAGGGTATCAGTCAACAACTCTTCACTTCTTATGAACAAACCAAACTCTTCAGATTTCTTTGATTTCTTACAGTCAATTCAGTATGAAAACATGTGCCGAAAAGCTGTAATAAACTATCTCTTAAAGGAAAACAATCACAAATCTGGTTTATGTGCCCTAGTGGTCCAAATGTAAATAAGTACTCAGAAGGGAAAATTAGCATAATAGGCATGAATTAACCGACTGAGATAAACTAAAAAGTATTTCAGCTTCAAAATGGATCAAAATAGTTCTGCATAAATAGAAAAATATCTTTATATTTGTGTATGTCTTTTTAACTTCTTAACTTAATATTAACTGAAAATGCCACAATGCTTCATGAAAGGTTATTTCTCTCATATATATCTCTTTGGCTGTAATCTGGGAAAACCAATAAGCTAACATAAAGAGTCTGTTCTGAAAGCAATACTGTACATTAACTAACACATGGCAGTACAGGAAAGCTAAATGAATTATTTTTCTTTTGAGGTCATTAACTTGTTAGGAAGTAGGGATATGCTGCCAACATTACAATACGCAATGGATGTGGGTCTTTTTCTCCCTGCAGATATACATTTGACAAGTTTTGTCTTTGGGCTTGTTATGTGTTTTGTTTGATTTTTTTTTTTTTTCCTCCAAATATTTCTTACCAGACTTAGCATTCAGGATTCTATATAACACTTGACAACATTCTGAGGTGATTCCAAACAATAGGAACCTATTGAATATTTCTAGAGTTCCCAACATTTGTGTGCAACACTGGACTTTCAAAACTGGTCACTCATAATCTTTCACAAAAATCATGCATGACATACAGTTTGAAGTTTCGCAGAATCACGTGCATCAAAGAACTCGTCTGCTTTCCATGGACTGTTGCAAAATGCCAGTTCACATTTTTGGCTTCAGAAACAAAAGAAAAGTGTATCAAAACAAAGATTCATTGGAGTGTGCAAGAATTATATAAATAATAATGCCAGGTATTACAGTTTAAAATAAATGGTATATGAAGACAACTTTGCATCCTTGCCCTATTAAGAATATGTCTGGAATTTTTTTAATTGCAACACACCAGTTTTGATCTTTGCATCTATCTCAGTAGGTTTCTGAACAGTTTAACCAAACATGCTTTCAGCATTGATTTGTCATTTTTTTCTAAATGAATCTGAAATTTTATGTAAATTAATGACACAGTGATTCTTTGAAAATTTTGTGTCCACAAATCAGTTTTTCTGAATCTTTTATTCCATTTTTCCAGTTGATCAAAGAGATTTCCTTAGACAGGAAAATTTTATAAATAAAACAAGCAAGCATACTGCAAATTTTAAGCAGTTTGGTAGATATGTAGGTAGAATCTAAATTAGCACATTGTCTATACTGACCTATTTAGCTTTAAAGTAGAGCTGTGAGAGAGTAATAAGGAACTACAACTGCTTTCTCTACATCACACTTCACACATATCATTTTAAATGTATTTGTTTAGTATTATCAGAGGACACAATGCAAAGTATCTGGTTTGTAAAATTCAAGTATAAGGTTAGAAATAACAATGCTGTAAAGTCTGAAGCCCCAAAGCAGCTCAGCATTTTCAAAGTTTCAAGCTAGGTGTTTTGAGTCTCAAGCAATAAAAAAGTGGTTGTCTTTGGAGCAGGAATTAGCAATTGGAAATCTGTTTGCATGTACCTCTTGGGCATTACAACTCCCTAGGCATTTTCTTTAAGAAAGAGGGCTTGGCTAATAATTTTGAATCTGAGTCTTACTGTTCTCCTTTTGCTAACCTAAATACCCAGCTTTTCTTCTGTGTTTATTCACAGCACATCATCATCTGCTTAACTGGTAAATATCACTCACATGGAGAAAGAGGGTTTATTGATACTTTTACCAAACCTGCCTCAGGAGACACAGAAGGTACTCTTAGAATCAACTGATTTTTTTCTAGACAAAAGATTAACATACTTGGAGAAAACAGTTTCTCGTCTGAAAATCTTCTAGGATAATCAGAAAGTGATTAAGTTGGAAACATCAGTGAGATTTAAGAAGAGGTGGGATTCTGGGATTTTTTTGATGCCTTTGACAGAAAAAAGGAGAGGAGAATCAACTAACCAAACAAGCTGGGAGTAGTTTATACATGCCAGACTGTGCAACAGAAACACAGCTTAGGAAGGCAGTAAAGTGGAAAACCAGGAATCACCTGCAAGCATGAAAAGAGGGTGCCACCCTCATAAAAAGGGCTGCCACCAAAATGTCATAGTAACTAAATCCTGATTTAGATTATCTTTCTTTGGTTTAAAGATCATAAAAGAGTGAACAGAAAGATGTTCATATTTTTCCCTGATGACTTTTGCAATCTTGAAAACCTTTATATTTCTGCATGCTGTATTCATTGTTTTCTCAATTAGGACAAGAGAAATCATTTACCAAACTCTATCTTCACATTCTTCTACTGATGATAGCTGTCATTCAAAGTCCAGCCAGTTTATTGTCTCAGCTTCCTTGTTTCTTTAATAATTCCTTTATTGGTAACAAAGGATATACAGGAAATAATAAGTAAACTTCTGAATAGGTTAATGTTTTTAACACCAGCAATTACGTTGATGTTATCTGAAAACGAGTTAAAATTAAGAGTTCAGGCACATAGTGTACTTGTATTTTAATGAGGTGATTTGTGTAGACCTGTCATTGAGTGTTAACATTTACAAATGCAATTAATTCAGTCATATAAAACAAATATTAGATATTTATATTTTAATGAATTTAAACCTATGTATAAATGCCAGCAGAAAGTTCCAGTCATACTTAGTCAGGAATATGCATTAATCTTCCTTAGTTTTGTTCTATATGGTGCACTAGACAAGATCTTCTGGCAAAATTAAAAATAAATGCCTACATTTGACCTCTGACTCATGCAGTGTGGAAACATACAATATTTAGGTTTTAATTGTGCTATTTTTCAGCTGCACCAAATCAGACCATCTGTCCAAAGTCTAAACTAGATTTGTTTTTCTACATATATTGAAATGCATTTCTTAAAATTAGGTTTTATTATTATTTCTCTGTAAAAAGTTCAGAAATATTTGCATATTTCCAAACAGGAACAGCCCAACATCCAATTAACAATAAAATATGCATTGAATAAGAAAAATAAATATTGATCTGCAAAATACCATGCCAATTTGTTCTCATGGTAAGCATCCTTTCCCTCCAATCAACTGATTTTCTTTGACAAAGGGAACGAGAGGAGGAAAGTGCTCAAATGAAATATAAGTGAATGTTGTTTATAAAGAAGAAATGTATATACCGATGGCAAATACTTCAGGCCAGATTTCCCTACAACTTTCAGTTTTTGTGCTTCACTCAAAACAAAAAAAAAAAACCAGATCCAAAAAATCACATTTGAAAAAACTATCACAGATGGTGATGCTTATTTGTATACTCACTAGATAATGCTCACAGTATCGTATATTTGCATTTTATTTTCACTCAGAAGTTGCCTTGCCATAATTTCCATTCCAATAGAGAGGTCTCTTCTACAGCAAGGAGGGAGATGGTGGCAAGAGGACTTTAGCAGTGTTAAGATGTGGCCAGAGGTGCAGGATGCTATCATTACAGCAGATCCTCTGGAAAGATGTTTGCAGAACAGACAGGCTTGCAAGAACCTGAAGGCTGATATTCTGTGACTTAAGGCTGGTTGTTCAGGAGACCAGTGAAGAACAGACTCTTTGGACATCCATGCCAATTTACACAACAGGTGGCCTGCTACCTTGAGGAGCTTGGCCTTGCCAGGAAGAGCTAGGCTCCTGTGTCCCTGCTTGCTTACTTGTCTCTTGCACTCAAAATGGCAAACCCCAGTCAAGCAGCAGTGCATTTGCACTGCCACATGCAAATGTAACAGACGGTCTTCACATCCATAAGAACAAATGTCGGCATTTCAGCAAACACTTGAAATTACTTTAGCCAAATAAATGCCCCCAAAAATTTTGAGCCGTGCCACCATTCAGATTGTTCTGCTGTTTTTCTTCCTTATGTCAGCACCACTTCACACTCCAGACATGCTAATCCCAAAATATCTACACAGGAGCTTTAGAATTTCTTATAACTCCACAAGACACAGAGATGAAAAGTAGATGTTTTCAAATCCGACATCCGTATCTGAGTTAATCACCTTAGCCTTTATAATCAGTGAGTAGGTAGGATAGGAATTTTTTGGGCATGGTTCATCTCCTCCCAAAGTAGAATTTTGTCAAGTGATTGATGATCTAAATGTGCTTATTAGTCTCCAGAAGACCATGGAACGACTATATGACTAGAAGTTAGGTGAGATGAATCCTACCCACGGTGATGTATTAGATAAACAAACGGCATCAAAATATCCCAAACCATATTAAGTTGATGACTGCTATAGTTTAATATCAAACATCCCCCCTGAAGAGCCCTTTACTTTATGTGTTATTGTCAAAGTGAAGTCATGAAGACCAATAATGAACAGCTGGAAAAGTGCACATTACAGAAAGGTGAAGAACATCTGGAGTGTTCTACAGAGGATTTGATGGAGGTTTGATAGAGTTGAATGTAATTCAACGAGCTAGAACTGCTAACAGCAAAACAAAAAAGATGGAAAAAAGCAAAGAGGGAAAATAAAAGAAAGCTGCCAAATTCCAGACTATTAATTCTGTAGTTGAGAAACCCTGAAAACTTAGTCATTTTTGTTAAAGTTCCAGTAATATCCGATATTTCTGTGAAAATATACTTGATGATTAGCAATAATGAAGACCCAATGCCTGAAATAATGATAAAAATTTTTAATTTGAATATGCACTTAAAATAACTTGCTGAAAAGAATATATGACCAAAAATATTTTTTCAGAACATGAAAGGGTATGTTTCATAATAACCATTTGCAAGGATAGAACCAATGTCATACAGATTTTCTGTTTTGCTGAAAGATGTCTTTCTGGAAGAAAAATGGTAAAAATATTTAGTCATCATGAACAACACTGAAATTATGTGTGTAAGCAATACCTGTTTGCTGTAGTTTTGTCTGTGACTTGGTAATGATTAGTGAACTGCAGCTAAAAATCCTTCACGTACGATATCTGGGGTTCAAAGTCACACTTTTTCAGAAAACACCTGCTGTGAGATCTGCATTTATTAATGGTGTTCCTATCACTTTAATACTTCAAGATGAGCCAGTAGGGGTATTATGGTTCTGTAAAATTTTAATACTAATAAATGTGCCTATGGAAATAAAATAGGTGTAAGTTAGTGCTTTTATGAGTTTGAAGTTGATTTATGCTATGCTGTAACCCCTTTCTGAGGAGGATGTCTTACTGTACCTTAAAAATGTGTATGTTGCAGACTACTGTGTTTCTTTTTACCATTTTAAACATAATAAACAGGTGAGTGGTTATGTAGAATTCTTAGGAAAACTAGAATTTAAATAGAATGGCATACCAAATTATAGATGTATTTACCTTTTAATAGATTAGTTGTCCACTTTTAACTTATTAACCACTGTCAGAGACTGAAATATTACAGTTTATGACTTAAACATTTTCACGAAGGACTTTCAAAACTGTATTACAAAAAGCTGCAGAGAAGACCACTACACCCTGAATGGGTCTCTGAGAGGCGCTACCCCATGGCCCTACACCATTCCCTGATGAAGATAAGATAAAGGCCTGGAGACATTCCCAAAGCACAAGCCTTCAGGGTGGAGACCACAGCCCCAGGGCTTTCAGCTGCCAGGCTCACACAGACCCTTGAACCAAGGGGTGTGGGGGGGAGAGAGGATTTGGGTGTGTGTTGGAAAGGCCTCTGGTGTGAGGAGGAGTGACCGCCCATCCTCCGCTGTGCAGAGGAGCCCAGCTGAGGGGCCCTTCACCCGGGGAAAAGCTTATCCACAGCACAGGGGGTGACACGGCCCATCAAGGGCCCCCCCAAAGGGGTCCACAGACCCCGCACCAGAGCACTGCAACGTGATGCAACAGACCCTCAGTGTTGCAGCGGACAGTGTCAAACTGGCCCCCTGCAAGGGAGGCACATGGGCACATTTCAATGGAAAACTGGTTATTAACTTTACTGGAACTCAAGAAAGCCATATTAACCCATGAGATTTTATGCTCTTCGGTGTGTGGCGGTGTGCGGCAGCGTGCGGCAGCGTGTGGCAGCATGTGGTGGCATGTGGCAGCGTGGCCGGCACGGCAGCGGTGACAGGGGACCCTCACCACCAAGAAGAGCAGATGGAGGGGAGCAACGAGACATCATTGGGACCCTGGATGGGTGATATGCTTCCACCTAACCCCTGTCACCCTCTCTCCCTGCCCCTCACCCCCCCTCACACACCCCTTTTTTCTATTTCTTTCTCTCTTCCTTTTCTTGTTCTTTTCTCTTTGCCTCTTTTACTATTAAAAAAAAATAAATCAATTTTTTGGCACCAACATCTAACCTCGTTTGGTTTTAATCTCATTTTTGGGCATATTTTGAACCTTCTTAGTTCTTTCTGTTTTATACACAGAGACCTAGCTTTAGTTTTCTCGGTTTAAACCGGATCATAAAAACCACCACTTATTTCAAAGATTTTCAGATTATTGACAGTCTATCAGAATTTTCTACTGCTTAATACAGATAGAAAGAAAAATACACCTGAAACCATTTCTCTCTAAGATATTTTCCTCTCAGTATCTGTTTACTATAGCACACACTCATTATTTGTGACTAGTGTGTATCCAGCACAAGACCTCGGAGACCATATATAGATTGCTGAACTAGAAATATTTTTTTTTTATTTCAAGTATTGCATTTAGTTAGTTTTAAATTATGTGTACTCCTTTCATTATTTTATGCTGGTTTCTGTTGTGCAGTATACAGCAAACCATTGGAAGTCTTGTTTTCTTCTAGACTGTTTTTGTTTTTGGGGGTTTATTGTGCACTATCTTTAGTGATAACTTTTAATTCTTTAAATACAAAAATTGCTGAAGGCTCCTCAGCAGTACTAGCAACACACTCAGTTGGCTCCAAACTGTTTTCCTCTTCAATCTCTTGAACATTGTATACAAACAATACCTGTGAGACTGGAAAATCAAATCATGAAGCTTATACACATTTTTCCAGAACAAATTTTTCCCCACTAAGGAACAGGCACCTACAGGCACCTACAACCTGAGTATTTGTTGTGTGCTGCAACTTTGCCATCCATGCTGGTCTAAACCAAGTGAATTTACTCTATCGCTTGCACGTGTCGTTGTGTGTCATCACATTGTATGTGTCATATGTGTCATCAGACACAATACGTATCATTGAACTTATAAAGATTCTCCAGACCAGAGTAACCTAGAGCTAAACAGCTATGTAGGCAATTTGCTTTTCTAGAGTGAACTCTTAGTATGGTACATGTTTAAACAGTGCTGCCGTTGAATTAAGCGTCACAGACCTCACCAGCTTCTCCCATATTCCTTATGCTTCTTCCTTAATGGAGTTAGGTAGGTAAGAGTTGTCATCACTTCTACTCAGCTTATTGCCTTGTTTCAGGTCAGGTGGATGAGTAAAGCCAAGGCGAGCAAGGCAAACACCCAACACCACAGTCTGAGGTTGATACCCTACAGCCAGACAAAATCCTAGCAGTAAATCCTAGCAATATATAGGCACAGTGAACAAAACAAAACATCACAACAACAATTAGGCAGTGTAAACTCTTTAATCTCTGGGTCAGAGCATTTGCTTTCCCTGTTTTAAGGGTCTTGTAGGTTCCTGCTTTGATTTATTTACTACTGTTCTAAAAGTGGGTCAATAAACCACAGTGCTTTTATAATCACTGAACACTTCTACTTTCAGCAGTCTTAGCTGCCAGCATCAGTTGCCTACACTATGTACAATAAAACATTTTTGCCTAGAGAACTTCAAAACTGGGTGGTTTTCAGTGCATTTTTCTCTGTGGCTTTGTAAATAATTGTAACATGGATACCTCTTCTCTAGTTGTTTTATCTTTTTTTTTTCCTCCTAGAAAATCAGTATTTATAGTCCAAGTCTGTGAAGAATCCCCCCCAGATATCAGGTGTAAGTATTGTTTCAGATTTAAGTCATGAACTTCCCTTTTTTAAGATCGGTAAGATATATTATCCAACAAGTACTTTAGCTCTAATTCTACAGTCACAGCACAAATATTTCTCAGAGGGATATATTGGCTATACCTTGAAAGAAAGTCACTTCCACCTTCCCACATGCTGTACATCTATTTATGTGCTGTTATGATTTTAATAAATTAGATATACAAGCTATTCAAACAGCAGTAAAGAGACAAAAGTCATTGTGTGCTGTTAAACAAAGTGTTGAATCTTACTAGATGAGTAAACAGAAGCACATATATATGCAGCACTGCTTGTGCTGTATACTTCACCATACACCAATAACCTAGACCTCTCCATCATCACGAAAAATAGAGAAATTTTAAGGGCTATTGAACTTTTTTATGCCTTCACATTTATATCTTGCATAGGTGCTTCTCTAATTACCACACACTAACATTCTCTATATTTAGTGATCACCATCCAAATTTCTAGTCCAGTTGTGATGATGATGCAGTATTTATGCAATGGTTGACAACAAGAAAATAAGCCAGATCAGAACCTCATTTCTCAGATGCTCTTAGTTACTTCATGTTTTCCCTCCTGTTCAGCTAGCTACATTGTCTGGTTTTCTGTATGCACCATCTCTGTTCTCTCTCTCACTCTTCAGATATCTTTCCTGAGCCAGATAACCTCTGTGAGTGTATTTTATCTTCATTAATACATCATGGTGTGGTTAATTTGATCCAAACCTGAAGATTTTTATTTAGTCAGAGTGAAGAATTTGGATCAGACAAGTATTAAAACACACCCACTCACCCTGCTGAGCATCCCAGTGAGCATCTGTATCCTGCTGAGTAAAGTCCTGGTACTTCCTGCTTTTAGCTTTCCTGAGTGGTTCGCATGGTGAGCCATGGGGGCCTCTGCAGGAGAGGGGAGCAGAGTGTAACTCTTTTCACACTCTCAAAGTTGTTGCTCCCTTCATTTATGATGATCCTCTGGAATTCAGTAGGACACCAATCAGTTTGAATAAAGACATTGGAATCCCATACTGTGCTAGTAGTGAGCCTGCTTTTAAGGTGCTGTAAAGCAGGACATGGCAAGTAGTTACACAGTTAAATACAGTAACTCAACTTTAACAATACTTGAATTACTAGAACATTTTTTTGATGTATTGTTCGAAAAACTTTCACTCGTATATGTATTTCTCCCCTCCTTCTTGTCTCAAAAAGGACTTATACAGACTTTCCAAGTTTAAAATTTTATTTGCCCTCTGTAAAAGCTCAGAAAAGCTTCAATGATAACTGTCAGAGGTTTACTGCTCCCATAATCTCTGAAGTCAGTTTTGCTGTCCAAGTCCAAGAGATAGCAAATGAACTGAGGACACCTACCACCTGATACCATGACTCTGACTAGCTTTTACTGTCAATTCTGTGTATAGTCCTCAGATAGCAAGATGCCTGATGAAGTCTCACTTATTTGCCCATCTATATGCCCACAGGCATCGTATACACGTATTTCAGAGACCTTTCAGCAAGCCTACTCAATAAAATTTCAGTCCATTCCAAGTTTATAAGGGTTCAATCAGGCAGATGTTAATCAGTGAACTATGCATAAAAAAAGGAGCAGCCGTTTCCACCGTCTCCAAGATACTTGCCATAGAATCTATTATTCCAGTACCACAATTGAAAAAGGGCTTAGGTTTCAATTGAATCTCTTTTGCAGTCTCAAAGAAATTAGGGCTCCTCTAGGCTGATACTTACTCTAATGAGCCTGAATACTGTGAAACTCTCCCTTTCCACCCCCAAAAAGACTTCTCTGACCATAAACAAGACTGTATCTCTGGAGGATTTCCTATGCTCTATTGATCTAAAGGTATGCTTTATAGTCTCTCAAGAATGGTATTTGTCTTTATATCAAGTTCAGAACCAGTAAAATTACCCCAGACAATTTTATTAAGCTGATAAAGAACTGCTCATTTTAGGAAGAGAGAAGGACTTTTGCTTTGTTGGTCAGTTAATCAGAAGGTTTTTATTTATTTCCTGTGAAAATGGTTTTTTTTTCAGAAATCAGAAAGAATTTCAGACAATGTGAAAGTTACTTTGCTTTCTGGCGTGTCTAAAACAAGAGAACTCAAGGAGTCCTTTCCATATACATTTTTGTATTTTGTTAAAAAAAATCCATTATGTTTGATATCTAATGTAACTCATAAATCTCAATGGAAAACTTGTTATTAACTTTACTGGAACTCAAGAAAGCCATATTTCTGGTGATGGTTTCAAAAGAACTTTGATGTCTGAACACATGCATGCTTCAATTCTTTGGAAGCAGAAAGGTATATTCTGGAGTTACATGCCACCTATATGTACATACATAGGAATCCAACTTGACTGGAGTTTATCTATGTATGCTAAGCAGAACTCATAAAACAACAGGAGTGATGCTTCAACAAGCATGCAATCTAAATTAGCCAGGTAAAGGAAAAGGACAGAGAGAGAAGGAGTAGGACGTGAAGAAGAGTACACAAGGACAATAGAAGCCAGGGGAACACTCAAGTGTAACTAAAGGTTATCTCTCACTTCTTCAGCGGAGGTGATAGAAGTACTGACAGATATTAATAAGATATTCAAAACAAGTGCCACGCAACTGTAAGTTTGCCTAAAGTTTGCCGTAGTTTTCTTATTTGCTGCAGCTTTGAAAGTGAACTCAAGATGTTGCTCCATTGAAAAATATATGGAGCAGAACTCCAAACACACCGTGAAAAGATTCATGTCTGTCAATGTACATAAAATGCATGTATATGAAATCTATGAAGTTGATAGGTTTGATAGATATTGTCACTATTTGAATGATAAAACAGATATTCAATTAAGGATGAACTGATATAATTCCACTAGGACCTAAGTTACTGAAGAATAAAGTATAGAGGCAAACATATTAATACATAAGAGAAGGAAAGAAATAAAATTTCATTGGGAAAAGGGACAACTGAACAAAGAAAGTAGCGGAACAGTCCTAATTGCATCTGTATTTACCAGCATATTGTATTGACCATCAGAAAAATTAAGGAAAACAGAAAGCTCATTACAACATAAAATCTGTCCTTTCCCTTAATTTCTTCACTGTCCTCTCCATGTGGCTGGCAGGACTTCCTCTAGAGATGGAGAAGAGTAGATGGTTTTAAATTCATGCATCCTAATTCCTGATCATTATAGTTCATTCAAAATATGTTAGTTTGTGGGGTTTTTTTTTTTCTGGCATGTCTGAACTAAGATGCTTCCTTCTTATGGGTTTTTAGTATTTTTGGTGCTTTCTTAAAAAAAATAATTTTTTTTTTCTTAAAAGCATATGGTTAATCCAAAAATTTCGAAAAATGCTTGGATATGATTTTGATTTCTTTGTTAACTTTTATTTTAAATAAAGCTGCTTTGAAGTGATGTTCCAGGTATGACTAGTACTTGCCTTTGTGTAAGTGTTTTCCACATTTGTTTATTGGATTACCAAATATGTCAGCTCTCTTAGTCATCTTCACAGTCCCTTTCAGCAGCCAGTCTTTGCGAGGAAAAGCTCAGGATTCAACCAGTGGGGCACCCACACCACTGCATCCCAGCAAACATTCAGAGACTCGGTGGATGAATGGAATTGCTTACTGCAGGTGGTTTGATCATGAGGAATTAAGAGTTTACATCACTAAAGGGCAAAACACAATTTATATAACTTTTCTCTGAGTGTCTGTGCAGGCAACAGAACTGTCAAATACTGAGTAAAGTGAGCAGTGCTCTATTTTAATGACCATCTGAGGTCTCCAGTTAATTCCTTGAGTTTTTAGAGAACCATGAGATCTTCGACAGTCTACTGAAAAAAAATACTGGTTTTGAATTAGTTTATAAGGCTTTCCTTGATCATGGGCTGGAAAATGCAGATTTTCTTTGTTTTCTAGTTTTCATTTTTTCTTTGTTTTCATTGTCTCCACAAGTTGATGAGTTTTGCTGGTGACATTCCTTTTTTCTCTTGTAAGAAAAAGAGATGTAAATTGTTTTTCTTTGCTTTGATTCAAGAAACACTGTTGTCTTTTTCTTGATGTGATATAGCATTGTCATCTATTTGACCCAACTAAATAAAAAAAATCCATTAACCTATGAAGGAAATCCAGCACGGTTTCAGGACACTTGGCACAGACAGGGATTGAGTTGTACTTTAAATTTGGAGTTTTACAGATATGCTATTCAAAACACAAAAAAAAACATGACATAAACTCAGAATGAATAAAGTAGTGGTCTCAGCTCTAGGTTTCTGAAGCCGGAGCACCAGGGCAGTGGTGGCTGACAATTGCTACAAGAGTTAAAGCATTCCAATGCTCTCATTGTATCTTACCAGACAGAAACCAGGAGATCTTTATACTACAAGAGTTTTAGGACTTCTGCTTGAAAAGTAGGAACAGAAACACTACAAATTAGATAGTAAAGCTTGACTAAAGATGACTTCTGGTTGAAGGATGCTGCAGGCCATGGTTGGTTAGCTTTGTTCTTGGGCCATGTTTGATGTTACTTGTCAAGTCTCAGACACAGAGAATTGGGGAGGGGAAGGCGACAGAGAGAGAAAGAGAGCTGCAATTAGAAATAGGTATTTTCTAAACTGCAGACCTTTATTTTTATAGCGGGTATATTCCTCAGTTCAGACCTTTCCCGGGGTGAAAGGAGTTGGTTATTTCTTATACAATTTAGCTTATGTCAGGAGGGCTATTTTAACTGCAAAGAGAAATATGTGAAACTGTCAGCCACAGACCTTTAATTCCCAGGCTTATTTTTGTAAACAATGATGCCATTTTTTTACGGCACACTTCCTTTCACAGAGATATAAAGATCAAACATGAATGTTTCATTTTCCATAACTCTTCCAGACAAACATAGCTCTTCCAGAAAAATAATAATAAAAACCCCAAAGAGGTAAACAGCGTTCACAGAGGGAATATAGTTAAAGTAATTCACACAGTATACAAACATGTAATGGTACAAAACCTGCAACGTGAGTTTTTTGTTACACTTTAACAGTGTTTCCTCAAATCTTCAAAGCTTGCTTGATGGTTTGCTGAAGTAATTGAACCACTCTTGAGTTGTTTTATATAGGACATCTTATCTTTCTTTCATTACCCAGTCCGTGGCTTCTTTTCTATTCCCATGAAATCCATGTACACACTTTAGAAGCCCTCCTGAACAAGCTTGCTTCTAACTTTCACAGAGCCCTTAGCACAATTTGAATACGAAAGAGATACTGAATAAAAAGCTTTAATCTCTTGTCTGCTATTCTTCTTTCTTGCCTCTTCATCTCTCCCCACCTCCTCTGCCCCCCTCCCCCTTCTTCCAAGAGCTTTTCTGTGTTAGTAAAGTGAACACTTTCTGTTTTAAGTAAGTGTAATGCTGCAGAAGATGCACTGGGAGAGTGAAACCGAAAGCCTGGCCTGGGAAGCCTCTTTGCCACAATTCAGCAATAATTGTGCTGCATTTACTTGCTCTTGAGCTTTTTGCAGGTAAAAGATTAGTAAAGAGCTCTTCTTAACAAAATCACTCAATCAGTAGCAAGCATAGGTAGTATCAAATGTGCCCTCTACCTCAAATACTGTGGGGCTCTTTCTTCTGATACCTCTTCCCTCAGTTAGCTGGAACTGCTTTGAAAGGGCTTTCTGTTCTCTGCTCTCTTGTCAATTTGAATGCCAGGAAATGAGCCCCCTTTGTGAGATTAATTAATAGCAGGAGCTGATCGGCCCAAGCCCAATTGCCACGCAACAGAGCTGTAATTGCTACTTTGTGGAAAGGAAAGAAAAAGTTTTGGTTGCAGTTTAAGAAGAGGGTTTAAGGAAAGTTCTTTGAACTAGAGGTCTCAGTGCACTGGATTAAGGCAAGAAGCAAGGAGGCCTTTGAAGTTTGTTAAGAGGTTTTGGAGGAGAAAAAAGTTGGGTGGCAAATGGGAGCTGGCAACATCAAAAGCATTTAGCACCATTCCTCACCTGCTTGCATTCAGAGGAGAGACCACAGGCTAGAAGCATCATTTGCTTGCAGTTCAAATGGTCACTTTGGGGCTCTATTTGTTTTGATCGGAAACTGTACCATGTATGTATGCCATTATGTATATAAGGGTTGTTACACCCGGGCGTACAAGAGCTGCATGTACCCTGTTACATTCACATGCACAGGCACTACATGTAGAGGTATCCGCGACCACTGAGTTCAATGCAATGATTGACATCTCTCAGTTTTCTTCCTACCGCATGTCACTGGCTGCTACTCTGTTTATTATTTGTGCACTCACATACTAGTAGTCACTGATTACTGATACTGCTGATTCCTCATTTGATTAAAAGACTTAGCAGATGCAGGTTTTTCTAAACGATTCCAAGTATTACACACATATACATATTTGGCAATATTTCAAAAGCTAAGGTTATCTCCAGGCAAAATTTGGCCAAAGAGAGTGGACAGAAGTACATTGCAAATGCCAAGACCAAAAGCAAAATCTTTTCATGAGCTGGCAATACAAACTGTGTGACGAAGTAACATCCCTTCATCTTTTTAACATGTAATGGCAAGGGTGAGACTTTACAAGCAGAACACAGCCCTGAGTCCAGCAGTGCAAAAATCCTGGAAAACTGCCCTAATGGAGGCTGGGGGATTACCTTGGAGCCAGGGGATCCTCAAGTGCAGCAGAGCCAAGGATCTCATTCTACTCCACCCCACTGCAGGGCCCATGGCCAGAGCCCATCTGTGCTGGTGACACTCTCAGTGGCACAAAACCACCTTGGAGGATGCTACAAGCAGTGGAGCTTAGAGCAGCCTTAAGGTGTTCTGAATTACACAGATGAGCCACTCTCAGCCCTGAAATGCACACAGGGCAAAGGTAGGGGAAATCTGCTTTTCCACATTTCCTCAGCACTTGCCATTTACATCACCACAGTCCACGGGTCAAATTCACATCTCCCATGATCTGAACATAGCCAGGGCCTTCTGGAGGATGAATTTGGCCCAGTATCTATATTCTTTTAGTAATAGGACAGAGCTGCAAATTAGGCCACAGATGTCTTGTCACAAGCTTGGTGAAGTTCTTTAAACCATTTACTCTTACAGGATGCCAACTGTCTTTTTTGTTTTCTGTTTCTACAGAAGCCAGTAGAAAGGACTTCTACCACTGAGATGGTGTTTCTAGTCAAACGTGCAATCCTCTCAACAAGCAGGTCTTTATGCTGTTAATTTGGGTGGTCAGATGAAATTTCAGAGTGACATCAGTTTGAAAATCATTCAGATCTCATCTACCTTCCTTACAGTTTAGGAATAACAAGGGAAAAGTTTTTTTTTCTATTCCAAAAATTCCCAGGGTCTGTAGTTTTGTATATTTTCTGCTTTTCAATCTCACATATAAAAATAAAATAGAAAATTAAATGTGCGTTCAAATAAATGTCAGTAGGTATTTGAACTCGGTCTACACCTCTCAATCCAACCCTTTGAGATGGATTTTGATCAGCAATTTTTCTTCTCTCACCTCCCAGGTCACTACAGTACTTAAAAAGTTACAATTAAAAGATAATGTGAAATGAAGGCTTGCTTCCATTTGCTGGAAACAAAAATCCAGACAGAAAAACATTTTAATGATGAGGGCTTTAGTAAGATTACAAATGAAATCTAAACAAAAAAAAAAAAAAAACAAACAAAAAAACCCCAAAAGACTCCAAAACAACAACAAAAAAGACAAGCCACTTTAGGCAGGATTCATCTCTCCTAAGCCTTTTCCGTCTCCAGCCTCAACTGGACTCCCTCTGCCTCTGAAGCACAAATCTGCCCCTCTAAGACAGGTGGACAATTTGCATGGCCGTCTCTTTCCAGAGTTTATAGAAGTAGCCTGCCCACCCAACTTAGTGCAGCATGTCTTGAGGCAGTTAAGACTGGGCAGTGGAAAGCCTCCCCATTATGACAAAGAGAGAGTTTTCCAAACACTAGCAGATGCACTGGAAAGAGGCATTCCGTGATTCCTGTTCATTAATGGCCAATATATTTCAGTTTATTTTTGTAACTGCTTAGAAGAGCACTCTAGAGTCAGATATAGCATAAACAGTATCACCAGATAGAGTGCAGTAGACCACATTCTCCATGTTGTAGTCCATTTTCAATGCTATTGATCCAGGGGTCGGTTGGTCTGTCTGTCTGTCTGTCTATCTATCTATCTATCTATTGTTTATTTACATCAAAGTACTTTGCAAAATAGTACAAAAGCCCTCTTGAGCAGCAATGATTTGGTCTGTCTGTCTGTCTGACGGTAATTGTCCCATCTTAAACTCATGTGTGTACTCCAAAAATATTTATGGTGGGTAGTTGGATGATTCTACATCATCTCTTCTCCACTTGCTTTTTCCTATTTCACCATTACACAGCCTCCCCACTGTCCTACCATCCTCTCCCCAGAGTGATTACAATCTTCAGCTTCTCTAGAAGCTCATCTGCTTGTACAAAACATGAGAAGACTTTTTTTTCTCATATAATAACCAAGAAGTAAACAAATATAAAAATTAAAGGAAAACACTAATTCTGAGGCTGACTGGATGAGCTGTAGTAAGTATACATAATATTTTGTAGAATATTATGCCACTGACTTGTAAATTTATCTGTTGAACTAATTTTAAGCCATCTTTCATCTCACATTTCAGTGTCTCATTTACTAGAGGGTGACTTACTTGGAAGCTAAGCCTTTAAAACAATTTGTAATTCTGACTATTCTAGGGGATCATAGGGAGGCCAGATACAAATGCAAGTTTTCAAGAGGCACCAGTTTTTCACCTTAGGATATGTAAAATTCTCAAACTTCAATATCCCAAGGTCACATTGCATGTCATAGCAAATTTTACTTACCTTAGGCAAAGCAGTGATGTAGATCTTTATTTAAACACACAAATTAATTCACAAAATGTGAATGTGAAAAGATACCCCAGCCCTAATTCACAAAACATCTACAGGATACCTAAGCCCATCCATATATCGTTGTTTTTCAGTAAGGTTTTCTATAATTACATCTGTTAACAAATGTAGCAAATTCAATTAAAATTTAACTGGCAGTGCATGAAAGCAAAACAGGTTCACTTCTATTATGTCAAACACCTTATTTTATGCCATGCATGCTAAGGTTTACCACTCCTTAAGGCTTGCAACTGCAACATTTTAACTGATATCTGGAGGCTTGTAATTGTATGTGTGCACATCAATTATGGATTGGATTCAGCATTTTCAGATAACTTCACCAATCACAAAGAGAGCTCAGTGGTCTCCTGGCATTTTCGGAGCAGTTTGATTACAGGTGTAATACATACAGCCTTGTTAGCTCTCAGTGATGAGGGATTCCCTTCCCTTCTGGGTTCTAGCTGAGGCACTGACCATTGCTTTTCACTAACAATTTCTATCTGCTCCCAGGAGATGTTTTAATGAGCCCCTCCGACATGGCCAAAGGCAAGAAATGTTCTCTGGGCCAGTGAGGTGAAGAGCCAAAGCTTAGCCTACAAGGCAAGCAATAATTAATAAGGCATTTTTGATTCATCTCAATTCATTAACAAAGTTACTTTTTTTTATTATTATTATTACTGCTAAGCAACACAACGTTAAGTCTGTCACATTACTCACAAGTATTGAATGAAAAACTTGTGCCAAGGTATGCAAAAAAAATTAATTTATGACAAAAATAAATGAATTTGGAATACTAATTGGGAGAAAGCAACTGACAGAGTGAAAGATTGATTTTGGGGAAAATGGAGAAATCTGTTTTCTCTTTATTTTAAGGACAGGGAACGAATTCTGATTAGAAATGTATAGCCAGCTAGGTTAGTAGAGGATGTTAGATTTGTCTGAAATGTTCCTAAAATTCATGGCTATCTGCTAGTCAGAGTGTCTGTGGGGCTGTGGTCTGTTTGGATTAATGGCAATAGCTCATTCAGACCCTCAGACTGTGTTGCCCCATAACAAACATTTTGTCAGGCTACAAACTTTGCTTCTTTGCAGTTAATATCTTTCCTTGCTTCTTTCCTGCTTGATATTAGAAATAACTGATTTACAAGGGACCGAGCTTCTGCTGGAATAATCTAAACAAACTGCTAAGAACTGATTAAGGGATCCTTCAAATTTTTGTTTTCATAAGTCAGGATCTTAAGAGAGACAACCAGCTTTGATAAGTTGTTTGGCATTTAGCTTCCTTCCTCCTTTCCCTACAGTAAGGAAAAAGAGAAAAACATTGCCAGGAAGAGGAGTAGTAAGAAATATTAGTTAAAAACAGGGTGCATCAAAACTGAAGCTCTTTAGAGATATGGAGGGGGCATCAATCACTTCTGTGGGCACATTAAGCTGTTACATATTATAGCCATCTCAGTTTAAGTGGTGTAAGGCTCATCTCATTTGCATTTGTTGTGTTACAATCTTGCTTCAGGCCTGTCTCCACAGTGAATAAGGTGGCTGTGCAAGGCAGCTTGTGGCTGGCATAAAGGATATGTCAGAGTCAAGCTGCTTCACTAATCAGCTTTGCTGGGGCAGATACATGATAGTCTATGTGAAGAAATTTAGATAATAGTATACAGCATCCACTGGAACTGTATATAGTGTATATAGGGCTTTAGACTAACTTCTAATCCTTCATGGAAAATTTGTAAATACTGCAGTGATGTTCTAGTGACCTCTAAAGGCAGCTGGTTCTCGCTGTGTAGCACTTTTTGTTAAACCTCCTGCTTTGTAAGGCACATAATGCTAATGTTCCTTAAGGCTCTACTTGGATAATTTCCCCAAAAACACGATTTCTCCATTAAACCTTCCACGTTTCATTGCCACCTTCCCACTCCTCCCCACTGTCCGCAGGAGCTGCAGGTGAACCCCCGCACCCCAGCCCTCCTGCCTGCCTGCATCCCCTCCTCCCCTCACCCCCCTCGCCCTCCTGCCTTGCTCTCCCCTCGTTTCGGTCACGCTGCCGCCTGCGCGGGGACCAGCCGGGGCTGCGGGGACCAGCCGGGGCTGCGGGGCCCTGCCGGGGCTGCGGGGGCCAGCCGGGGCTGCGGGGACAGGCCGGGGCTGCGGGGACCTGCCGGGGCTGCGGGGACCTGCCGGGGCTGCGCGCCCCAGCCCACAGCAGCCACCGCCAGCATGACCCTCCCCTGGGGCTCGGCGGTGCTAGCCAGCATCTCGTGCTGTGGTCTTGTTCCTCCTCTAAACAACTTGGCGTTATCATCAACTTTCCTGCATCCAGCAGGCCAGGCCAGGGGCTTTATTAACATAGAATAGCGGTACCTTGCCACAGGCCAGCCAGCATGGGTGCTGCTCCGAGTCAAGTATGACGGCAGTGCTAAGCTGGCTAGAAAATGTAAGTTTTTATAGACATTACTCTTCTGTTTCACATTTTCTATTCCTTTCTTTTTCCCTTCGGTGATTTTAAAATTACATTTATGAAAGAAAATTTAAAAAAAAAAAAATAAAAGGAACAAGAAGAAAAGGCTAGAGTTGAGATTCAACTGCCCTCCTTCAACTCTTTCCAGCACAGCGTTTCCAACTCTGTAGCACTGCCATTCTTCCCACTGTTATTCGCCTTCAAGCTCAGCTAGCAGGTCTAGCGTGCCATCCTCTTGAGCGCCAGTTTGCAAAGATGGCCAGATCACACAGATCAACCTCCCGCAGCCTGGGCAGGTTGCTCCTGCCATGCACCTCTCCTGCGTGTTCAACTCCTCCACTCAGCAGCTCTGATGGTGAGCGTAAGACGCCACCAAAGCCATGCTTTGTTTGCTTTAATCACAATTAAACAATTCAGCTGGACATTTGGGTCCATTTGGACAACAGTGTCACACACATACATTTAACAGCAGATGATAAATAACAGCTAGAAAGTGTTTTAAATGCAGGTGAATTCTACAGAATAACAGGTCAGTAATGTCTTTTCTTGCTCCCCTATTGAAGATAAAGGGAGCGTTTTTTAAAACAACCTCCTCCTCTTCCTTACAACCACCAAGACCTCCCCCCCCACCATACACACACACACACACACACACANACCCTACACACACACCCACACACACACACACACACACACACACACACGATGAAAGACCTATAAAGTTGAATAGTTGGGAGATAATAACTCTAATGGTAAAGGTCCCAGCATACGTATACCACCCTGCCTCTGGCAGTAATCCTGGCTTTGGGGATCTGAAATTTCCTAAAGATGTATTAGTGTCTTATACACATGTGCTCTTGTGCACTCATAATCCTTTTCACTAGCTTCTTAGCTGCATGCTTTGTATTTAAATTTTCCTTCTGACCAAGTAAATCCCTTTGGATGAAGTGACAGGAGCTTTTCAGCACCCATAGCTGGGTGACAGCTGGTGTAGAGGCTCTGAAAGACTGCGAAGTGTTCCTTACTAGCTTTCTTCAGGACCAGTGTCAGCCACCAGCTGAGCGATTTGTTAGCTCTCCTTTGGGCATCAGTCAGCTGAAGAGGCTCACATTAAAGGCTAAAGTAATGCAATAGATATTAATATAAAAAAAAAAAAAAAACCACCAATATCTGTGCTCCTGGTTTTACTGTGCTTTTAATTAGGTGCTTATTCATTATGTGTGAATACGGTACATTTTCATTAATTCAGGAAACCCTTTATTAATACTGTATGAAGTATGTATGCCTGCCTCAGAAACACACTGTTAAAACTTTGGCTTAAAAGGCATAATTGTCAGAAGCTTTTCTAGGAGCAGCACAGCAGTTGAAGTAGTTTACTTACAGATCACAGAACAAGATGTTTGTATTTATTTTCCCTCAAGTAAAGTTTCCCTGAAAATGTCCAATGTGTAATATATTCTGTTATTTAATTCTAGATTTGAAGGTTTGCTTCTCAGGGGTTCTGGCAAGTTTTTGCTATTGGAATTAGTAATGAGGAGTGCTGGAATTGTGGAAGTAAATCGTGCAGTGTAATCAGGTTGTTAAAGGAAAAGCAATCCAAAAATGGGACTGTTTCAGAACCAAACTAAGGCTGGATATAGCGCTGCAGGATGCTGCCTGCACAGACTTTTCTAAGGGGGTGCAGGCACAAAGGCAGGGGAGAAATTCTCTACCATTTCTCCAACAAGTAAAGCAAAGATTAATTTAAAATAAGTCAATTTTAAAACACAGTGGCTCGTAAGATAAAATTTTTAATTATTTATTGATCTCTAAGGAGATTGAAGTACTGAGCTAGGTAAAACTCCCACAGCATTCAAGTTGTTTTGCTTGAGTAAAGACTGTTGGCTTAGACCAAAGACTTATGACAATTGCTTTACAAAAATAGTAATTAATATTCAAAACTTTATTACTGTACCATCCACACACATATTTCTGAAAGTATCTTAACTTTTAAATAATAATCCAGACCTGTGATAATCAAATATGTAGAAGTATTTTAATTGTATTATTTTATATAATTTATGTTGTAATAATAAAATTCTCATTTACAAACTGAGATATAGGAGATGGTGAAGTTTCTTTCTCTGGGCTGATATGTTTTAATAAAGTTGGGATGTGTGTAAAGAGTGCTTCTCTTTTTTTTTTTCTTGTTCTAGAAATGAATGGGGCTCCTAAAGGAATAAATCAAAATTCCAAAAAGACATGAATTCCCTCAAAGCTTTGAAACATTATTATCCCTAAAACAAATAGCTAAATTAAAACTACAAATATCTGAGGCAGTTCCCAATTCAAATTTTGCTCCTGATGACTAAAATTAAACCAACTTTGGGCCTTTGATTCATGCTCAGTAAAAAAACTTTGAAAGTAATTTCTGTGAATGCTCACTTTCAAAGAAATATAACAGCTTTCAATATCATGCATTTCACTCAAAGTTTCTTTCCATTTTAATCAGATCCGGGGGTTTATTGCCTATTTTTTTTCAGTGACAGTTGCTAATTGAATAAGATCTATTTTGTAGAAATAATAAAATTCGCAAGGTGCTTCTTATCTGTGAGTGATAGATCACAGAAATGAGGAAGATTATTCAAATGAATTAAAATAAAACATTGTTTTCTGGCTCTTCTTTTTACTTTGGAAACTTAACAAAACTAATTTACAAAGAAAAAGTGAGGTTTTCTTATTTTAAAACCTTTTCAATTTCTCTGCAGAGGCAGTTACATACACACAAGAACATACAATGCAGTTTCAGTAAAGAGATAGCATTACCTTTCACAGACCAAATCACAGATGTATTTACAGTTCTCACTCCTCCTGTACCCTTTGAATGTATTCTTGCTATTCATTCTTACATCTGGATTTTGACCCCTCTTTGCATACATTTTTCCCACTTCCAAAATATACCGCTGTTGAGCCAGAAAATAAACACTCACTAAAATCTCAAATTAAGCTTCCCCCTGAATGAATTGTTGAGGGACCTGATCCTGCACTTGCTGAGGTCTTTGGAAGTTTTAATCACAAATCACACAAGCAAATGAGACAAGGAGCCTTATAGTCATAATACCTGGTCAACCTTCTGAGCTGCAGAACTGAAAGCTTTCTTGTAAGTGTGGTAATTCTAGAAATCTGCTAATAATAAAAATGGAATTTGGGAAATTTTTAGTTTGAACTCAGGCATTTCACTTAGGTCATGATCCCAAACACTTCTTCAGCATGTTTTGCCCTTATGAATTATTAATACAAGGCTTGTAATGGGCTCACAAGTGACTCCAGAGTCCTTATTAGTAAATCACGGTCACAATATCAAACTGAAAAATTCACAGGATGTATAGTAAAGATAATATTTAATGATATTTGAGAGAGAAAAAAATATACAATAGCAAAATATAGGCGAATGTCTATTCCCTCTAGATGTTAATTGGTTTTTTTCTCAAATTGGCTTAATCGAAGTTCCTTAATATTGGCTTCTCTTTGGGTTTTTTTTTTTTGGGTTTTGTTTTGGTTTTTTTGTTGTTTTTTTTTTTTTAATTCTTGCTTTAAGAAATTTTTTTTGCTGATTATTTTGTAGGAGTTTGTTTTACAGATTACTTATTCACTCCCTATATAAAGCACTCTTGGTGCTGTTTTATTTTTATTTTTAAATATACAGCAACTTTAAAAAAAATATAGGGCATACCTGTATGTTTGGTGTCTGTTTACATTTTCTGTAATGTAGTCATTAAGCATACAACGTAGCCTTAAAGGATGTCAAAACTGACAACCACACTATGATTGATGATGCTGTGCTAGACTAATTCTTACCAGGTGTGGTGTGATGTGAATTCAAATGCAGCTCAGGGTTCTTATTTGTATTAGTAAAGTTGTGCTTTGTCAAAGTTCCGTGACTTCTTAACCCACTAAATCCATCTTCTAATCCAAGTTTTTCTTCACCTTTTTGCTGTATACAATATTTTTCTTCCTCTTTCTCAGCAAAGCAATCCTTACGACTGCGTCTGCAGCCAGGGTTTCTTAAGACATCCAGTTCGTGTAAATTCCAGAAAATACCAAGTCTGATGAGGTTATGTTAATTAAGTGTAAAATCTACATAAAGGCTTCCTAAGTGACTTGAGCTAGGGTAGGCGAAATTATGAAGGATGAAAAGGATGAAATTCACTCCATCAGCTTAAAGAGTAAACAGGAAGCTTTATGTGGATAAGGAATAAAATACATGATCTTCAACCAGAAAAAGGGCTATAGCACGGACTTCTTTGGTCCCTACATAAATTGTATTCATTGTCATCCCTTGTCACTTGCAGAACATGACGAGGGCAGCATCAAGTTATTACCTCTTGTTAAATGTCAGTGGTAAATATTGGGTGCTTGCACCTTTGAACAATAAATAAACATTTATGAGGTAGCAGAGAGTGTTGGACCTAAACTTTTAGCCTGTTTTTTTGGTTTTTTATCTCTCTCTCCCTTCCCCCCCCCCACCCTCCTACATTTTTGATTCAGTCCTTACTGGTACAGTCTCCTCAGCTGGATCATTCATTGTCAAGCCAAATGTCCAGCACCTTTGATAACAGAGAACTGGGGTGGGAAGTTGAATCATATCTGTTTGTTTTCTGGCTGAATGCTCTATCCTGCTTGATTGTGTTTATCTTGATTTTATTTATATTTTATTAACAAAAGATACTGATCTTGCAAGCAGAGTCTCAAGAAAGTAGAAAACATATAACAAAATTCTTAAGAGTCCAATTTACCTCAACGGGCAAATAATCTAAAAACTTAAATAATCTGATTGAACAAATCATAACAAACCACATCAAATGTTGTGCTGCAAGGAATAAAAGCACCTATTACCCCCCACCACTAGCTCCCCCTTTCCCTCACCAAGCCCTATTTCACTCAGGTCTAATTTTAAGTGATTGCTTTCTCATGCAAATATCCATTGATTTGAATGAGATTTTGCAAGGGTAAAGGCTGAGCAAAGACTTCGGGATGCGATCTTCGGAGAAAAACCCAACCCCTTCTTTTTATGGATACAGAGAGTCACTGTACAGGAAAGTTATTGTACTATTACTGCACAAAAGTAGTGGAAAGAGGGCCAGCATACGGGAAGGTAACATATGCAATCAGTCTGCAAGGGTCTGACAGGCACTGCTTGCACGGGAACCAGAGTGAGGGGGGGAAGGCAGAGGCTTTGGGCATCCCCTAGATTACTCAGATACTTCTCTCCAGGATTACTTTGAAATACACTGAAGACCTTTGTTGAAATCCACAGACAAAGCATGGGGTAAGTGGAGAGGGCCAAATTTTAGGTTTGGTGGTAAATCATGTAGTTGCCCCATACATCAAAACATCAGAGAAAAAGTATTACTTTAATTTGCCAAAGGCCTGATAACAAGCTCTGAGGGTAGGATAGCAATTTTATAATAAAATAAAAGAAAAAACGAAGAAAGCTGTTTGCTTATATTTAGATAATTTTGTGTTGGTTTTTTTGGTTCTTTTTGATTTCAGTCGTAGTAGAGGCCTGAGGAAGTCACAGTGACCCCTGCAGTCAACAGAGTATCCTCAAGAAAGAACTCAGGAAATTACCATTATAATTACATACATAAAACAAATTTTATATATAAGATTACCTTTGTTGTTGTTGTTGTTGTTGTTGTTGTTAAATCCCTTTTTCAGTTTCCTCTGCGTTTCCAGTGTTTGGAAACATGCAAGTGAACTTCAGCAAGCTGGAGCTGGATTTTGATGTAAAGGGGGACAGGATAAAGAGGGATAAAAATTCACTGGAGTTAAGCTTAGCATCTTTATTTGCTAATACAGTCTGTGCTTACAAAATAAATCCAAGTTTTTGACGGCAGAGCAATAGATGTGAGGAATGATCCCTAAATTTGGAGCCCTGACAACGGGTCTTCCTTCCCCATGAACAAGAGAAGTCTTGCTTTTCCAAATACTTATTTTAAAGTCAACACAGGTAAATGCATTTCTTTCTGAATCATTACACTTATGAATTAAAATTCCAACTCTGTGTCCACTTTGAAATCTCTGTGATAAACACTAGAAAGATTGCTATGCCACCCATTTTATAGCAAAGGAATTAAAGTATGCCAAGTGCTACGTAACTGACGTTTGTGGCTAGCTTTATTTGCTATTTTTAAAGAACTCCTGTATAGAAATACTCGTCCAAAGAAGTCCTAATGTCTCTATAAAGACTATTGTCACTTACTTGAGAGGTGTAAGCATCCTGTGCCAAAGAGCATGCGGGCTGGGTGACCTGGCACATGGCAGTCACAGGAAGGAATGGAGATATTCTTCTTCTTTAACATAAGCAGCATCACATCTGGGTGGAGCACAAGCAATTTTTGGAGGTCTTACTAGTTTTCACAGATCAGTCAGTGCTGTTTTCTTTGCTTCGCTCATACTTCATTTCAGTTTACTTTTTGGCATCGAGTTTGTTTCTTCCTGCTGGAGTCCTCTATTTGCATTGCATTCTGGCTAGTTCATTTTTAGTGGGCTGGAAAAGACTTTCTCTACATTATCAGTTGGTGTTAGTGGTGTCAGTGGTGGAAATCTGATAAAAGCAGATTTTTCAGGAGGCTTAGCTAGGTAGGGTTATGTACTAATATTGATAATTGTTTGTTGCATCTGTATTTCAGACTTAACAATATTAAGCACCTCTCTGCGTTACTGCCATTGTTTTGGCAGCTGTAGAGAGTGTGTCCTGACAGATTTGTGAAGAGATGAGCTACTTAGTTATTTCTTCCCCTAGTTCTGTTGTTATAGCTATTAAAAATGCTTTGCTTTAACAGATCTTCTATCTTACTCACTGCTCTTTTTTTTTCTGAACCAGTAAGATATCTCAGTGATGGCTTAGCAGAACAGAAAAGTAAAGCAGAAGAAAAACATTTGGGAGATCTGTGCTAATATATTCCAACTTGCGAGCCATACGAGGTGCTCTCAAACAATGTTCCTCACATGGTTCCCATTTATATGTGTCAGCCTTGTGGTCAGTTACTGTTTTTTTACCAACCATCAGCTGAGCCATGGTAATATCATCTTTGAAATATAAGGAGAATGTCAAATAACGAAACTTAAGGCATTTTCTCACCTTTGTTGAAGTCTGAGAGAGCTCACAAAGCTACCGTGGTTGAGCTGCCACATTAACTCTTTTGCAGTATCTTTGATCAAATGTCCAAGTCCCTAACTGTATTTTTGTAATATATAGTTCTCTTTCATTTGTAGCATAATTAAATCTTTCTTGGTAAATAAGAATTACGTATGTTTTTCTATTATCATCTCCATAGGAAGAAAGAAAGGAAGAGGCAGGCAGTTCCAGACCCTTTCATCCCCACAGCAGTTACAGAGGTGGAAGAAAGGCTGCATGCAGCAGAAGGGACATGAGTGGGTTTAAGCAGAGAGCTCTGAAGAGGAATTATCTCTGAACGTAATGTGCTGGCCAACAAAGCACAACTGATAACTTCCAATGCCATTGTGGACCTAAAATGCTAGCAGTGGTCAAAGCAAATTAAGACTTTTATTAGGGGACCCCTATGTATCATTTTCCTGCAGCAGGATTACACTACCAGCCCTGCAGAGGGAGATTTAGCTGGGTAATTCTCATTAAGGGGCAAACCTCTCTGACTTCTGCAGGTGCTTTGCCTGATTAAGTGCTGAAGGACCAGCCCCTATAGCTGGCCCAGCTGAGCTCTAACCTGTCTGCCTTTATGCAAGCAAAAGCTTCATGTATCAGCTCCAGCTCATGCTGAGGAGTCTTACTGGGCACTCTAATCCTAAGGGGAAATATTTCATTGCAATGCACAGCAATTTGCATTCTTTCTCAAAACTCTGCTATTACATTATCCATTTTTCTCTTGATTAAAAGAGATCAAGAAGTGCATGCTCACACACTACACATGCAGTCTTTCTATACAGGAGGCCTGGAACCCATATTCAAATTCTGGCTGGAGGAGATCTGGCAACTTCCAACTCTTGATGGATTTATGCTGTTTTAATAATAGTCACAGTTTACTGATAATTAGCAAGGAGGTAAGTTACCCAGTTTTTTGTTGTTGTTGGGTTTCTAAGATATTCAAGTGTTTTCAGAAGTATCCAATGCCAAAGAGTTCTTAAACACTGCAAGGTCTCTGAGTCTGTGAAGATGATTTTAATTTTACTATGGAAGGTCAACCTATGGTATTAGTTACTGCCACATGCAAACAGGGAACTGAAGATACACGGGCACAAGGGAAATTCCAGAAGGTAGGCATGAAGTTGTCCAAGTGTCCATGCCTCTAGTTTATAGTTTGTGTTGCATAGTTCTCCACCACCTTCTCTCTGGGAATGCCCTGTAAAAATAACTACAAAAAGCATGGCAGAGCAGAGCAGGTATATGATAGCAAAAGGCTCCTTCTGTTCTATGCAGAAGCATGGACAGTCTTTGAGACCCTCCACCCTTACCTTTACCCTTCCATAGACACTAAGAAGATTAGGGCACATGGAGCAAGAACCAATCCCTGCTACACCACTGACATTTTTCTGGAATTGGTGTTTCCCTGCATTTAATGCCCCAAAAATAAAATGTGAAAAATGACACTTTGGCTCAAAGGAAACAGGAAGACAAGCACATTGTAGAGTAAATGGTAGTGAAGTACTGCAAGGGGACTACGTAAGGTGCCCAGAACAGGGTGATGGCACTGTATAAAATTGATCTGAGTATGTAAAATAGAAAACATTTATGCAAGAAGTTGAATGTCTCAGCTAATAGCAAGGTAAAGAATTGACCTGGTATCGTCAACATTGCCTGTTTTGTAGAATAGATTACTCAAAAAATTTGGTTTTGGCTAAAAGTCGTGTGCTTCCTCAGAGATAAGTTTGTCTTCCTCTCCAAACACTGTTGTTCTAGCTCTGGCCTGGATGTTCTGGGTGGAAACTTTTTTGCACAGGCACATGGAGCAAGATATGCAAGAAAACAGGGGGAGAGAAGAAAATCTCAAATTAATTTTACATCTCTTTTTCTACATTTTTTAACCAGTGAGAAGAAGTAAAAGTTTTGAGGCACTTACACTAATGTGGTACTCAAATCAATGATACCTATCCACACAGGAATTAATAAATGAATATTTCTGGAGAGAATCTGGTTTCACAATAGCAGCTTGACCTGCTCAGATGAACTATTAAAGAAGGGGCTTTTGTGCTTTTGTGATCTGGATTTTCTGCTTGCTATTGCAGCTTCAAAAAAACTAACTAACCTTTTTTGTCCAAAACTAGCTGTGTGTCCAATTACGTAGATAGTAGTTACAGAAGGTGTGGTATTTTATTTATAACATCCAAGTAGGAATAAAATTAATTTTCCTAAGTGGAGGAATGGGAATCTATCCCTGCCTGATTGGATATTTCAGTAAAATCATTCCAAAGATCATTGCTACAGTCAGCCTTTTAATTTATGACAAGAAAATAAGTAATAGTGCAAGGTATATAGCAAAACTAGAAAAAGGTAAAAGGATTTAGAACAGAACAAGAACAAAATTTTTCAGGAAACTGAGAGACATCATAAGAAGCCTCAGGCATTCTAGCTCTTTGCAGCTGAAGAAAATTTGCTGCGTGTTGAATCTTGCTTCCCTCATGTCTGTATAAATAAAAATGTGCCACTAGTTCAGCCACTGAAGAATGTATTTAGTGGACTTAGAGCTATCAGTTGCAGAGTCCTCACTCTACTCCCTCCAGGAGCACGTGGAATTTTCTTTGTAACATTATGCTTTCTAAAATTACAGGAGTAGAAGACTAATACAACTATAAAGCCCAGACAATTGCTTCCCATGCCCAACCTGCTGTAGAGCATTATGTGCTGTACAATCGATGGCCACAATGGAAACAACTGATTCCAGCTGCACTTTGTATTTTAGCTGCAGGTCAACTGGCTTGAATCATGGCAAATTTGCCACCTTAAAGTCATTTACAAAGTTTAATATAAACCACATCAACCCATAGCATAAACAAGCTTGAAATGATAAGCAGTTTATGATATTTCAATGAACAAAAATATTAAGAAATAAATATTTTCTTGGAATGTTAGTAGAATGCATGATCTATGTTTTCAATCCTAATTTCAGCTTCTGATGAGATGAATCAAATATTCACATCCCAGCTGCTTCTGAATGTTCTAAGTGGAATTTCTTGGAGCAGTGTGAGCAGGTGGTGTTCCCACACAGCTCCAAATAAAGTTTATACGTGCTGGGAAGGCTGGCTGCCTTACATACAAACATGGATTCAGAAAACTAGTTTTCTTCTAATGCACATGCTTGGTCATTTTGTCATAAGGCTGAGAAATCTTCCCAAGGACAAAGTCACAGGTATAGAAATGTTGCTTGGAGCCCTTCCTCCTTTCAAGCCTTGGGTCACAGTTTTCTGTAGGTGAGACATAGCCTTCTCTAAGCTGCATGCAGTTTAGGATTGTTTCAAGCGTTTTCACAATGTTTTTTGTACTCTTGTAACAAGAGTGCATTATACAGAGTAGGACATGAAGTTAGGGAGGATATATGTGGCTACCAGGCCTGCTGGCATACACCAGAAAAGTAGGTCTTGCAGGGTTGGGATGGGTCTTGGGGGCTGGGGGTGATGCAGTGGGGTAAGCCAGTTTAGTCACAGCTCAAATCTGGTTTCTGTATAAAGGCAAAATGATGATGTGCTATAGCCCATATCCCAGTCCCACATGTCCCCAGTGGGAAATCATTTTATCTGTTCTTTATTGGAGCCCAAATGAAAAGTAATTGTCATGCAGCACACAAGGTAGAGATTCCACACCTAGGAGATACATTGAATGAAAGTGCTCGCAAACACTTCACCTTTAGCAAGTTAACCCGATCTTTCACTTTCCTAAGCTCCTCCTTGAGAACCCAATCTCCTGTAAAGAGAGGTTCATAGCTACTCAAATACCTGCTCTGAACTGCACCTTAGAGGACTCTTCCAGCTACAGAGAGAATTTAGGAAACTCAGCTTCACAACACTGGAGTCAGCTTTTGTGACTTTTCGTTCCTCTGTGGTCCATTTTGACTCGGCGTTTCATCTTTTTAAACTAGCTCAGCAGCAGAGCCTGTATTTGTCATGCTGTGTTGCAGGCACTTTTGGTTTTCTCTAGCCTGTTATTTCAAGACTGTTTAAGGCTCTGCCAGCTGGCTACCATCCTATGCACATGGAATCATGCAAGGGAGTACAAAAGGTCAGTAGAAAGTTGAGTTTTGTCCTTTTAATCTTACCAAAATCATAGTATTCTTCCAAGCAGAGGACACAGAGTGAAGCAATAGGACAAAAACTTCACTTTGAGCTACACAGGAAGTCTGAGTCTGGAGGAATTTTACTGTGGTGAGTTGTACCACTGTCCATTCCCTCTGCTCTATGAAAATAATGTGAAAAACTTTTTAACTGATTCAAATATGTGGCTTTTAATCCCCAGTGTGAAAATTCCATCTAACATAACTTTTAAGCCTGCAAATTGCTTCACTGGCCACGTGGATGCAGTGCCATTTTCAGTGTCAGCACTTGAAGCTTTGACAACAAGGATGTTGGACTTTCAGAGCCTAAAGCAGGAGTTTCTTCTTTAGAAGTCTCACTCAGTCTTTTCAGTATAAGTTTTGCTATGCTACTATTTGGCAGTGGGGTTAGGAGATTCATCACCTAAAGAAACAGAGCCAAATATTTGCTTTGAATGATTATAGATAAGATGTCCTTCCACAGCTGTGGTGCCTAGATTATTGTGTACTCCTTACTCGTGAACACTGAATGTATTTCAGTGAACAGAAAATATACTGTCCTGGTATTCTACAAAAATAATGTACATTCACAAATTAGCTTTTACCCTGTACTTCTCAGACATAAATAGTAAAACACTCTTTTCTACTTTTATTTTTTTACTGCCATATCCCCCTAGAAGCCTTTAAGCTATATCTCACTGTGCTAAACTTCCTTAGACAACATCTGTTGATAGATCTCTTACATTGCAAATAAGCAAGTTATGACTATCTTTCTTAAATTTGTACATTTAACCACATTTTCTAGAGCTATGTAATTAGAAGGAGGGTATGAGAACTTTAACATTCAAAGTCCAAAGCGGAGAACCAAGTCATCAGAGGAGACATCTGGACAACTTAATAGAAAGATGAGAGACCTCTCTACTGATTTGCTCCTGGGCTCCATTACAGATCTCTTAACATTTTCATAGTGCTTCCAGAAGGAAAGAGAAAAAAATATTCTGTTTTGTTTTTAAAAATGTAATTCAAAAGAAGGGTATCTAAACATATATTTTTACACAAAAGTTTTCGTCTGTGTGTGTAGGTATCCATCTTTTCACATCTCTCACCCACAGGACTCTCCCAAACACAAATATATTGAAATATATTACTTCCTTCAAAGCATTATTTTCTTAAAAGTGAAAGTTAATGGGACCTGAGCATAAACCTGTGCCATTTTTCTCCAGTGAGAAGTAGCAGCTTTCAGTAAAGAATTACAACAGATGCTAGCTTGTCCTGACTTTGAACCGTTTGAGGTTAGTTTTATATCTCCTGATCCACAAGCTACAGCTAGGGTTTTAGTTATTTCACATCACTTGATTATTGCCATTTGGGGATACCATTAGTGTGACAAAATGAGCTTCATGCACAGAAAATTCTAACCCCTACATTTTAATGTGAGATCTGTTCTAATACCTAATCAAATTCAATCAGAATAACTCCACAGAAGTCAACAACTGCAATAAAGAGTATCTGTTGCAGGCTTTTAGAATTTTTTTATTTCCCAAGACTGGAGGCACTTGAAATTTTTTGTTTTGTTCAGTGGAAACTAATAATAAAATGTAATGTTAAAATACATGTTTTCAACCACTCTGACCAAAGGAATTAAAAAATTTTGGGGCTTGTCCTTATCAACCATCCACTGAATCTCAAGTCCAGGTGGAGCAGATACATCAGGGCAAACGCACCAACCCACATAAAAAAACATGTGAGTATGATTGGAATATAGGACAAAAGATCTATTCAAGACATCCAAGACACACAGAAGTGCTACAACTGTAATAAAATTCTTATCTGATAATCATAGAAGAAAGAGATGTTAATTAAAAAAGAGATTGATTTTTACCAAGGATACAAGAAGACACTAGATTCAGCATCCAGCATGTTTTTCTGGTAACAGAGCAATTAAACATGACCAAAAAGGTCTACTCTCTTCTCTTTTTTTCTCTTTAAACTAGAAATATTTTCTTTCACTGGTGTCTAGAAGATCCAAAACACCTCTCTGGAGTCAGTATTCAGGAGACACACAACATATGGTTACTGAAAACTGGCAAGAGAACAGTTTCTCATTCTCCAGTCAGGCATTCATTGAAGATGCTCAGAGGACTATCAACACAGCAAATACTCCTTCTTGCTGATGCACTTTTTTACTGTAGTGACCTAGATAATCTTCTGATAAAAAAGGCATTTTAATCGCAAAGCTCATTTTTTCAGAGTTAAATGTTCAATATGCTTTGTTTAAATTATTGTATAAAACAGAAAAATTGAAGAAGAGTCTTGTAGGCATGAAACTTGCTTTTCTGTTTTTTGGGATTTTTTTCAGCCATTTCTGTATATTTTTACATACGGTGCATTTTTGCATCTTTACAGTCACTTCTGTCTAGTAGTTGAGGTCTTTCTAGAAGTTCATGTGATATTATGATCTTCAGAAAAAAACCCCAAATACAGTGTTTCCAACTCCACAAATTGAATATATATGTAATTTGTAGGAAAAAATTGCAAAACAAAAATCAGAGCATTAGCCACATGTCTTACTCTCTGAACCTACCAGTACTTGCCTGCCTTTTCCTGAATACAAGTAAATTAAGGCTTTTTACGCCTACCTGAATTCCTTTTGTTATGAGTATTTACATAATTTCAAGTTATGGCCCTGTCTTATTCTACTAGAGTCCATACAGTACCTTTTTTGTAACTGAATTTTAATTAAAAGGAACCAGTACATCCTAAAACAGTTGGGAATATCAGAAATTCTTACAATGGTCTTATTGGCATTGTTGTAGGCTTAAGGATGAATAGTGACCTAGACAAGAGTATGACCATACGAAAATTAGGCTACCCTTTCACTGAAATATGGAGCGGGAAAATTACTGAGACTTCTATCATCCTGGAAGTATTTACAGCTTTGTAAGAAATGGCTTGTAACAGGGCTCTTTCCTTGTACAGGACAAAGAAAAATCTTAGGGGAAAAAATACTTTGTTTCCATAGACCTGATACCTTCAAAGACAAGGCTGTCCTCAGCCCTCCAGCAGGCACAAAAAGGAGTGAGCCAGGACACAGGCCATTCTATATATATCCTCAGGGAAGAGCCATTAACTGACATTTAACTGACTTTCAGCTGGTAGATCCATGAACAACTTACTTGGAAAGTGTCCGCAGACATATCCAGGGAGTTTGTGGGTTCTCCCAGATTGAACATACCCTAAAGACATCCAGACAGGCAATCAGCTCTAGACAGCCTGGCTTCAGCAGGGGGTTGGACCAGATGATCTCTAGAAGTTCCTGCCAATCTCTGCCATACTGTTATTATGTTATTCAGTGACTGTCAAAGCCCTGAAATATCTTGCATCCACAACCGGTAGCCCCTGCTGTAGAAGTGTGTGATACAGTGTAGTGTAGGAGGTTTGATAGGCTCTTGTCAATAGCCTGAGCTTTATGCCTAAAAAGAGAGGGTAGAGAACTAGAATGAGTGGAGCTAATTATCAGGTCTTTCTTTTGAGATAGTAATGATGGCTGAGATCTTAAGGAATAGCTTTCCTAGCTGCCTCACATTTTATAAATGGCAGTGGGAGAGCTTCCTATCTACTCAAAGAAAAAGGCAACCTGGTGTAGGTCACTTGCTAGAGTATGTGCTCAGATGGGAAGGAAAAGTTCACGTGGGATGATAAAAGAAAGGTAAGTGGCAAATTCTTCGACCACCTCTCAACAAAACACAACACCTGACTTCAACAGTTCAGACAGATTTAGTGTTTGTAACATAGCAAACATGAACACTAATCTGATGTGTTAGCTAGCATGGCATCTACAAGCCTGGGATCATCATTTATTTTACCTAAGACTGCCAAGTGGTATAGATATACTCTTACCCCCTTTAAACCAGAGGAATATTGTTCCCATTGAGTATTTGGCAGATGTTTTTTCTTTCAGTTCCTAAAATGAACCACCTTACAACATTTCAGAAATAGAAGGCTGAGCTTCTTTGTTGACTCTACAGAAAGATCAGACTTCAGAAAGACACCCTTATGTAAGACTTTGTGCAATGATTTTCTTTACTACTTCTCTGCTCTGAAAATAACAGCTTTTCTGTCAAAGATTTTGTGTAGTTCTGTGAGTAAACTTATGCCTACACTGTAGAAAGATTGCAATACCTATGTACGATCATAAGCATTCCCTTGTGAACTCACAGGGCAGAAAAAAATGTCAATGAAAGAAAAATAGAGGAATAAAAAAGATAAGAAGATAAGTCTACTGTATGTTTCCAGATCTCTCACAGGTGTACATTAAATTGCTTTGGAAACCAAGGTTAAAAGTAAACATTTAGTACAAGACAGACTATGGGAAAATAATATTCAAGGAACAGAAATGGGAAATTTTCATTTCAGGGATTTCAGAGACTCCAATATTTTTATAAATTTCTGGAATTATTTCTTGTAAACTGAACAGAAGATACAAAAATGACATGTTACACGATAAGTGGATGCTAATGTAAGCAGTCACTTACATTAGCATGCTGGGCAGCAGGTCCATTTGAATGACATAAATGGTAACTTAACAAAGTCTGGCACAAGTCCATTCTTTCAGAAACAAGGTGCCTACTCCACACGTGGAGTGAGGACTTCCAGATGAATCATCAGTGGGAAATGGAGATTCTGAGAAGGGTTTGTGCCCAGACCTTTCACCTTCATTAAAAAAAAAAGGTTGTTGTTAAACTGACAAAGATTGAAAAAAGAAATTATCTGAGGCCTGGAAAACCTACCTTATAGTAAATGGGTAAATCTATTTCCTTTACATAAAAAGGTTAAGAAATGACATGACAACAGTCTAAAATTACCTGCATTATTTCTTGTAATGGACTCTTTAATCGAGTAGATAAAGGCATAATAAGAAGGAACTGAAGCTACATAAATACAAACTGAAAATAATCTTTGATTTTTAAGAGTAAATGAAAATTACCTATTGAAACAGATGTGGTGGTTTCTCAGGAACCTTTTTTAATCAAAATAGATATTGTGATTTTTATCTTAAATCCAGACACATATATAAATTCATAGGGTACATAAATTGTATAATAATTAAATAATATATGTATTTAAGTAAAGACATTGTATATTATAAACAGCTGTTGACATGGACTGTATGCAAAAATCACTGAGAATTGCCAATTTTTTATTTGGGTGATACAAAATTCTACATTAATATTGGTGCTAGTACTATCTGTTCAAACTGGAGTTCATTTTTATTGCAATTCAGAGCTGAACAAAGAGACTGTCTTCTGTGGTAAAGACAGAGCAGTTTCAACCACTAGGGGCTATGCGTTAATCAAGACCCCTGTGTTCTGGCATGGTGCAGCTCTATTGATTATTTGCATGGATACGTATGGTAGCACTTCATCAGTCCAGATTTTCCTTCTCTCTCAGCAGTTACACTAGATCAATAACCAAGTAGCTGGGAGGAAATTAAAATGCTCCATATATTTGTATCCATATGTGAAGATGTGGAGTCTGACCCTTGCAGGTGCCAGAGATGCCACAGGACCATTCAGTCTACAGAGTAGTTATGTTCCCTCGGTGCCCTAAAATGCTCCTTCCTTAGCTTGGACTGGAAGCACATGTGAGGCCACCCAGCCAGAGCCTGACAGCTGAGCTTCCAGACTGCAGCCCTTGCTGATTTAACCTGTCGGTTTTTCTCCTCACAGGCCACCTTCAACATAGACATTACTCAATTTCAGTAGACCAAGCTGCAATCTGAGCTCAACCAAACACTCTGGAGATCAAACTGATTTGATCAAACCTGGATGTTTGGCAAGTCGGAAATAAACGGACTGTTATATTGGTGGTAGAGAAGAAGAAAATATAGACTCAAAAAGACGGGACAGAATAATTCTTAGGAGTTATAGTACTGGGTTTGAAGTATTTGCTACAAATAAAAGAATGTGAAATGTCAGACAGCCCAAATCCCATTAAAAATACTGCTTCATCTGGCCCATTTGGAGTTCTGAGACTGTGAATAGATCTGACTGCTTATTTAGAAGTATTACAGGCGTTGTATTGGAACAACTGATATAAAAACACGCTATCCCACGCTCCCACTTTTCCCGCTATTTGCCAATTCGTAATTACAGTATGTAAATACACAGCAGAATGGGTCTTTGGTTAATCAAATTGATTTAATTGCTGAATCCCCACAGATGAATGTGAACAGAGTCTTCTCTTTTCTCATTTTTTGTTGGCAAAACATAGCCACACAAATGATAAAAATTCCACCAGAAATGGGAATGGGATTTGAATAACTCTCTTACTGGAGCACTGCTGGAACACCTGTAGTCAGATTCAAAAGACTTTAACAAGGTAATTCCTCATAATTTTAGACCTGTAAATTATGACATACCCTAGAGATACTGAATTAATTAGGCCTTTGTAGATTATCAATGTGTATATGTCTACTTTTTATGGAAATCTGGCATTGTTTTTCATTTTCTGAAATACATAATTAAAAAGGCAGTAACACAAAAAAATGTTGCAAAGGGTTCACCAGATATGCTCGTTGGTTCATAGTCTGGATATAAAGCTCTTGTCATAGTTACGAGTGTTATTGTTAATATCACGTTTAGTACATGGTGCATTTAGCCACAACATTATCCTGATTGCTTTTGGCAGGTAATTGATTCATATAATCTGAAGAAAGAAAGCTTGAAGATGTCCTTGACAAAATAGTGGGTCATTAAAATCTTATAACTCCATGAGCTAGTGAAAACACATGTAAATTTCAGAGTTTTGGACCTGCATTGAATATATTCATGCTATAGGACCCAGGAGTTTGGAATTTCCTCAGGCCAGATTTAAAGCTTTCCCAGGTCCAAGCTCCATAAAACAAAAAAAAACAGACACATTCCTGTGTAAGCTTTGGTAAACTCTTCTTTCTATGTTAAGAAGTCATGAGCGCACACCCTTGTAAGGGTGGTAGTCTGAAGGATTTGGGTACCAAAATCCCAGAGCTATTCCATGCTATAAATCAGAAGTGAAGCCTCAAACCTGATATTTCTAATAAGATAAACTAACCTCATTTTATACAGAACCTTTGTCTCAATCCCAGTCCTTCCATACCCTGGATGAATGCTGTGACCATTCTTGTGCATTATACAGAAGGAAAGAGGAGGAGGAATAGTAGTAGTGGTAGTAATGGTAGCAGTAGCAGCACATATTTTTCTTCAACCATTCTTTGAACAAAGCCAGCTGTCACTGCATACTGGGTCCCATTCCACAGGCATTCTGAGTGGGCCTGTGAGAGTTTGCTCATCAGAGGATTCTGAAAGAATATTTTGTCTTGATAAGGTTTGGCACACATAGGTTTTAGACTTTTCTGGCCTGCTAATTTACTAAGCTGTTTCTAAGAAAACATAAACTCTGATGTTATAGATCTTCAATGTCTGGTTCAGTTCCACATCCAGAGGCCTGCATTTAGATATCTACAAGTATCTGTCTACACGTGAGGTGGAAGACTGGCTTCCCACCATATTAATTCAAAGCCTAGTCAACATGGTCAGGTGAGTCTAGAGAGCTCTTTGGTTTACCAAATGAGATGTTTCCTTTACACTGAGTTAACTGAGCCTTGCTGACTAACAGCTCAGTTTATTTGCCTAGACAGATGCATTTGAGGTGCCCTGATAGCTTTCCTGGCCAGTTGCTATTAGTCCAGTAGACCTCAACTCCTCTGTTATATCTGTCAAGCCTAAGTACTCTAGGATGCCTAAACATCATTAGCTGAATTTGGTTGAATATCTGAGCTGTACCCTGGGCTTATACTGTAAAAGAGGCTTAGCCATTAGCATACTCATAGACACTTGCATTTAGATAAATTAACCTAGATTTCTGAGTCTGAAGGTGAACCCTTACTGGTGAAACTCAGGGGTTAGTTACCAGCTCAGACAGTGTTGTCAGAATCAGTTTTCTAGCTAGGCACTGATAAGTCTTATTCCGAGGCACCTATTGCCCTTATTCAGCTCTATCCCTTAATGCTTAGAGTAAGCTCAGTCAATTCTAGACTACCTGAGCCTTGAAACAGATTCACAAAGGTCACTCGTATTCACAAATAATGCCACTGGTAACTTTTGATCTCAGCAGTTCATGAGTACACTGATTTAAATGCTTACTATACGTTTCTTTAAGACTCAGGATAAAACTGCTGCCAGATTTCAATTCTAAACAAAATAAAATTCTTTACATTGCTTTTGTATTTCCTTTGTGTGATAACTACCTTTTCAGCCTATTACTAAACTCAATTAGAAATTCTTACTTGTGCTGCAGTGCTTTGCTGAGACTAATGAACAAAGTTTCATAAAATCAGCTTGTGACCATGTGATGACTATTAAAACTTATAAAACCCTTAACAATTATCATAAGGAAATCAGCATACTATGGCATTGTTAGAGGGTGCATCGTGAACCAAACTACTTCTAGCTCATCAGAGCTTTGCCTGTTCATGCTGGAGCACAGACCTGGTTTTAAGCAAACAGATGGAAATACAAACCTCAGATATTCCTATTCCACTTTGTGCAACAAACATGTTTAGAAAGAGGAATTACATTGCCCTTGAAAGACTATTGCACTGTACTCCACACTGAAATTTCTTCCTTTCGTAACTCCCTTTTCTATCACTTTCTATCAGTGTTACTTATGAAAGCAAGTTGTTCAAGTTTTAGTTTTTTAAACTAATAAAATAACTGCCACACACTGTTAAAACAGTTTTATTCCAGATAAATTAGCAGGTTTTAGAAGGCTTTCATAATTTTGTTCTCTTCCACCCTACTAGTAATACTATACTATTACTTGCTGCCACCCTGAATACTAAGGCTTTTTGTTGGTGTTTTCTGCCCTAGTGTCTCTTCTGGCAGCAACCAGAGTTGGCCCCTCATAACTGTCCTTCTCCTTCGGATTCTGGCTAGAAAACGGAGAGTGTTGTAGCCAGGCCGATAATTATTTCACACTGGGACCTTCCAGTACTGTTCAGAGATGCTGAGAAACGTTTGCTTTGGAGAACACCAGACATGCTTGCAGACTTACACATGCTATAATTTTTCAGCACTCAGAAGCTTTCCTAATATTCAAGTCTTTCTGCAATTCTGTTTTTCCTACTAATGTCCAACATTTCATTTATGTCTTAGTCCCTTTGTATCTACGTTCACAGCATGCCTGTTTTGTGTATTGTAGCAGACAGCGGGACCAAGAGCTTTCTTCATGTAGGTATCTACATGTGAGCTGTTCAGACCAGGCTTTTATTAGAGAAAACAGATGTCCATTTTAGCCTGTGCTCTGCAAAGTCCTCAAAGAAGGTCAGATGAATTGCAGGTTAAAACTATGAATTAGTTTCCAGTGGCCAAAAAAGGATTTATTTTAACTAATAGAAACATGTATATATACTTCAGATGTCTACATCTATACAGGAATTTGACCATAAAATGAATATAAACTGTCTAGCAAAAATCATATGATGTTTAATAATAAATTTTGCTTATAAGCGGATACCATAACAAAACATACAATTAGAAGCAGCAAATTTATTGTCTAGTCCTTTATACTTCTTTGCTTTGTCCATCCAGCCACAAAACACCTATAACTTCCCTGTTGTTTATTTTTTTTCTGGTGTTGAGCTTTCATTGTCCACTGAATACTTCAACACTGAAAGTATTGTACTTAACCTAACAGCCGCTCAATTAAGTAATCCAGCAGCATATTATAGGTGCCTACAGAAACAGAAACATCCTGGCCATAAAAAATAATGCCCTTGAAAAGCTATTTGGAGAAACATTTCGTTCTCTTTAGTCTTTCAGAATGAAGATGTGTTGTATGAGGTATTTTATACATGCAAATGCTTCATTTTCTTTCTTTAAGTCTTTATAGTACTATTTGTTTTCAAATGAGTTTTGTGGTTGTTTCATACAGGGAATGTAAAACCCAGGGTACATGTCACTATTCTGTGGTTTGCCGGATACTGTTCTTTAATAAATCATCATTGAAGATGTGAACAAGTTTAATTTCACAATGTAAATATTTCCCTTTCCAATTTGCGTGTATGTATGTGTGTGCCAAAACCAGATTTTTCTAAAAAGCAATAATCTAAAACCCCACAAATTCGGCACAGCATGAAGCTATGTGGAATAATACTCTCACGGAAAAACTGCAAACGATACAGACCATTTATATTTATGAATCCTGAGCTCGAAGAAATACCTATGTTTTTATTTAACTTTGTTTGGAAGCCATGTTCAGTGATTTCTGAATTCTTGGTAACATAATGATGTATATAGATCATAAATGACCCTCCTGCTGTTTGTCTGCCCAGAACAGATCTTTGGGTAAATAAACAATCTCAAACATAACTAAAGTATTGGTATATTCCAAACGTCAGGAAAACTTTGAAAGCATGAATACTGGAAAGAGTATCAATTACATGGAGTTATAGAATAATTTAGGTTGGAAAGGACCTTTAAAATCAAAGAGTCTAATCATTGACCAAACACTGCCAAGCCTGCCATTACTCTATATTCTTAGGCATTACATCTACATGTCTTTTAAATACCTGTAGAATAGTATTTAAAACAGATGATAAAGAAAAATAATTACTCGGTTTAACTGTTTTTCTCTATTTAGTCTACTTTCTCACTCGTGACCATGACATAGTGATTGGAAAGCAGAAATGCTAGTGGAGCCCACTGCCATCCACCTTTTGAACACAGCTGTGCCATGTTTTACAGGTTACAGCCATGTTAGCCAGCAATAAAAAGGGAGAAGGTCAATTTTCAGACATGCTCCAGAGGAATAGTTGGAAGAGGCAGGCTCTAGTCACATGGAGATCTGCTATGCCTCATCTTCAGCTCAGGTAAATTAGAGGTGTCTCTGCATCGTGCTTGTCTGCGAGAATGGCAGGAAGCCATGCGATTCTTGGAACTGCTTTCACTTCTTATGCGGTTAATTGGACCTCAAATAGAGCACTAAATGGAAGGAGTCTGTTAGCGCCCACTAATCCAGCAGGGAATCACAGACTTCTGATTCAAAAAGATAGAGAATTCATCACTTGGGTGATGAATTTTATTGGTAAGAGTTTATGATTCCACATAAAAAAGGCTTAGCTTATTTTTATTGAGTTTCTTTCTGTTGTGTCTGAACCAGTTTCATCTGATATTAACTGGATTTATGTCTCAGTTACTTGCTAGAACAAAAATTCTGTGGCATAAATGGCCTTCCAACACACTAGAAGAAATGGATCAGAAGATACAAATCTACTTTTTGGAAGGGTCAATGCAACAAAAAGTAAAATTCTTTAAACCTGCTTCCTTACTTGTTTAATGTGCTGGAAACCAGTCAAGCTTAGACTGTACTAAGTTATACACCTCAGTCACACAAGCAACTACGCAGACTAACATAGCTTTTGTGGGATCTGTACAGCTGCAGCTCCCATTAATCTGCTGTCTGAAGTCACCTCCTTTATCACTAACTTAGTGTCTATGCACTACCCTGACATTGTATCTCTACTACTTCTGTGACAGCAATAAAGACACATTCTAGAAGGAATACAGCTGACATGCTGTAAGGGTGTTCCATTTATGGTGTCCTTTCAGACAGTACAATGGAACAGCTAAAAAAAGGCAGAGGTTCAACCGTGTTGTGCATCCCAGTTTCCTCAGGACTAGAACTTGCGGTTCAGTCTGTGCTGTTGACTTGCAGTTCAGCTAGATTTGGGCAGGCCAGACACTTTAATCTTCAGGGCTCACTGTCATAAGTGAGACTTTAGCCATAGAGCTTTTCGGAAAAAGACCTCACACCCTTTCCCCCCAGATTCCAGGCAACACTTGTGTCCAAAAAAACCTAAGAAAAAGAAATTACTTTGCCAGTTAGCCAATAAAAACTTGAAGCTTTAGGAGAATATATATCAAGGAGATTTCACATTTGCATTCTCTCAGTCATATTTCTTTACCTTCTCTCCTCTCAACTTGTTATGTTTGGCCACATTGCTGGATCTGCTCTTCTTGAGTTCTTTTGGACTCCAGGAAATCTATAATTATTATTTAAGAACCAGAATTTTGTCAAAACAATACAGCCCAATTAATCTTGTTTCTTGTAATAAATCTAATAAAAAATGAGGTTTGGAAAATATATCCATATTGTGGAGAGTAGAAAAAAACCACTGAGGTAGACTTAAATGTCCTCCAGCTTAAAAGCTGGTTAAAGCTTTTTAATGATCTAATTTGCCTTAGAGCAAACAGTCACCACCATTTTGGACACTGTGATTTCCAGATGTAGTAGCCACAGAAAAGGAAAGTTCCAAGAACAACAGGATTTCTGGGGACACTGATGTTTAGATGATTGGTTTTCATTATCAGACTTGGTGATTATTTTCAGGACTTATACCACAGTTACTAATGTTGATTTTATTAAACAGAAGACTGCCAGAAGCAAGTTAATAGCTAGGTTTGGGGTTACTCTCTGTTCTTAAAAGTATTTTCATTATCAGATAATCAGCTAGCAAGCTGCTTGCATTAGCTCTACGCATATACCCAGATCTTCGTGTGATGGGTTCATGCACAGTCCTCCCCGGAGGTCAGGGGTATTCCTTGCAAGAACGACGTTTACTAATCAGAGTAAGGCACCACAGGCCAAGATTCAGGCATAAAGCTCTGAATCCCCATCCTGTGAAACAGTGTCAGACATATCGTGTATGTATTTTATTGTGTATGTATTCCATTTGAATGGAATTCCACTAAAACATGTACATCAGGGTGTGGCTCCTCTTGATAGAAGTAGAGCGAACCATTTAACTTCGCTCATGTTTTATCCAAATAAAAAGTGCAAGACTAGGGAGACTGTTCAACAGAAACAAATAGCCCTAGCTCCCCCTTTGCCAGCCAGAAATCTGCCTATCAGAAATGCATTGCTATTAGAGGTAAGGAGAGAGCCTTGGCAAGTACAAATACGCTGCAACAGGAAGTCCTTTAGCCTCTTAGAAAAGAAATTTCAGTACTGACAAAACCAAGACCACAAGAGCATCCACACAGATTCTTGAAATTAATCCTTCCTGATTTAAAGTGGAAGACAGCAAAATTTTTATTGAATCGTCCTACTGCTCTCAAATTATAATGTGCTCTACTAGATTGCAGGTCAGTCACACCAATCTGGAGGATATTATTTTTTTTCCCTCTTCCCCCTCACTAATTCTTTTCACTCCGACAGCACTATTGATGAAGACCTCAGGAAAAAAATACCAGCGTCCAAGACACTTTGATGGCCTTTCCACTGTGTAATTATACTTACTCTTGATAACACTAAAGACATGCCTTATTGGTAGTGGCACAGGCTGCTTTCCTTTTCACAGAGAGATGGATTGTTTCTGCAGGCCTTGATGGCCTTCAAATTATCTGAGCACAGAAAAGAGAGCAGAGTGAATTTTATTTTAACTCATTTTATTTCTAAATTTATTTCCCAGTAGCTAGAAGGTGATGACTGCCCCAGCAGTCAAGTCAATTGTTATCTGTGGGACTTGATTATGTTTAGACCCAGTCTCTCATTTTGAGCAAGACACAGTTAATGAGGAGAGAAATGAAAAGTGCATTGAGTCACAGTGTGTTTGTGGTAATTTGTGACACATTCACTCTACTCAGTTCTTTGTTTATTCCTTCCCCCCTCCACGCAGGTCCTGTAGAAAAAGGAACAGATAAGCGAATTCAGTGGTAGACAGTTAAGGGTGTTGAAAGTAATGAATCTATATCTCTCTATCTCTTTCCCCATTGTTGGCAGTAATTGGAGCAGTGTTCATCTATACAGTAAAATGCCAGTGAAGCCCATCTTAATGAAACATCTTTTTTTCCATTATTTTGCAACACATTTTTCATTGACACAGCTAGTTTTTATTTTCACTATATGCCTTTTTTTTTTGCAAGCTCTTTGCCACTCTTCTAAATAATAGTCCATTAAACAGTTCACAGTGTGTGTTCTGTAGAAATGTAAAAAAGTGATTGGATGATACTAATTAAGGAGAGATTTTGTTTCCACTTACTGCAGATCAATGGTGGGTTACATTAAAGCTGCATTTTTGTGATGAGTTTAAACACAAAAGAACAGCTGTGCTAAATACATATTTCAAGGCTTACAGGTAGGTCAAATAAATCTTTCTTTCTTTGCTTGTCTATTTTAAAACTATAGCAAACTGTATGCAAAGAATAGTAGTAAAATAAAAAAGGCAAATTTCTCACTGCAAATATTTTTCACTTGTGGTAGCTGAAACTGCTAATTCAGGAATGCCAATTGCAATGCATTGAGATCCTGTTGGCTTTTAATTTAATCTATAGCCTACTATGCATTAATTTAAATGAGACTTTTTTTCTTCTGTTTTCTACAGTTGCCACTCTAAGGTATCCCCTCTCTGATGTATGGCAGTGCTAGATACAGGAATAAAATATATTAATGAGAAAACTCTTCCTGTATTTGAACCCACAATTCTTCCTTTAATCCTAAATTATTCTGAGCACAAAATGTAACCAAAATCTCCATACAGAGATATGTTCATATGCAAAGAAGAGTGGCAGCTCATTCCAGTCAGATCAATTAAAATAAAAATTCACTATTCGTTGGCATTCCTTGATCAGCACGAACAACATTCAGAGGAAATTCACCTGGTTGCCTCCAAGTAGCATAATGAATCCTGAACATATATGACAAGGAACTAAAAGAGAAAATGCTTTTCAGGCACTTGCTCTAAATATTAAATGCACAAAACTGTTTTAAAATCAGTTCACTCTATTTTAGAAATGTATTTTCTTTAATATAGGATTCTATAGAAGGAAGCTATAAGCACCCTGATTTTATCCAGATTATTTCAATATCAAAAGCACACAAGAATATTTGTTCACACTTTACTTGCATTTCAATAGTCTAGATCCCAATTCTAAACTATTAGCAGACTAGAATAACATGAGTAGACTTTGTATAGCATGGACTAAGGAGGGTGCCTGATACCTTTGATGTTGTAGAAATCAAGGTCACATATAGATTTATTATTATATGACCCAAGTTTGTATGGAACAGATAAAAAAGGTCCACCTTCACTGTTTTAAGTTCAAACTATCAATTCAGTACTGCGTGCCTTTCATCAAATCAGCTTGAATCAAAAGTTGATTCAGAATTCGTAATACCTTTGTTTCATGTTGAAATCTGGGTGGTCTCAAACTCTTGAAAGGAATCATGTACACTGGAAATCCACCAGACTCTGAGTATGTCCATTTTTCAAAGAGGTGCACTTGCGATAATTTTAAGAAAGCCTTATTTGTGCGTACTGCTCTTGATTCCTTCTGCACAAAGAGAAGAATACCCATTGCTAGTGTGAAAGGCTTGCTGTAAGTTTGAAGACTACTTGTGTATAAACACATGGACACTAGCACCCGAGCTCCACGCCTCACTCCACAGTGGGTCAGTTACCTGTCTTTTCCACATGTCATGTAGAGCTGCTGTTTTCCTAACATCATTATTGAAATGCTTTTTTCGTTTACACACCTTGAAATACAAACAGTGCCATTTTACAGCATATTTTTGGTCCAGAAGGATGGTCTGTTTAGTCTGTGTATCAGCTGACTGATCCCAGGAAAGAAAAGGCTATTCAGTCACAAAATGTGAAAGCTTGTAGGGTGCGTAAGAGAATTTAAAAGCTGTGCTGAGACCAGGCAATGTTCAGTAAAGGCCTGTTTCCAAGAGTGACATCCACTCTTGAAGTGAAAACAAAGACAGTGGGAAAGCATTCTGCTAGTTACAGGGCACACTTCCAGTGAATAAAATGGTCTTTAAAACCTGTACTACTGTGCACCCCACGCTGCTTTTACTGCTGCTATGAACTGGATAGATTAGGGTGAGCAGCACAATTTTTAGTTCACTTTTGCTCAGTATTTCTGTAGATGGAGAATCCACACATACAGAAACTCTTTATTCGAGCATGGGTTATCACTGGTATTCTCACAGCGATTTATACAAGGAAGCTTCTCCTGGTATAATTCATTAAAAATTAATCAACCCATTTCTGTGCAAATCTCTGTGACATGTGTTCTTTGATGCAGTGAGTGCTGAATAGTCTTTTCTTTATTATGAAATGACACAAGTGGAACTTTCTAATTGGCTGTCAGTGATGTCATATCCAAGTAAATGCACAAGTTGGCTTATTTCTCTTATTATGAACATTCTCCATGACAGACTCTGAGTTTCTGGAGAGCTCCTGTCCCTCTTTGGTAGTTAACATTACTTTGCTGGAAGGATTACAGTTATGCCTCTGTAATAGGATAGAAACTTGCCTGTATGTTTTCCTGTCTTTGTTTGCATGAGGGCGATACTTTTCTTTCTTTTACTATGTTCCCCTACTGCCCACAGGGGCAATGTGGAACTTACCAATTGAAACAAGTGACAAGTCTCTTAGGCATCCTTTCAGGGCTGTCTTTTTGGGTGGTTTCATGGATTGTGTCAAAATCAACAAGAAATGTGGTCACGCTCATATCTTACTCATAGTTAACAGACTTCATATAATATGCAGAAGTTTCAACAGCACAACCACAAAAGGTACATAGCCAAGAGACATATGGAAACAGTGAGATTTTGTTCCCGTGGTTTTCGACTTATTTATGTATTTGGTTAACAGCACCTCGTTAATGCAGAAGGATTGCCACATCTCCAGCCTTGCCAGGAGGGTCAGCTTTCACTGCAGGAGGATGTGCTCTCCCAGAAATGTGCTTTGGCAGGAATGGTCCAGCTTACGTTTGTTTTTTTCTGTTACTCATGTTATGTACTTACAGAACTTAGATAAAGGGCAAATGTTTTCCTTCTAGGAGTCACCTTTCAAAATCATGTGGCAAAGTGCCACATCCTCTAGCTACTCTCCATACAGCTCTCCAAACCAAGATTACAAATCCATAACTTCTTTACTATCTCAGCTCCTAACTACATTCATCTTACTTCGTAAGCAGCTCTGCTTTCACGTGCAACCTTCAGCTTATGCCCAGCTTCAAGATCCCTAGTCCCCAGGCCTCTGCAATCTGATGGGACAGCCAGGACCACCCCCATGAAGACCATAGCCTCTCTTTCTCTCTCTGATCTCACATGAACTCTCATCAACTCCTTCTGATCCGTCCCAGCCAGGTTTGTCAGGAGAGTGAGGCATTGCTGACCTGTGCTGTTGCTGGGGGGAGTACAGAGGCCAGCATCCTCTAGGACGGCCTGCTGAAGGCAAGGCCATAATCTGATCTTCAGCTCTACACCTGGACCCCCTCCTCATGTTACCTAGTGCTGTGTTTAAGGTATATGAAGTAACGAAAGATAAATTCACCTGGAGACTCCAGCACTTCAGGTGATTTGCTTACTGGATGCTCTCTCAGATGCCCATGATTGTTACTAATCACCCACACAATGACAATGCAGCTTTGGTAATTCTTGTTCTCCAGGGCCTGGAATAAAGTTATAGAATGTAATGTGCAGTAATCCCAGCTGATAGAGCTAGCATGGTGCTAATCCAAGTGAGGCTGGAGTTTAGCAATCAGAGCTTGTTGCTATTTAATTAAAATATCAAAAAGACTGAATGCAAAATATAGCTTGAGAGAGAGATGTAAGTGGCTTTTGCCAGTATCAGGTTGTCCCATCTTCCAGTCTCTGAATATTCCTTGGTTTGTTCTGTCTTGTTTTAAGAAAAATAGAAGACTGATTTCTTTCCCTTTTTACTCTCCTTTTAATTCCTGTTCTTTTTTTCCCCCTTATTTCTGGTAGACAATGGCTTAATCTAGAGAATAAAGATACCATATGATTATATCATTTTCTAATCCAATTACAGATCTTTGATATGGCCCCTTATCTTTTTTCTTCATGCAGTGATATACAGATCACATGGTTCTTTAAACTTGAAAATGTCTTTACTTTTCAGATCATGCCTTTACCTTTCCTTTGCATTTCACTAAAACACAAATGTGTAATATTTAATTATTTGATTCCTATCTTATGAAAGGAAGATTAATAGAGACATTAATGAATACAGTAATGTAATCAACAGTTAACTTTCCTAGAATAATTTGATTGGGATTTCATTTTACAATATAGGGTGAAAACCTGGCTCCAGTAAAATTACAGCGTTCCCATAAGATTAAACAGGACCAGAATCTCATTATCTACTTTCTTATGACCTGAAAATTTTCAGTATTTGGCTCTATGGTCATTTGATTTGGAATTGCTTTGTTGCTTCACTGTGTGTTAAATTTCAGAGGAATACTCTTCCAGCTGATCTGCCTTGGAATGAGGAAAAACCTTTTCCACAGCCTAGAACTACAGCAAGGATCAACAGCCCAGCTAGGCAGCAGCTGTTGCAATGGTGTATACAAAAACAGTCATGGTCACCATTAGGGCTGTTAAATGCACTCCCATCACTTCTTAAAACCTGTACGTGCCCATTGGTGACAAAAAGAATATTAAGCACACGTACTTTTTTTGTTAAAAAACATTCACTTGCACATCTACTCTGCCTCTCTACAGAAGCTTGAGATTGTCCTGTAGGCTAAATTTAAAAGCTGAACTCTTAAATCTCATGCAGTACTTACGGAAGTAGCAGAATTCTTTATGAGATACAGAGGAGGCATGAAAAAGTTTTGTGATCCTTGGTTTGATATTTCATATTTACTGTAGCTCATTATTTGTTTCAGGAAACCCTGCCTTGTTCACTTATCTTTGATGTTAGCAGTGTCTGAAAGTCTAATATAGACGTTCCTTTCTCTATTTTAATTTTTTTTTCCCCAGCTGTTGTTTACATATTCTTCCCCAACTATATTGGCACAAGGCGACAGTCTTCTCATTGTTTAAAGAGATAAAGCAGTTGTGCACACAATCAGCTGGGATGGTTATCAGATGGGTGAGTGGGATCCTCCTAAACACCTCGGTAAGAAAAGCCAGCCATGTGTAAGCAGTGGAGCTACAGTACTGGCCCTCCCAAAGCTAGTTGCTGAAGTTCTTGTTGGTTTAATAAAGAAAATAACAGTCCAGTCTAGTTCTTTTTGCTCTTGTTATAAAGATGGCAAGAATTAAGGCTCATGATAGGGATCACGAAAGAGATTTTCTCCTTGCCCTTTTGCGTGGAAGCTAGATTCCTGCAAGAGAAACAGAAACCCTGCAGCTGGACTTTCAGATACACAGGCGTTAAAATTTTTGTCTTGTCGTAAAGACTCATCAAAGGAACCAAATGGCCACTAAGGCTGTGAAAAGGAGCAGCCTGGAGAGGATAGCAGGTCAGTAGTCATCAATGACAACATGATTCTGAACAGTTTACTGTGCTGTGACTGCCTTTCTTCCCTTTCATGGTGTACTTCCTTTCTCAGTCTATCCATGCTCAGTTAACTAGTATACACATTGGCAGCTTTCATGTGTTTTATCTGGGGCAGTATCAGATAAAAATTTATAGTAGAGTTGTGTGTACGTGCGTACACAACTGTAAAATAATGGAAGTTTAGAACAACATGGAAAACCCAAATCAGTAAAGTACTGAAGACAGTACAAAGATGGGAATGCTATGTTGTTCTGCATTGGAAATGAAAAAATTATGGTCATTGTTTTGAAGGTTTTGAGTTTCTTCTGTGCTCCCCTTTACATTCTCACGTCAAGTTGCTGTATGTTATCTTTGGGGACAGAGAGTGAAAGCCCCATTGATGCTACTGCACAGGCAATTGAATGAATAGGAACTGTGTAAGAGTTGATTATTAGCAAACTAGAAAAAAAATCTCTTTAAGTATTAAAATACTTAAGAATCTGTTTTGGTATATCAGTTTGTTGTTCCAGGATGAGACTCGTTATGTATTGGGAATTTCACTGTATATCTTCCCGGTGTTCTTGGTTTCTGTATTTTTCTTTTAAACCTCTGCTTTTTATGCCTGCTGCATGCCACTATTAAAATTGATCTACCAAAAAAAAAAGGGCTTAGTGAAGTTTATAAACTGTGCTGAAGATGGGCTCCTCTGACTCGAAGGTGTTCCTCAGTATAAAATAGTTCATGGCATCAGAATCGCTTCCTTTTTGCTTAGGATGTGCCCTTACCCGTAGGTCCCAAGAGACAACATGGTTGTGAGTTTTTGTAGTGTTCTCTCATCTCTGAGGCAAAACCTTCTACCACAGAAGAAGGATCTTGATGGAAGGCCTGATGGCTAGGGCATAATTCCCAGTGTTTGGGTATCAGGGACCTGCAGGGTGCCCTGTGTGGGAAGCAGCTACGAGCTGTCCTGTGGTAGTCACAACGCAGGTTCGGTCAGCTCTGAAACTGATGTGAGCAGCCCATCAGGTGTTCAAAACTGCAGCCCTTCAGGGGAGCACCCCACATGCCAGTTCTGACATGTTTCTGAAAAAGCTGCAGTCATGAGGGGCATGAAAGACACGGGGAGATGTCCTTGGGGACATGTGATTGGAGACATGCAGAGAGAGAAGCTACTGAGGACACGGCTGGAGATGTATTCTTGGAAGGAGGCACTCCATGATGGAGGGATACCTTCCATGGACTGCAGTCATGGACAACTCACAGCAGGGAAGGGGCATTCCTGAGGTCCTGCAGCTGTGGGCAGGGTCATCCTTGAGAGCCTTTACTACTGGATGACTCCTATCAGAGTAAGGACACCCTTCAGAGTGAGGATACCCTTAGGGGTCGTGGCCATGGCTGACCCATGCTGGGACAGAGGAAAACCATTAACAGGTGAAGAGAAACAGGCAGAAACCATTAAGCACACAACCCAAAAACACCTGGGCCACACATTTCCTCATGTAAGGAACTGGGATTGTCTGAGTGTAACCCACAGCAAAAATACAGGACAAAGTGATCAGGAAGGCAGGGAGGAGAGATTTGGCTTAACACGAGCCCAGAGAAGGGAGGAATCTCTTTACTTTTTTGTAGGTGTTTACTTAAGCATTTCTCACTTGTTGATGGAGTTGTTCCTCAATAAATAAATCATTGATTAGAAGTCGGCATGATGTGGCAATAAATTAAAGTTAAAAAAGGGTAAAAAATCACTGAGTCTAGATTGTTTACCCACTATAGGCACTGTGATGCTGCTTGTCATGAAAGACATGCATCGGTTTTAAGATTTTTTTGCCTGTTTCCTCGGCTAATGTTCATTCCTTATTTCAGATGATGTTTAAGCAAAACATGGAGATTTTCTTATGGAATAAACTGAGTTTGAGCTTCACTATTTCAAGTTCAGTTTAGCAACATTTTATTTTTCTCTGAAAGTGGATTTACACGTATGTAAATGGAACAAAATAATAAGTTCTGCAGACTGCAATTTTCTCTCAACCAAAAAACACAGTAATTCTGTAAGAGGGTAGAAGAACCACAGTAAACTGGGTTACCTTGCAGAAAACTCATATGCTGTTAATGAAAGGATTTTAGTGTATCCTGAAGTATTTGTCAGCTTCCGTGGACATAAAGTGCTTGAAAACTCAGTATCATCATAGAAAAAATAGGTTCAAATTCATAAATCATGATCAGTTTCCCTTATCTGGCAAAATTAGGACCTAGCCTTAAAATTCCTCCATGGTCCACATTCAGGAAATCATCTCTACTTATGGTAGTAAGAGTCAAACATCAGTTTATAGTTAAGCACCTGCTTAAGTGCTTTTTTGGGTTATGTTCAAAAATGAAATGTGTTCATGTCCCTCATGTGTAGATAAGGGTCAGATATAAAATTAGAACATAAATTTAGATTCCAGTCACCTTCTCTTTAATTAGTGAGTACTCAGATCAGAACTTCTATATGGGACCATCTGGGCAGTGACATTTTTAATGCAGTCATTTATTCTTCTATTTCATCACTGGATCTCTTGCATTACAGGTCTGTGTTTTTAAACAGTATCAAAACAAAGATGACAAGGTTATTCATTTACTGGCTCAAGTTAGAGAAATTATAACTGAGGAGGTGTTGAATGAAGTGCATTTACTATTCTGAGTATTTCTCGCTCACAACATTTTCTGAAATGATTCATGATTCTGAAAAAATGTCATGAAAAAAATTGTTCTGCTAAAAAGTCTCTAAGAAATTATTTACATAAAACAACTTTTTTAAAAAATTGTAGTAGTTTATTAGGATATGTTCCTTCAGTGTAATAAAAATTAACAAGACTATCTTATTCTCTACATTAAATTATGGTTTTCTAATGGCGTGAGGGTCCTTTTAAATATCAGTGCTTCAGTTGTCAGAGAGATGGACAGAATATGTGAACTTCAACAGAACATCTGCTTCAAAGTGCAGTATGCTGTAATTTATGGTCATTTCAATACCACAGAACTGTTGCCAGATTTAACAGGATGCAGTACTTCCATAAAGATTTTAGCTTAAAAAAAATGTGCTTAAGAAAAAAATTACAGGTGTGGTATTATTTATTTTAAGAGACTGAACAAAGATTCAGATAAAGTGCCCTTGAGGCAGCAAACATCATAAAAACGAAAGGATTGGGTGTTTTGTGGAGAGGGGGTGGTTATAAATAGGTCATTCTTCAGCAGAAAATATTTCTGAATCATAGGAAAAATAAAAAGGTGAACTTTTAAGTGTATTTCTGCAAAATTAGCAAACACAGCCTCTTCTCTCTTGCCAGTTACTGGATGGTGAAATCTCTCACAAAGTTTTGAATTGAACGAGGAAGTGTCACAATAGTATGGATTGACATCTGCCTCTGTCAGGTTTTTACAGCTTGCACAAAGGAGGATGAAGGCACACTATCACATAGGGAAACCTACCACTTGACAGAAAAGAGCATTTTCTGACCTGACCAACAGTGCTGGGACTTAAGTGAAGGCTCCCCAGAGTGGATGGTCTAAAACATTGATTCATTAGTCTGTTTAATCTTTATGGCTGCTAAGGGAGAGAGATCCTCCTCGATTTACAATCTGACAGACTGTCATCTCAAGAGGTCCCTGATCACTGTCCCTCCACCAAATTGATAAAACAAAAATATAAACCCTACTACCCATGATGCATAGAATTAGCATAAGGTTCAAGTGGAAAATGGAAATAAAAAATCACAAAGGACTGAACTCAGTAGAGGGAGAAGTGGCTGTCAGGGAGCTACTCATAACTCCCTACTTTGGGAATATATGTGCTGTTTTCGAGGCTCCATATGTACTGCAGCCTCAAGCAACTGAGGGAGTGTAACAGCAGCATAGAAGAGCTCAGACCCTCCACATGCTGCCCACTCACCCTCATACCAACTACACAACGCTACACTTTGTGTCCCAGTGTAAACTGATGATATAGGCCAGCTCAATGAAGTGTTGTCACCTATTGCCACTGAAGATGAAAGTGATGTAGAATGGCATGGCAGGGTTGGAACAAGATGATCTTTAAGGTTCATTCTGACCCAGGCCACTCCATGATTTTATGATTCTATGACTAACCAAGATGGAGACAGCTACTTTGTAGATAGAGAAGGTTAAAGAGGGTGAATTTCATTCTGTATGTATGCCAGTATTTGGCCATAACTGACTCCTGATAGTTCTGTGGTAATGCAATGTGTATGAAAAGGAAGATGTGAATAAAACAAAAGCAATGTGATTATATTCATTGGAGATGAGAATGATCTCTTTCTGGAGGAAGCAAGGGCCAGCTGGGAAACCAGATGCCGAGGTAGATCCAAGGGTGAGGCCAAAACATCAGCTCACAATTGGTGGTCTGGGGGTCAGGATCAGATTTACTGAGGGAACCTTGGGTTGGACACAGCCCAGGATGGGCAGGCAGAGCTGTGGGAAGGGGCCAAGACTTGGGTCTGTGACAGGACCTGGCTCAGCAGGGCTGTGGGGAGGGCCAGGGCTGTGGGGAGCTGAAGACCAGCCTCACTGCAGTGGCACTGACTGCCCTGGGGTGTAACATGGGGCCCTGGGCAGGGTGCAAAGAGCTCAGGGGCGGTAGGCAGGACCAGGAAGGGCTGCTAGTGCCCTCAGAGCCCTGGAAAGCTACACCAGTACCATTATACCCTTTTGGTAAGCTCGCTGGGTGGGTAAGATAGGACAGGAGTCAGAATGAAAAGGTCATAATGCATGGAGAGATGTCCACATGGAGAGAACAGGGTGAGGCCCCCCAAGAAGCTAAAAGTCCACTCAGCAGAAAAAAGTAGCAGCCAGGCTTACAGTGTCTTGAGGCAGACAAGACAACAGTATAAAGCCTCCCTTGCCCAAGGACAACTGTTAATAAGCAGCTTTTCCACATGGTGGAAAACTATCCAGAAAAAGAACAACATAAATGCTCAGAAAAAGTCAACTCACTCACATTTTTGCATAACATTTCGTGTCTCTCTTAGTAAGTGTCTTCTGTATGGCCAGAGGAGGAGGGACCCTGGCACTAGCATTTTTAACCATAAAAAAATTTAAGTCATACAAAGACAATCTGAATATCCAGAGCAAATGAATAGTCTTCATTTCCTGTTAAACCTCGGTGCTTTATTTGCATTTATCTCCCTGAATGTATTTCTGATTCTCAGGTACCATAGCCTATATTAACAGTCACTTTGGGTTTAACATCATTAAACATTCACTGTCAAGTCCCCACATTCCCGTTGTCTCTCAGGCTTAAAAAACTCATTTAACACTAAGGGCTAATTAATTAACTGGATTTTCCTATATTTAATGGAGACTACCCTAAACCATAGAACCAAACCCCACTGAAATTTAGTTCACCAGGGCAACCTATAATTATACCCTACCAGATTTAACCACTGTTCTAATTAATATTTATTATTACAGTAGAAGTATGTATTGTTATTTTTATGAATATGCTCATGGAAAATTGCACAAGCTACAGTGTACAAGAATATTGTATCATGAGTGTACTCTGTCAGGAAGAGCTGCAGAAGCACATGCCATGGGCATTAGAACTGGTTTTAACTCTGAATAAATAAATATAAAAAATTCAGGGTGAAAAAGAAAGACAAATGCATTATTTAACAAACTAGTAAACTCAAGGAAAAAGATCTTGCTCAATTTTTATACCACATTCACAAAAGTTTTCGCACACCTCCAGATGGTCAATTAACTTTCTTTTAGTGTCGGGAAACTGGTTTTCATTATTTTCATTGTCCATACTGGCTTCTGTAAAATTCATTTTTGTTCATTATCCTTTATTTATAGATGATTTCTAGATATGCATACAAGTTCAAAAAGAAAATCAGAGAGGTGTGTGGCTGTTATTTCACGTAAGGTGTGTTAGAAGACAAAGATGACTGTGCTGAATTAGCAATGAGGCACAAGCAGGGCATGTAGCACTGTGTGGTTATGTACATCTGCTTCAGGTGTGTTGGTAGGACACAGAGAACTGGCACCTGCCCTCTCTATACTCAATGAGATCTCTTCTATTGACATAAATAGAAACTACTTTCGAGCTTCACACAGCTATAGAAGAAAACATCCAGAGAAAACTCACTCTTTTAGACACTGACACTTTTTGGGTTTTACAAAATTAGTGAAAAATTATTTGTAAGATTTTAATTTTTCCAAGGACAAAACACAAACAATCAAATTCTCACCTGTCTTTACTCTTCAAAACCTTATTTTAGAAGACTGAAACATTTCAGTATGTTTTATAGCGCCTAGCATCTCTAGATAGTCCTGTATCCCGAGATGCTACGCTATGTAGAAATATGAACAATCTTGTCCCATGGCCTTCTGCATCTTCATGAGTCTGCAGAGCACAGTGCAGAGGCACTGATGCAGATCTTTGCAGAAACCTAGCTGTGTAGCTCATGATGTATATCTGTGCATGATAGTGTTTCAGGTGTGGAACCCACCTTCATACCCCTCCACAGTCCAGCCTTGTGCCTTTAAAAAGTCACTCTCAATGGAGTAGTAAGCTTACATCAGCGATACAAATGTATATTCAATTCCTAACATGGATTGAGAAGTCCTTAACAAAGTGGACTCAAACACATCCATGGCAACGGTCTGTTCATCATGAGCACACCACTGGACACAACACTCTGCAAGACCCAGATTTCCAACTGGTCTTATTGTTGTGAGACAGTGATAATTATATTCATTGGAATAATAATGATGATGATATTCCACTTGGACTCTACAGTGAAGAAATTGGTAAATGCTGCACGTGTTTCTGCATGTAACTTTGTGAGTGCATTTAGTTTTGCTCAAGGCAAGGAAAAGTCTTTTGGGGCACAAGTAAATATTTGAGTCCATTAGGAAACACTGAGGTTGGGGCATTCAGACCCCATTGCTTGTAGGCAGGTGCATGGAGTTAGCACTGTATGTCTGACAAAAACAAAGGAGTAGCAGTGTTTAGAATAGGCAATAAGCAATAATAAGTAAGCAAATACAGACTTAAATTCCAATATGGGGTAACCAAAGCTATGGAAATGTTAATGAATTGTATTCAGCAGAGGTAGTGTCAGCAGGGAGGAAAACACCAGTACCTGGCTGTGACTTAATTGTTACTTTACAAGTGTTTATGTGCTCTGTGTTTAATGAGTGCAGATTGGGAGTCCAGGACTCAATTAAAAATACTATAAACAAAATAGAAGAGTACAAAGGCAAGGAGAAAGCATGATAAGCCCACACTCTAGGACACTGTGATTGAGAAAACACCATACCATATGTAAGATGTCTCCAGATCTAAAGGAGCAGCAACAAATTTTCAAAGGGATCGTCTAAATGATTCTGGAGTAGATTTGAGAGAGTCTGTGACACAAGGAGTAACTGCAGCTGAGGGAAAAAAGAGGAGACCCTTTATCTCAAAGGCTGAAGTCCCATACACTGGACAGAAATTTGACATGGCTAGCAATATATATCTAGTGTATTTACTTCAAAAGTGTAGTGTACTCCAGAGAATGTAAGGATTCCTTCAGAGCTGTCATTTTTCCTTTTTTAGTATTATTGGAGCATCAGTACTCAACCGAAGACATGGTTCAAAGGGCATAAACTTTCAACAGGCCTAAACTCTCTCTATGATTCAAATAACTCACACATACACACAAATCAAATCATATAATCAGAAACATGTAGTGAGCAATAATGATTAATGACAGAAACAGGAATCAATGAAATATATGCCACTCTTTGAATTACCCAGTTAGGATTTAGATACCATGAAATCAGTGGCTGTAAATTCTGATGACAAGGCAATTTTGTTGTCTCTTTTAGACCTCCACAACCACCACAATAGCAGTGTTTCAGACAGTGTATTAGTCAAGTAGGATGGAACTACCAACCACCTGCAAGTCACTACCATTGGCAAACAAGTTATTGTCACTTTTGATTCTGACCGTTAGCAGTATCACTGCTTTCATCTCACAAGACAGTTGGTGTCTGTTAATAAAGCCATTGTAATTAAAATAATCAGTTGTTGCTTCTGTTTTAATTTAGCTCCAAGAAATCAATAGTTAGAGATGTCAAGTTTCTTAAAATGGTCAAAATTGAGAAGCATATTCAGAAGCAGAAACTGAGACACCTGAGAAGACTGAAGTCCTTGGAGCATTCAAGGTTCTTCAGCTAAACAGGGAGCTCTTAAATGTAGCTTTAAGGATAAGGACTGCATCCATTTTTAGGCATTTATGTCTTGGCATTTATCTTTGTCTGCTTTTATGGATGATGATTCTGTCTCCAAGATATACTTTTGCCTACAGGACTACCTTGTGACCACATTGTTGGTGTTTCCAAAGGAAGAAAACTTCCACTTCTCTTGTGCATGGACTCAGAACAGCTCTCTCACACCCAAACCTGTCTCAGCAAACTCTGTTGTGGGATTTCATCCTGTGATGACCTCATATACCATTAACACTGAAGGGGCAAGACGACCCTCATTAAGAAAGGCCATGCTGTCATCAGCCTCAAGGCAGATGAGAGCTGTAGGCAAACTGAGTTCAGAGAGTTTTCGGGCTGTCAGCAAGGACAATATGGATGCTGGCTACTCATGATGAGACATCCAGTAAGATAATAATAACAGTTTCATTATTATGTTGTGTTTAAAACTATTCTCTCATTTTTCTTAATTATTGTTTGGGTTGCACATGTGGAAAACTCTATAAAAAGAAGCTGTCCATTATTATTTATTTCAGCCTGCATTTGTTACAATGCCTTGAGAAGCTGTTCAGAGATGCTATATAGTGATACTGATACATTATCCGCAGACCACCTCCCCACCCCCATATTCTTGTATTTTACAACCTGCAATTGCATAGAATCACTTATTGCCAAGTGGTCATTTTCTCACATTTGTTATGACAACAGGATAAATGCCAACATTTGTCAACATCTTGTAAATGATGAGTCTTAATGAGGCAATCTAGTGTTTCACCCCTCTGAGGAATCTCATAATAGGATGAGCAAAATATCAGGTTAAAGGAAGTGGGAGGTAATCCCAGGGGACAGACCTTTTCTTGTACAATATATTCCTCAAGGTTTTGCTTGGAGTGGGTTCCAGGATGCAGGCCAATTTGGCGTACCCCGTTGTACAAAATTTTAATTGTATTTTTATCAAATCCAGCAGAAATGCAGTCTGCATGCTGAATCTGTCAGTAAGCAGTGCCCTGGGAGAAAATAACAATATGAGCTTTGAGAACTTTCACCTAATACATGAACTTAAAGTTACTCTTCCTAAGATGAAGAATATACCTAATGTGCATGGTCTCAATCTGTCCTGCTTTTTTGATTTGTTTGTTTGGGTTTTTTCTACTTTGATTTTGTAAAATATATTTCTGCCTTTTGTGCTTGCTAATTTATTTCAGGAGGTTTCTCTGAAAAAAATGCAAAGCACATTTCAGTCCAGCATTTTCTTTTTAGTTATAAGCCAAAGGGGAAGAGAATTCTTGCATTGCCTCTGAGCTTTTTAATGTGTTGCTTTTTAAAATATATATGTATACTATTCAGCATGTCAGAATGCTATGCCCTAAAAACTTGAGTAAATAAAGTGTGTAAGAGGGCCCTACAAAAGTAATACTTAATTAGAACAAGACAGGTTTCTCAGAAACAAGTGCTATCACTTCATCACTCTATAAATGATACTATGGATAATCAAGAGATATTATGTTTTGATAACAAGAAACATATATGATTTATTATCCAGCCAACTGTCTTGTAGAATTAGAGTTCATTAGAAATGTTTTTCTTCGTGTCTTGAAGGATTTTTATTTGTTTGGGTCAAACTGAAAACTCAAAGAACATCAGAGATTTCATTTTGGAGAATTTAGAAATAAGGAAGCATTAAGTTATAGTACTGTTTTGGCTTTAAAAAAAAACCACTGGAAAATTACTCAAGTCAACCTATTCTAGTACAATATATTGAATATCATTGAAATCATTCATGCAAAATGATGGAAATTTTAGAATTTCATTTTGGTCATGTAACTTCATTTCAATATTTTATATATCATGTAGAAAAATGGTAAGGCTAATAATGAAGTGCTTCTGGAAACTTATATTTATGTTTTTCAAAACAGAAGTATGTGGGGCATGCTGAAAAATTAATTTCTTAGAAGTCTCAGAAATTTCAATTCTTTGTTTTTATTCTGGCTGAAAATAATTCTGAAATTTCAAAATTTCTTCTGGGACAGACATTTCAGATGTTACTACACAAATGGTGAGGGACCATGTTAATTCTCTAAGAGATTTAGCTTCACAGCACCCATTCCAGTCTGTGGGGATTTTTTCTCACCATATCTCCCTTCTTCCTCATAGTGCCCTCTGCATCTCCTGGGATCTCCTCTGCACCTCGGTGTCTTGAGAAAAGCAATGTATTGATATATTCCGATTTTCACTTTTGCTGTTCATCTGCATACTGGAGACATGGTTTAATTGGATTGCATTGGCCATGACTGTGCCTTCTCCTGCCAACAGAACTGATGCTGTAGTCTTTTCCTACTAATTGTTTGTATAGCAACAGTTAATGTTAATCAGAACAACTGCAACTGGCTCTGGTTTGCATCTGTTTTGTTTTAATCATCATTTAAGTGTTAACTTAGAGTCCAAGAAAGGATGGGAGACCTGTGTTACACCTGTGCATTGCTAACAAGCCCCTAGAGCAGCATACTGTTCTGAACTTTATCAGCCACGGAATTTTAAGTAGACCAAATTGTCAGTATTTGCATTTGTAGGTTCCTTCAGTCAGACTGTTTATATAAGTGAGAGGGAAATAGAGGGAGTGCATGCAGGGAGGAGGACAGGCAGAGGTCAGCCGAAGCATGAACCTAAGTGGAACGGAGTTTTCTGATTTAGACAAATCGTGTGAGGAGACACAGACTTTGGTACTCTCCTTGTCGCAGAACAGATTTTGTGCCTTGTAAAAGTTATCCACTGAAGTCACACTAAAACAGGGCAGGTCAGTCAGGTATGTGGGGCTTTTGCAGATGAATGGTGAGGAGTGGAAACAGTGCTAACTGATCTGATGCTACAGAAAACGTCCATGCAGTAGTGAAGGACCTAAAACACCCTTCATAGCAAATAAAATAAATTATTGGTTCCTTCCTTAACTCTGTGAGGTTCTGAGGTAATTACAAAGGAAAATTTTCATTTCTTGAGGGAAAAATTCAAATTTCAGATTACAGTAAAGAGTTTTGATACAAATGAAAGCATGACACTGCAGGATGTACTATATAAAGGCAGACCATACTCTTTAATCCCACTGTAGCTCTTTCTCCATTAAGTAGAAGTGGCAAGATTTCAGGAATAATTTAGAAAGGAAGGTATAGTAGGACTTGGCCTTCTGACAGTCCTCCTCAATCTCTTCATAAGCAAAAAAGATAAAACATTTTTGGAAGGGGACCAGTATGAACTACCAGTAATAGGCCACCCAGCCTTCGTAGCACTCACACTTTCTTTTGCTGAGATATCTCTAAATCTCTAATTTCATAAATGCAAAGTACTTTCACACATAAAATATGTATTTATAGCAAAGATTTGGGATGAGAGAATAAAAGCAACTGGGATTTCAGCTGAACCTATATCATAAGTGCTACTTTCACTTTAGTGAAAGAAAATAATAAAAAAAATATTCAGTCATTCTTACACAATATCATATTGTATTTTCTTTATTTCAACTAAGGAAGGACAGAGAGTGAAAAGACATTCTCCAGATTATAGCAGACTAAAACCACTTATATTTACTCCTGTAGAAATTGTTTCCTAATATTCTTGAGACCTTTTCTCCCCGCCTTTTCCCTCCTGACTCTTCATTTCTTCATTAGTAAGGGTTGCAAATTAAACAATTCATAAGCATATTTTTAAGGAAACTCTTCATTTTATATAACAAACATTCTCTTGAACTGTCAATATGTAAATTATTGACTGACTAGGGAGCAATTACTTGCAAATAACACTAGATTGTGCTGAATTTCAGTTAGCTGTACAGCTACAGGATAGCTCATTTCTGACCAGTGCATGGCAATTTGAATGTCCCTATCCAGAGGCAGATAGTTTAGAGAGAGGACATGTGGGAAGAATCACCTGCCACACTCTCATCTGATGTGAGCATATTCTTCCTCTCCAAATGGAGCTTCACCATCTTGCATCAGCTGTGGCTCGCTCGCAGCTTTCGTGCCTTCATTAGGACACTTGGACATTTCTGCAGAAGTACAATCTTCTTTTAAAGGTATAAATAATAAATAATAAATAAATCAATGGAAAAGAAGCTCTGAAAATGCATTTTTGTTGCTGTGTAATGGACATCGAGCTTTTATTGTGATCTGAAACAGCTGAACAAATTATAATGCTAAATGTCTCTATTCCTTAGAAGTGATTGGATATACAATACATACAGTTACCTATGATAGTACAGCTGTATGTAAGTGATTGCTGAGTGACTGAATGTAAGCCAACACTAATAAAACTATACCACAGAAACCTTCTCCACAGTTCCTGCTTCATGTCCGTGTTGCTGTTTCTCACCTCTAACCAGCATCAACTCCTATACAATGGTTGTGGTTTAATCCCAGACATCCACAAAGCCTCACACAGCCACGCACTCACCCCCCCACCTGTGGGATTGGAGAGAGCATCAAAAGGGTAAAAGCTGGAAATCTCATGGGTAGAGATAGCTGTTTAATAGGGAAAGAGAAAGCCGCACACACAAGCAAAATAAAACAAGGAATTAATTCACTGCTTCCCAAGGGCAGGCAGGTGTTCAGCCATCTCCAGGAGAGCAGGGCTCCATCACATGCAACAATTACTTGGGAAGACAAACACCATCACTCCAAACAGGCCCATTTCTCTGTATACCTGCCCTTATAAACTGAGCATGATGTCACAGGGCTTGGAATATCCACCGGGTCAGCTGGGGTCAGCCGTGCCTGCTGTGACTCCTCCCAATTTCCCATGGACCCTCAGGCTCCTCACCAACATGGGAGTGTGAAAAGCAGAAAAGGGCTTGGCCCTGTGTGAGCATAACAAAAGCATCTCTGTGTTATCAGCCTTGTGTTTGAAACACAGACCCATGCTACCCACTGGGAAGAAAATTAATTCTAATGCAGACAAATCCAGCACAACTGACAAAAAACCCTTAGTGCAGCAGTGTCATTAAGCCATCGTTCAATAATCCTTACACGTGACACCACCATCAATCCTTAAAAAACATGGCTTCCAATGGCCTCCTTTTCTCAGTGGTGACTGCACTCAGGTTCTCCATGTGAGATGAGATGCTGCACATTTCTTCACTTCTCCATTGCAAGTCTGGTCTGTCTATGTTACGAAGTCAGACATTTCCAAGTGGTAAGGGAACACTGTTGGGAATATTAGCAAGAGAAGTTCTGTGTTCGAGTTTTTAAATTTACAAAAGAAAGGCAGAGAGGGACTTTGACCTAGACCCTCACAGATCCACTTTCCACTGAGGCAAAATTGGTTGGTGTGACATGTTCCTAACAAATAATTCGGTCAGGCTTTATCACCTCCTAGAGAGTCTCAAGTGACAACAAAAGGTGACAGTGTTGAATGATTCCACTTTCATCTATTCCGCATGATTAAGGGGTTTAGTCTAATAAATTCCACTATATAAAAATAAGTATAAATGATGACAGGAAAGATGCAGCTTAGTCCCTGCATAAAGAGATTTGTTTGGGTTTTTACCCCCCTCATATAAATAGAGGTCTTTCTAGGAAGGTGAGTTTGCGTATACTTATCTTCAATTAAGCTCGTGAAGCTTGCAGGGAGGCTGTAAAGCTCTGTAAGCTCTTAAGACTGGACGGCACTACCCCATGAGCACAGCATTTAAAATCAGTGAAGACAGAGAACCCCTAAACATAACTCCCTTAAAATAGTCAGACCTTGTTAATCCAAGCTTAGTTTAACCAAATGCCTGAGTATCTGAAATACTTAAGTGGAAACTTGTCTCCAAGTCTGAATGCACCTTTGATTTGTTAATCTGATTGTAAGGGTGGGGGTATCCTGTATGAAATGAAGTTTGCAAACAGCTTTGGATTAATCAGTCTTACATGCTACAAAACAAAGTAGATTCCTGCCACTGTATTTATCATCAGGAAGGGCTGGCACCCTCTCTCACTGGCTGATTTATAGAATTGCACATTTGGCATAGCAGTATAATATTCAGATGGCAGAGTTTTCTAATAAGGATGTGCAATGAATGGAAATAAATGGAATGTACCTGAAATTATGGACCTAACTTTTGAGTACATTATGTCCTGGTAGTTTAAAAAAATAAATAAATCTTTACTGGAATACATTAAGTTTCTGGACAACCTGAGTAATACATAGCAAATTTATCATCTTTAAAAGATTCAATTGTGCTTATTTGGCCTCTTAGTCATGTGTTTATTGTATTATGGTCCCAAGGAAATGTTACACATTAAATCCACTAGATTCTGATAGAAGGCTGCTTGTCATTCTGGTTCTATTCAAAGAATTTCTTATGTTTGATATCTCTGGGACATTAATGCTGGGGCATCTGTCCATTTCCAAAAATGAGCTATCACACATCTGGCTGCTGGTAATAATTGCTTTATCAATGACTCCTTCTCTGAGTCGATAACCTCATTTGGACTGTAGCAGGAGAGGTTTGGTGTGCAGCCTAACTTACGTTATCTAATTTTGTAGCTCTGTGTTTCTGTAGTATACATGAAACTGTCAGACAGACCCACTGCTATGTCATTTGACTCCTTACCAAAATAAAATACATTTCTGAAGATGCATTCTCATGTTCTTTTTCCAGAATACAAGAATAATTCTTCTGTATGTTTAATATTTTACCAAAATTCAAGGAGTGGAATTAACAAAGGAAGGCTTGCTGGATTTCTTTCTTGCCTTGAACATACTCTGCATGTATATTTACATACATATACAAATATTGTGCCTCCTTTTGGTGGCATAGTTGCTGTCACCTGAGTTAAATGCAGTAATATTGCAAAAAGGCCTTGTGACATTGTCAGAGTATGAACTTAACGGATTATTTATTGAGGAATTTTCCCCCCAAATCATGTTTTTCATGTATTTTTCTTCTACCACATTTATGAGAGTCAAATATTTTTCATTTTAGAGAGTTATTGCATTGAAACCATTGTCTTGACTACTGTGGAGTCATTTGCTTCAGTTAAATGACACTACATAATTTAGATAGATGAAGCGCTAGCCAGAAGTTTTATCAGATTGATGGTATTGGGGTATCCTGATGAACTTACTTGGGTTTTCAGAAGAGTGCAAATATCGTAGGTTATAGGTTGTACCTACCATTATTACTGCCAAAGGCACCACAACCACATATGAAACTGCTTATGGTGAAGCAAAAGTGTCAATGTAATCATGGGAGGAGATCAAGACTCATCTGAGTGAAAATTTTGGGCTTTCTGCTCTACTTTACAATCTGGACATAAAATATAAATATCTCAATCATAAGACTGTTTCTCTGTGGTCCTTTTTTTGTTTTATTCTGTTTTGTTTTGTTATTATTTCTTTTGATATTGCCTAGCTCGAAATGCTTAGCAAGTTCACTTGGAAACCTGGAAGAGACACACTAGAACAGCCTGGAACAGTTTTGTGCGCCAGAACAGATTGCCCAGAGATGTTTTGAAGTTTCCACGTAGTGAAGATACTTAAGAACCATCTGGATGCTATCCTGCGCCACGTGCTCTAGGATGACCCCGCCTAAGCAGGTCAGACCAGATGACCCAAGGTGGTCTGTTCCAACCTGACCCATTTTGCGATTCCATGAAGCCTGAGGGTATTCCACAGTGTAAAGATCCTCAGGGCATCACTGACTCAGGCTGATAAATTGAGCCACTTTACAATATCAATGTGTGGGTCAAACTCAGAAGTCACACTCAGAATCTACTGTGCCCAGTCTAAAAACTCTGCCTGTCTTTTTATGTCTTTTTAGGGACATCACTTACAAAACCAGTCATGTGGCCCTGAATTGAGCTGACTTCGGATCACATATAATGTTTAATAGTTGATGCGTTTAAGGCCAGTGGTGATGCCTGAGAATCACTGTTACCCAGCATTTATCTACTCCTTCTTGCTCTGGTTCCTTGCAATTCAGAAAATTACTCTAACTTTTTTGGGTCTTTGTCCCTCATTATGTTCATTTTTGAGTCTGAAATAAAATATTAGAGAAATTAACATTTGTCTGTTCTGATAGTATTGCTGCGACAAAAGTAGTAGAGATGTGAAACGAATGGCTATTGGCATGACTGATCATGTCTTCTTTGAAAACTTAATCTGCACTCATCCATTTTACCCCTCTTCTTTCCACTACCCACGCTGCAGTCATTCATGTCTTTGAGAGGCACATGGTGAGGCTGACACCTAAAGTGTAAGGTAGCCCCCACTGTAGATGCTTTCACAAGCTGTTTTCTTCGAGGCAGCTACACTGAATGCCCACAGTTGTGGTAAATTAAGGCAATGGAAAATAGCTGGTCCTCTGCTCCTCCCTGAAATATATACCTTTGCATGAGCATCTAGTCTCTTCAGCCAGTTTTGCCCTCTGCTTGGCCTGGAAGTGAGCTATTGGTATGATCCTGCTTACTGCCTTTTGATGCACTAACTCATCACATTGTGCCTGCTGTTTCTCTGGCATTACCCATCTGTGATATTGGTGCATGGGAACTAATTCCATTAACAAGCATGCAGGCTGATGAAAGTCTTACACTGAAAATTCATCTGCGTTCTCCTTCCTATTTCTTCATTGCATAAAACTCAAAGAATTGATCTTCAGGGCCTACCCTGCAACCTCACTGATATTAGCAGCTTGATGTCACACCCTATGTGTCTGTTAGCACTGTTCTGTATCAGTGGCAAGCAAAACGGATAACTGATCTGACACAACTGGGCAGGAATTCATAGCTTCATAAAAGACAATACGTTGCTTTATCATCCAACTGGTAGAGTAGCTTGGGAAAACTTGTCTTGGGATGTAAAAGGAGATATGCTTGAATAATGGAATTCTTTGCCTAAAACTTACTATGCAATAGGGTGCAACTATTTGTCTAAGATATCAAGCTTCTTTGTGGCTATTGCTGAAATACAGAATACCTTTTTTTTTTAAGAACATGGTTTTTTTCTCTGTCATGCTGCTTCACAGATGCCTCAGAAACCAGTGGAAAAATCAGAATTTTGCAGCCTGAATTTAAGCTGACAAATCATCCCATTGCATATCACGTTCTGGCGCCAAGAATGCAAGTTCACTTTAGAAGGAGTCCATTGCACTGGAAATATATGCAGTAAGTGCAGAATCATCTCATTAAACAGAAGAACATCCATTAAGACATTAGAGGACTCTGTCCCAGCCACGGAGCTGCAGTTTACCCATCTGAGAAATTCCATATGCTCTTTTTTGCTATTTGTTATCCAAAAGAATGCTGCTGTATGGGCAGTCAGTTACCTAACAAGCAGAGAGGGGAAAACCAATTTTTGATGAAGTGGTCATTGAGGTTTGTGCAGAAATTAATTTTATTATATCCCTCAGGGCTATCAACATTGAAAGAACTGCTGGAGCAACAATGAGGTTTGAGGAAAAGTGCTTCCTGAACTGTGCAAGTCCAACTGATGAGATATATATCCTCATTCTGTGCCTGTGAATGTATTACCAAGATAGGATAATATTCCATCGACATTTATTGTGTAGACAAGGTAGAATACTTATGGACATGTACATTGGATGCATAGTGTGCAATGCCAAGATATTTTTTAAATGTGTCTTCTTTCAATAAGGGCAAACCAAATAACATAATCATTTGGATTAAAGCATTCACACCACTATACAGCTAAAGTTATTCTGGATTTTTCTGTTTGGTACACAGAGCTAGAGAAGGACTGTTTATTTGGACTGATTCCCTTTTTTTCACCTTTACTGGAGATCAGTACGGTTGAAAAAGAAAGCAGACACATGGTATGCATAAATGTCACTGAAAATCATGCAAGCTCTACTTGGAAAATATTTTCTCTCATCCACCTTATGAAATTGTTAATGAATTTCTCATGTCTCAAGCACTGCAGATCAGGTGGCTGCTGATAATTTGGGATCCTTTGGTTTCTCTCCAAGAAACGGAACAGTATATTGTACAGCTCAGAGTAACTGAGAACAAGTTCTTGGCAGCTGAAACACGACCTTTTGGGTCTAAAATAGTCTCTTAGAACTCCATCATGTTCTGCTGTCTCCTCTCTCAGTGCTATGAAATTCTTCTGAATGTAACTCAGTCACCATTCTCTGATCGTCTTCAGTCTCATTTTCTTCTCTGTTTAACCTTACATTGACTACACTGCTCCTCTGCTCTCATTTCTCTTCATTCTCTCATTCCTTTCTTGTTTCCTTCTTCTCAATTTCCTGCTCTTCTCATCACTATCAAAGTACCCTATCAAATTCACAATTCTGTTACTCTATTGGGTGGTCTTCTACACAACAGATTTCTCTTTAGTTTTGCAGACACAGTTGTAGATTTTCCTGAAGAAAGGAAAACAAGAAATTGTAGACCACTTGCCTTATGTGTATTCCTTACATATGGTGCTGTACATAAAGAAGTAATTTTTATCTCTGAAGACTATTCTTTCTGCGGGTTTTCTATTTTTACCTACATGCAGATCCCTACATGTCAGACCTTCATTAAGGAGTTGTTACAAGAAAAGAGGTGATGAGACAATTTTATCTTTAAAATTTACCAAAAAACTGTACCATGCAGAAAAGAGGAGAAAGAATGAAAAGAAACCACAGAGCCAACAGATGGGATCAATAGTAGATACCTTGAAAATCTTCCACACCATTATTGCTTTAGGAGATTTCCACTGTTTCAGAAGTTTCAGCTTCCTCATGATGAGAAGCAGAAGGGCAGACATTTATCTCTTCTGTACAGTGACCAGCAATAGAACTCCAGGGAACAGCATAAAGCTGTGTCAGGGAATGTTTAGGTTGGATATTAGGAAAAGGTTCTTCATCTAGAGGGTGGTCAGGCACTGGGACAGGCTCCCCAGGGAACTGGTCACAGCACCAAGCCTGACAGAGTTCAAGAAGCATTTGGACAATGCTGTCAGGCACATAGAGTGAGTCTTGGGATTGTCCTGTGCATGGCCAGGAGTTAGAATTGGTGATCCCTGTGGGTCCTTTCCAACTCAGTGTACTCTATGATTCTACAATGCTGTGACAAAATGGAAAGGAAAGCAATTAAGCAAGCCTGCTATCATTCCAGCCATACCATCTATGAAGAGGAAAATCTGTACGTGATAGATCGGTTTCTAGAAGGACAAGTTAAAAATACTAGGAAACTAAAATTATCCAAATTTGTCCTGAATATGTTAGACTAAGAATTCTCTTCATTAGAACCAGGCAAAAATTGTATTGTTTGTACACTGTGAATCAATATCAGGTCATCTTAACTGCCAGGAAATTTGGGGGGGTAGAAAGTTTCTTTATAAGAATTCATGACATTTACTATTTTGAATGTTATATTTACAACCCTCTTACAAACACATACATCTACGCCATGACTTCATTTTAACCTGCAGAATTATTGTTAGCATAAGTTTGCCAGTCATATAAGCCAGCATATTGCTTCCACATTGTACTGGTCTTACATGGCAAGGTTTTAGTAGTGGGTGGTCTGCGGGTGGTCTGCAGGTGTTGCATCTGAGAGGCCAGATGGCTCCAAAATGGATTCCCTGTTGTCCAAAGCTTGGACTATCAGTGATGGTGGTAAATCCTCATATTTAGGAAAGGGTGAAAAATGCTGCACGACAGCTGTGAGGCAGAGTGAGAAAAAAATGTGAGGGAAACGAACAACTCTGCATACACGAAGGTTGCTGAAAAAGGAGGGGGAGAAGGTGCTCCCAGTGCTGGAGCAAAGGTTTGCGTGCAGCCCATGACAAAGGCCATGACAAAGAAGATTGTCCCCCTATGGAAAATGAAGAACTATTTCGGAGCAGATATCCACCCAGCAGCCCACAGAGAACCCCACACCAGCGCAGGAGCAGTTATCTTTATTTCAAGCAAGCAACTAAGCTAGGTAAGATCCAAGTGTCGATCTTAGCATGTTCTCCCAGGCAGTGGAAAGGCTAGACTCAGACGTATGGCATAGCTGTAAGGCTGAATTGCATTTTTCACATCTATGGGGGACAAATGACAGGAGATCTAAGAACAAGACGTATAGAAATGGTAAACAATAATAGCAGAGGAATGTGACTCACAACTAAGATAAAACCAGTAAGAGCTCTGAATCAAGTAGACCTTTAAAAAAGTTTCAAAGGAAGTGAGATTCAAAACTTAAGTTGGACATAAATTAAATCTTTTGTCTTTAAAGCAGTCAGGATAATCAGAATAACTTGAGGAATGTGATCTCTCTTCACTAGGGAATGGGCAGAAGGAACCATATTAAAGAAACAAGCCATTATAAACTGACATTAGTGATCTTTCCTGTTTAGATAGCCTTTATGACATTATGATATTTATAAGTAGATTCAGTTGCAAAGAAGGCTGAAGGCTGACCTGTCCTCACTGCTCTCTACAGCTTCCTAAGAAGGTTGAGAGGGAGGTGCTGATCTCCTTGCTGTCTAGTGTTAGGACATGTGGGAATGGTTTTAAGCTGAACCAGAGGAGATTTAGACTTTGGAACCATCTCCTTACCAAGAAGGTGGTTAAAAAATGGCGTAGGCTTCACAGAGAGGTGGTCAATGCCCAAAGTGTATTAGTGTTAATGAAGCAATTGGACAATGAGCTTAATAACCAGATTTGACTTTTCATCTGTCCTGAAGTATTTAGGCAGTAAAACTAGATGATCACTTTAGGTTCCTTCCAACTGAAATATTCTATTCTATTCTATTCTATTCTATTCTATTCTATTCTATTCTATTCTATTCTATAAAAACTGTACCTGNGATCTCCTTGCTGTCTAGTGTTAGGACATGTGGGAATGGTTTTAAGCTGAACCAGAGGAGATTTAGACTTTGGAACCATCTCCTTACCAAGAAGGTGGTTAAAAAATGGCGTAGGCTTCACAGAGAGGTGGTCAATGCCCAAAGTGTATTAGTGTTAATGAAGCAATTGGACAATGAGCTTAATAACCAGATTTGACTTTTCATCTGTCCTGAAGTATTTAGGCAGTAAAACTAGATGATCACTTTAGGTTCCTTCCAACTGAAATATTCTATTCTATTCTATTCTATTCTATTCTATTCTATTCTATTCTATTCTATTCTATAAAAACTGTACCTGGTAGGAATCCATTTTCCTTACAGTAATGTAGTCCTACTTTCAAGTTCTTTAGAAATTGCAACTAAAATAATTACTTTCTCCAGTATCTGACCAATATTCTTTGTTTCCACAACTCCTATCCACTCTCAAGGTATGAAAGTGCAGTATTCCCTTGTCCTATACCTAGCAGGCTACGTTTCTGTGTGCCTTTGTGTATGGTTTCTCTAGACATGTAAGGCTCTTGTTGTTGCTTTCATATTCATTATACAGCTTTTATTTCTTGAATTCTACCATTTCCATACTCTAATATCACTAATTGCTTTCCATACTTTCTTCAAGTTCTTTCTCTTCATGGTCCAGTTAAAATCAGTGCAGTCTAGTGATGGATGGAAAAAAGTCACAGAGATGGTAAGTCAGTTCAGACTGTGTACATTCCCATTTATTCTGCAAGTCAAGATTCAACTTCAGATCAGAAAAAACCATAAAAACTACTTTCTAAAGACACATTTCCTATGGTGGCATGTGTTTTCAGATAGTTCTCTGAATGTGGCAGAGGTGTGGATGGGGAACACCAGTTCTGCCCCATTCCTAATCCACATTTAAGAGTATTTGCAAACAGATATTATTTCACAAGAAAAACAGATTAACAGATTGATTTATTTTCCCTCTTTCCAAGTGCTACTTTTAAACACAAAGAAGAAATAGACATTTGGAAGCAGGAAAGCAGGAAAAGAATGATCAGATGCTTCTAGGCAGATTTGCACTTGAATTTTCCATGTTGCACCCATTTCACAGCCATTCTTTGAAAACTTTCACACTGTTTTGTGGGGCTGTGAACGGCTCAAAATTAAACAGAACTGAATGCTTTAGTACAAAACAGAGCTGGTCATTTCCTGCAATATCTGGTCTATCTGCCTTATGGTTGGAGTGAGGGAATGAAGGAAGAAGGAAGGAGTGTCATGGTGGAAGTGCCATGGTGCTGAAGTTCAGAATAAATCTGTCTCCTGGCAACTCTGCACATTTGCTTTCCTTTCCCTCTACCCAGTGTTGTGGTACAGCAGAATACAAAGTCAGCAACAACTTTATATCTTCCTGCTGAAAAAAAAAATGACTGAATGCAAGACAGAGTAAACACAAAAGCGAATCAGAAAATGAAGTCTCTCCTACCAAGACATGTCCATCCTCCATGTAAAAAGATGATGAAAATACTACTCCTGCATAATCATCGGGGTTTTAAATCTAGAGACTAGAGGAAGAGGAGAGGCTCCAGTGTTGATTCCTGCACAACACTCCTGCTGTATTGCCCAGTGTTCTAGTAACAATACCAACTGCTGAGGGCTAAAACTAGTCCTCTGTCTATACCTTGCTCTCTCCATCTCTTCCTTACTCTGTTTTTACTCTTGCCACTTCTAAATTTAAGTCAGAAATCTTAAACTAGGACATGAATGTTTTAAGATTAACATTCAAAACTCAATTTTACATGAGCTTACTCCTCTCTGAGCCAGTCCAGTTCTGGCTGCAGATGGAGTAAGTTTCCCTTTATCATCTCTTTACTTCTTTCCTCTCAGAAAGAAGTGAAGCAACCAGAAAAGTGGTTTTAACTAACACGATTGTTATCATAGCTGGGATTAAGGAGGTAATATCCAGCTCAGTGGTGGTAGCCTCTGAAGAGGAACGAACTCCCTCTCTTGCAATGGTGGTATTGAGTTCAAATCTGCATATATGATGGACAGGCAAACCCTGCTTTTCATAGGCACTGGCCTCAACTTACAGATGGACAAGGCCTCAAATGACACCAGAAAGATCCCTGCCACACTCCATTTGTCTAAATCACACTCTGTCCCTGATGATAAAAGAAGAAAATCCATTTTAAGAATGAACCTGCTCATAATATCCACATTTCCTAGTAAGGATTTTTCAGGCAGGAAGTAGTCCAAAGGAAAAGATTTAAAATATTCTTAAATTTCTTTTATGAGCCAGTCTATTAGCTCCTAATTTCATAGACCTTTTGACACAATCAAAGGCAGCTTTCGCTCTTGTCTTACAGGTACTCTGTTCCAAGCTGGAGCCAGAAATAAGCCTGTAATGTGACTCAGGTGACTGATCACATTAAAAGAGTAAAAACCAGTGACAGAAAATTCGCAAAGAACGAGTGTCCTGCTATGTTTTGCATGATTCATTGTTGGCCAGTGAATAAATTTATAAAATGACATCTCAGAGACCGGGGAAAAAGAGTGGGTGGCAAAGAATACAATGTATTTCTATCACGTCTCTCCATCTTTATTAACAGAATGGCGAGAAGTGGTTGGGGGGTGGGAGAGGTACCTGCTGCTCTAAAAGTTAAGACAAATGCAGAATTTCCCTTGCTAAAGGTTACTCCAGCAACTTGCAGTATGTGCTCGTTATTCCCCAAACTTTCTTTCTGCTCTGAAATCCTGTGCTACCCTCCTGTGACATTTTCTTGCATGCGCTCCACTGAAGTTTGGGTCTATTGTTTCACAACAAGGGAGCTGATCCTTCAGCAGTTACTTATTTATTGAGGTCACTCTAGGTCAGTGATGTGGGTTTTATGGGGTGCTTTTTTTTTAGAATATGGTCAGTCTGGTGTGTTGGAATTCCTTTAATTTTGCAAAGAGAGAGGTCTATGGTGGGGGAGTTTCATTTTAAAATTAGGTACATATCAATAATCATGTAGGTCTATACCTGCATTGTATGCATAACTGGCAGTTTTCAGTGTGTCACCCTCCTGTCCTGATTTTGCTTTGATATTAATGGGCTCATACAGCTTTTCATGAGCAGGGTCTTAGTTCTTTATTTTTCACTGAGGGTTTCTTTTTTGTGTGTGTTATACAGCCAGGAAGGGCCACTCTGCCTTACCTCTCACATTTCCTCCTTGCCTGGGTGACAGGGGATTTGTTGACATTTGCTGCATGTCCTGTCGCTATTATAAATCGGAAGCTACATTTCAAGCTTCAGCACACTCAGAGTTAAGCTGCACTGGAAAGTGACAATGAAAAATATAAATGGAAGAAATTTGAAGATGTGAAAAGGGAATTATTTGTGGGAGTCTTTTATTTTAAAGCATTTTAAAATGGAGTAAGAAAAAAGAACCTTGTAAGGATTTTTTAATGCAAACTTTTTAAAGTTGCGTTGTGGGGATTTTTTGAATTGTTTTCCAAGCTGGATGCTTAAAGTTATGATTCTAACTCTTTGTGTAGCCACCAAAATTTGCCACTCTAAAATCTTCCCCTGAAACAATCGTCAGTACAAAGAAATGTAGATTTTGTGATGAACACTTTCCAGAATTCTGTAAGTGCCCACATAAATAGTGCTTATTTGGGGGATTTTAAGGAACTGAGAAATTTTATTAAACCCCCTCATATTTCTGCTTATATAATATACAATAAATGAATACCAACTATCGCAAAAATCAACAAAGAAAATGCGAAACATAGTAAATTTTACAAATCTTGGCAAATAAAACATTTCATCTGACCAGAAATCAATATTTCTTTTATAATTTCACTTTATGGGAAATTTCTAGAAAAATATTTGTTCTTTTCTGTTCTATTCCTAAAGGGAAGGGGTGTTTTTCATCAGGATATTTCTCCTAAAATGGGAAAATCTCCAATGGATTTTCTTGTTATTTATAAGTTTCATGTGATCTTAAAAGGAATATGAATACAAATCCGTTTATTTATCTGGGCTACTTACAATGATGTCTGTTTAGTGAAGTGTAATTCAGAGGGTAAATTTTATAAGGGTGGACACAATTCAATACCACAGTCCTTAAAAAACTAGAACAAATAGAAAGCATAAAATAATAGAAAACATATAATTCAAAAATATTTTTTGACCTATTTTAACTTCTTTCATGATGTTTTTTCTTTTTCTCTGGGATAATTTACTGCATAATTCAAACCTGCAGATGATTTCGACCTCTTTTCCTTTATTATTAGCTATTAAATTTTATTTAAGCTTGATCGTTTTTAAAGGGATGGGTGGGATAAAGTGAAGCTTCTAATTTTGCTCCCTGCTCTAATCTCCGATTTGAGAGTGCTATAGTCTGGGGTTTTACATAGTAATATACGGGCAGCAGATAGAGAGATGGGATACATACCCACACCTTTGCATTTCAGCCTCGAGAGGGGCCTGTATGTTTTGCAGTGGTGGCTGACGGAAACGGTCCCTTTTGGACTTCAGATCAGCTAATCGCCCTGTGAGGGAACCTCCTATATTTTTTAGTTGGGACGGGCTTGGGGTTTTATTTTTTGGGTGGGGCGACTGGTTGTTATTCCTGAACGGCAGTCCTCCTGCCCTTAAGTTTAAGGCTATTTTCAGACTTGGCCAAACGTTTGATTTTTGTAATTATTGTTGGGATTTCCTCCCCCTTCCCCCCCTCCCTAGACGAAAACTAAAATTGTGATTTAGATATTTGGTCCCAGCGGCCCTGCCTGCGCTCAGCAAATGGTTCCATGTCACTCGCTGCATCACAATATCGGAGCGGCGGCGCTCGGTGGCAGCTAATCCTCTGAGCCCGTTAATAAGCTTAGGAGCACGTTCATTGAAGACTGACGCGTTAGTCACAAACAGGGAGAAAATATCTACTGGGGGAAGCTGAATTGGTTTTAATCATCTGCTAATCACCAGTAATGAGACCTACTCTGGGGAAGAAAAGAAAAACAGATAGTCAGAGGGAGGTTTTGTTCTTCACAGCGGAGTAACAGGGAATGAGAGGGCAGCTGTTATTAGAAGAGAAAAGATGGAAAGAAAGGAGGGATTTGGCCAGACCAGATGAAACTTCTTCTGTGGCGCACTGTTTTGTTAGCTGAGTGTTTCTTTCATTCAGCCTCCAAAACTTCAGATCTGTCAGCCCCTCTGAAAGCCCCGGCCCACCTCTCCGAGCCGCCGGGNGCGCCGGGACGGGGCCGGAGGGGCCGGGAGCCGCGGGGCAGCCGCTGCCGGGCCCCGAGGGCTGGGGCGGCTGGAGGTGGGTCTGGGAGGGATGGGGACTAGGGGGGATGCTCGTCCTTGAAGGTGCCTTCCTGCCCCCTCCTCACCCGCACATCTTGGAAGGCTGGGCATCAAGGTGGCTACCGGGAATAACCCAAAGAGAGAGACACACCTGCCGCTGCCCGCGGCAGAGCCTGGCTGGGAAGTCGGTTCTCCTTCCCACCGGTGACACCTGAGCAGAGCCTTTGCTTCGAGAAGCAGGCGTCGCGTTCTGCAGGTGAAAGTGGAGCAATAAGCAAAGCTATGGTGCTTAATCAGAAAAGCGGTGACGTGACTAAGTTCCATGCACTGTACAGATCACCGTGCTTAATTCCAAGGTGCTGGTGTGAGGACCTTTGCAAGACACTGGATGTGGCAGGTCACTCAGTTCCTTAACAGTAGGCCCCGGGTATCTCCTTCAGCTAGATCATGTTCACTTCTTTTTAAATTTTAATTTGGTTTAATTTTTGGCTTATAATTGTGCATCTGGCTCAGAGAGAGGAAGAAAGCCCTTAGCAATTTTTTTAAAAATCCAATCTTGGATGAGCTCTTTAAGTGATTATAAAGTTGACTAAGTGTAAAAGCTTTGCAAAGGCAGTAATTTCAGACACACTTCTGGCTGCTAAGACATGTCTGTGTTTCATTTTCTGTATATTTTTAGGGAGCTTAAGTGGGGTGGGTAGCTCACTCATTGGAAAAAAAAAAGGGGGTTTTAAATGTCATGTTTCGTTTGGCTGTATGGAAAAGCTGAATATCAGATGTCCTGTCAGGAAATAAGATACACTGATATACAATGTGCAAACATTTTATTTTGAAGAACTCCTTCACAGTCTCACTTCATGGAAGTGAGTTGCCCAACTTAGTCACACAGCAAAAAGATGTCTATATCCTGATTTAGGTTTAATTTCTTGGTTTAGAGCTCATGGCAACAGGATATCTGAAAGGGAAAGTATGCCCAAGTTGTTTTTCCTGTGGTTCCAATAATTCTTATCTTCACCGTCAGGAAATGGGTCCCAGTACACCAGGATGTGGAGAGAACATTAGCCCAGAGAAATTTTTTAACCTTTTCTTTATAACTTATTAAGAGTGGAAGTGAGAATGACTATCTTACTGAGGATCATCACAACATCATGTTCCTGATCTTGGAGAAAGGCTCTCTGGTGGTCCAGGGATAGGTGGTATCAATGAGAAACAAAACACCATCAAGCAGTTTTCCCATTTTTTTGAGCAGAAGGGCTTGATAAGCTTTACATGTAGGGAAAGACAATACTTCTCTAAATGCCTGTTGTTAGGATATGACCTTATTCTGGTACCACCATGAGAAGACAGAACTAATTACTTTGTAGAGGAAAAATAAAATCAGGAAAAATTAAACTCCTTTTCCTGTGCCCTAAAAGAACTGACCCGTGTGTTGCCATTTACTCCTGTTGAGTTACTCCTTATTGTGCAGCTCACCTTGAATGAAGAATAGATTGATTCTTAAAAGTGGCTGTTTATTTTGGGGACTGTCATCCTCACTGGATAGCCTAAAAGGTCTCACACACACAAAAAAAAAAAAAAATAAACTGCCATTGGAAACCAAGCCTCTTCACAAGTGTTCAAGGCAGAAAGAAACCTCTTGCCTGCCTGTTCAACAACTCTAGGATTCTCAAGCCATAAAATTATGGATTGTCATGTACCCAGTGATACCCAGCAGTAAGGCAATGTGCAGAAAGTGGTTTTTCAATACATTAGATTAAAATTTGAGACTGAAAATGAACTTTAAGAAATGTCTTTCTATTCAAAATAAAACAGAGATGCCAGCCACAGTCTTAGTGACCTCTTGTATATACTCCTTCCAATTTGAAAGCAACTTTTCCATGATAGTGAGCATGTCATCAAACCCTTGAGGTAATGTTTAATTGCACTCTTTTTCTTTTCTTTTTCCACAAGTATATTCAGCATTGTTCTGATGTTTTCTCAGTTAGTTCATCTGTCTCTGTATTTTATCTTTCTGTCTGTCAGGCTTATTAGCATATTTTGACAGATTAAAAGGCTAAGGTCAAACAAGCAAATCCCCAAAGAAATACTGCTAATTATTGTCATATGTTTTTTAAATACTTTTGCTTCTTCAAAGAATTTCATAAGGAACTAAATTCAACTTTGCAGTCTGTTTCTTTTATGAGCCCCTCCTCTCTTTAACATCACTTTTCCTAGCCACCCTCCAATGGCCCTACCCTCACTCTCATTTCTTTAGGCAAGCAATTAGCTTCTTACAAAAATGCAAGACTGTATTTCAGGTAAGTTACATTTTATGGAACTTTACCTGGAGTACATAGTGATGCACACACAGTGAGTAGAGTTTGATGAACCAGCAAACATGAGTTTGGATGTTTTGCGATGTCTGAAGGAGTAAAAGACCCTTTTTATTGCTAACAAAGCAACATAGATACCCTTCTTCCAGAATCCTGCTCAGGGGCTAGTGGGTGTTGTATACACCTGTGATCAACAAAGGAGTCCTTCACACCATGGCATTTTCCCCCTCTGTGTATGGTGAGGAGGATTGGTTGGGATCTGGAGGTAAAGTCAGAAGGCCAATGAGCTGCACGCTATGACTAGATGCAGTACAAATGTTTTTGTATCTTCAGCTTTTTAGAAGTAAAATCAGAGCACGCAGATGGTCTGAGAGTGGGCGAAAAAGGTTTTAAAAAGCAAATACAGAAGTCCAACATACACTGAGTAAGGAAGAATGGTTGCAACCACAGTCAGCTGAATACTTTCTGTATTAGTTGTTAGCCATGGTAAATAATAACGTAGTAGCTGGTCAGGTAAAGGATGATATTGGCTTCTTGTGAGGATGAGACAACAGGTGGCTAAAATAAATAGAGGAGGAGTGCTTTTGGAACAAGATAAGCAACAAAACAATCCTAATTAACTTAATGAGCAGACATGTATTTATCTTATGCCTCCACTTTTCTATCAATTTCCAGACACTTCCGCATTTCAAGACAATATATCTGTTTTTTAAAGGATTAATTTTTTGATGGGTATGCAAAGGTAGCATTGCCAAACCTTGTTCATGGCAGGTAAATCATTACATGGCCTAAGACAGTGTTCATTAGCAGCATTGTCAATCAAGTAGGAGTCCTGCCAGAGAATTGCTGATGATACGACAGGGTCAGAGACAAAGATATTCAGTCTCTATTCATCCATCAGATTTTTTTTTTTTTAAATCAATTTACAGCATGATAATTGAGTCAAGTTTATTGTGCTGCCCCTCAAACAATGTAGGATTTGGTGATTATAAATCTCTTGGTACTGAGACCACACAAAAAAGAGAAAGAAAGGAAAAGAGATGAAAAGGTAGAGCGGAAGAAGAGTTGGGGTAGGGTGGGGAGATGAAAGCTAAATGCCAAGATAAATATTTTAAAAAGAGAAAGTTTCAAATGGAGAAGACGTCTCTTTAAGGTCAGAAAAGTAGTTGAGAGATGAAGTCCTCAGTTAAAGAAATTCTTCACTGAAGCTGAAGGGCTAAATTGCCGTTCATGTATCTGTATCATCTGAAATTATTCCACTGATAAAACCAATGTCTATACATCCCAGGGGAACAATACTGCCTTAAAAAGTGTTGTTTCTTTCTGCTGTTTTGGAGAGCCCTTTTGTAAAACATTTTCCCCTTCATACATGCAGCTGTGCATGCCTGCGTGCACATGTGTGCACATAAGGTCTGTGTGCTGAATAGGTCTCGGTGTCACGAGCTTTAAAAAAGAGGAAAAAATTAATATGGAACAGGAAAGTGAAAAGTCTCTTTCTAAGAGAGAAACGGGAGTGCTTTCTACAGGGAGGAAAACCCTCTTCTATCAAGCTGGGCATGGCTCTGATTTCCAGCACAAATGTTCAGTGCTGCATTTCCAGCCCAGGAAAAAGGGCTTTTAAGCCTGCCTCCCATGACCTGCACCCTCCTCACACTTACGCCAAAGACTTAAAATGAGTGCCATTGCCATCATGCACAGGCTTTCTGTAAACTGATGTTACTGGTAAACATGTGCTTGCACATCTACTTTCCTCAGTTTGCTGTTTGGCTGATTTCAGACACATGGTAAGTAGAGCATTCCTAAATTTTCGTATAATTATGTTTAAATATAATTTTGAGCAATTAAAATGAATGGGAGAGGAATTTATATGAAATCTGTCTTAAAATAAACCTATAAAAGTGTCACATTCCAGGGTGATTTCTTAAACTCCCTTTCATACAGCAACCATGCTTGTGAGCTCTCCTCTCAGACCCCCGACTCTTTTCTGGGACTCATCAGGCCGATGCTGAACATATTTAAATCCTCCCCATAAAAGGTTTAGTCTAAGTTGCTTCTCCAGTACTTGTTTGAACATTAAATATGCAAATAATCATCATTACACTTCCAACAATTACACATGTTTGCGAGCACCATGTCAAGTACTGGCAGCAGTGCAATCATTTGTAAAGACAAATATTCCATTCCAAGAGATGTCATGCTGCTTAGAAGATTTCTTTTTGTATTAGTAGCCACACTGCTGCTTCATAAAGTGTGCAAATGAACGTGACAGTGCTGCCAATAGCTGCCAGTTCCTTCCTCTCGGCAGAGCAGATGTCAATCAACCATCCCAAACAGACAAGGCCTCGGTACTGCCGCAGACATTAAACATGTAGGATGGAGAAGGGAGGGCACAAACAACACAGGCAGTGCAGGGGCTCGGCATACTCCTCGCTCTCCCTCTCCCTCCTCCTTCTCTCCCTCTCAGCCTCTCTCCCTCTCTCTTTCTCTCTGAGGAGGCCCGAGGCCGTTGGAATATTTTAATTTCTGATTTCTGACTATATTATCATGTGTTTGTAACAGACGAATTGTAATTTGTAGCTCTGAGGTGATATGAAAAGCTGCCTGCGACCGTAGGACAGATGCAGGCGTGTGTGGCAGACTTCTCTCCTCACTGCTCTTGCCTCCTTCTCTCTCTCTCTCTCCTACTCTTTATGTAGTAATGGATAATTGTCAGCATTCACTTTTATCACATCCAAAGTAGCAGCTTAGAGAAGATGCAACTTTAGTCAGGACTAATCTTGCCTCCTCCTGAAGTGGGAAAATCCCAAGTATTTCAGGGTCCTATTGATAACCCTTGTGCTTTTTTTTCCATAAAAGACGGATGACTCTGGCAAGCTTGGGAGACTGCAGATAATGGGATTGACTTGGTACTTAAATCTCAGTGAACCAAGACAGCATAAGTAATTAGTGAATTGGATCCATACTGGGGTGCTAATGATGGCTAATACTGCCCCACACCATTCTAAAACCCACAAGATACACATCCATCTCATTCAGATAAAACCGAGGGGACACTGTTTTGCGGGCATCATTTATTTCTTCCTTAGCACAGAATTTATACCCCTTTAAAAAAATAAATCTAATTTTCATGGAGTGACATCCAGAAGAACAAGTGACCATTCTGTCAGAAGAGTTCATTATGATCACAAATACCTCTGGTGTTTTTAATTAAGAAAGGCTAATTAAGAGAAACTATGCATTTATCTTCTTATCTAGTTGTCAAGGGAAAAGTCACAAACACTAACTATGTGCTGTTTGAATGGGAGAGGCAGTTCATATTTTTAATCTTTTTCTTTCTTTTTTGCTTTTTGTTTTCGAACAGACTGAATCCTCACAAAGGAGAAAGTTCATTTAAAGAAAGTATTTCTTTTTTAAAACCGATGCTCCAACTTTTGTTAAGTGTAGTTCAACTTCACATCCTGATTTTCCTCCAGGTTAGTATAATTGGGTAGAAACTAGCTTTCTGCCTCATTTTTCTTTTCCCACGGAGTGATAGCATTTTATCAGGATAATTTAGATAAATGCCTTTCCATAGGGTTTGCTTATCCTTCCAGGAGCTATGATCGACAAACAGCCACAAAAGATGAATGGCATCATGTTTTGATCAAATGTATTCTCATCTAAAAGTAGAGAGGGTTTCAAGGTGAGGGGAACGTCTGTTTTCCTCAGATGTGATCGTCAGAGGGTGGTCCTCCCCCCTCTCCTCCCCCCCTCCCTGTGCCCTCCAGTTTGTTACAGTGGCTGCGAGTTAGGATGTTTCTGCATTTGAGCGTGCGCATTGCACGTATCAGACACTAAAACCAGGGACAGCTCTGTAGAAGATATTCTAGCTTAGTCCAACAGTCTTAGCATATAGTTTTAAAGAGGGCTGAAGATGGGAAGGTTGTTTGTGAGGGGAGATAGCACAAAAGCTGGGCACCTGAGTTCCCAGTTTCTTTGTCAAAAATCCTAAAGCTGGAAAACTCTTGCCTCTTTCAGCTTCTTATTTCCAATTTGGCCTGTTGTTAAGAGACATTAAAACAGATATGACTCAAGGCAAACTTGGACTGTAGCTTATAAAGAGTTAAGATGCAACATTACAGACTAAAAGCAAAAGAGTCGCCTTCCAAACACTATTTTTTCTTTTATTTTCATTTGTTTCCTTTCCTTTTCTTTTTTCTTTTTTTTTTTTTCTTTTATTAGGATTAAGATGAAATCTTTCTTTTCACCGACTGTCAGAAGAGCCTTAATTCAGTCCTGGGTTATTTCAGCAAGTACCTCTGTAGGGGTGTGTGTGTGTGTGTGTGTGTGACCACACTAACAAATGCTTTGTAAGAACTTCATATTCAACATTTGAGGAGAAAAAGCTGTTTAATACAGGGACTCTTCGTAGTCCTTATAAATCTGTAACTGATTAGGAGGCATTCAGAGCTAATGTAGGATGAAAAGATGGGCAGATTGTCGGCTGAGAAGGCGGAAGCGGGGGTTGGTTGGGGTAAGGATCTGAACTGGATTATAACAAACCCAAGTTTTAGTTGGGATGGAGCTAAAGTGTTAGCCTGGAGGCAGGCAGGCTGCTCTTCATCAGTTGAAATACTCTCACCTCAGTGACTCTTTCTGCTTCTCAAAAAAATAAAGATTCCCCCTGAAAGCAGTGCTTTGCAAATTGAAGCTTTAACCTTATCCTTTCTATCCCGCCCAGAGATCTTTCTCTCTTTCTTTCTTTCTTTCTGCACAGATGAAATGTCTGTAGATGCATGTATTTATAAAATGACAGATATTTTTATAATACTAATAAATCACACAGTCGTTTAAGTCAAAAACTGAACTCTGCCACCTCCCCAACCAGGTTTCCTTTTGCAATTCTGCTTAGCACTGATTTACCAGTCTTTTAGGTCATCTCGTAATACTCAAAAATAAAACAATTAATAATCTTATTCTCACCATGCAAGATCCGAAGTACTTTATCCTGAAGAAAAGTGAAATTTTGTAGTCCACATAAATAATGAGGATTCCCATTTTATTATTAACAACACTAATTGGGGAGCACTGCAGTGTGGAAAGGTAGGGTAAGAGTATGAGAAGTATTGTTGTTAACATGTGAGGATACACCTTCTGCAAAATTAGAATACGATTTGTTAAAGAAGCTCTCTTTTCTTATATTTCTTACTGTAATTGTTCCCCTTCTGTGGTTTTAGCTTTTGGAAGAGCTTCATTGTTTATCCTCCTAACAGCCTGCATTTTCCCTTGGATATGATGAATACAGCTGCAGGACCCTGCATCACCAGTTTGGGAGTTTGTCAGATGGTGGTAGTCTAAAGAGTTTTCTAGCAGGAAAAGAAGTGCCTCCCTTCTTTTGACCTAATTTGCTCAAAAATTTAGTAGTTACTCCCATTTCTGCTGTCCTGCCTAGAAATAGCCCTAGAAATTGCAGGCACTGATAGAAATAATAACATCACTGGACAATGTAATCTAAAATACTGCAATCCTCAATTTTTACTTCTGAAGTATCATTTCACATTTTTTTTCTCACTAATCAAGAAGACTTTGGCAGAAATCAGAAAAAAAATAGCTAGAACTGATATATGATTTACCCACTTACACCTAAGACGTGCACATGCTATTAGCAGAATTACAGGACCTGTAGTAAATGATATTAAATCTCAGACACTTGGCAAAAAGCAGGTCCATATCCAAGGTTATAGAAAAGCAGGGGTCATTTTTATGAAGATACTGACCTTTTCCAAACTACTGTCTGCCACACATTTCTTTTTCTAGTGTTTCAAAAGGAGGTGAGCTCATTTCCACTTCCTTTCTAAAAGGATTTTGAAAGTTACAATTAAAAAAAAAAAAAAAATTACAGAGCCCTTACATGAATCTGAAGGCAGGAGAGACTAAATTAGTGAACTTCTTTTTGATGCTGAGGGGTGGAAGTCAAGATTGCACTTGTTTTTCTGACCCATCCTAAAAACTAACATGAGCTGCTTGAGCATTTTCAAATAACAGGAGAAATATGGAAGAATGAATTCTGAATCATTCTTCCCTGTTGTAAAATGCCCAGATTCTTGTTGTCTGATGTGGGAGAGTTTGAAGTGCACGTAGATAAGTAGTAGAAGCAGAAAAGGTTTATGTAGAAGGAAAGTGGAAGCAGTACACATAAACAACTCTTTCATTTGACTTCTTGTTTTCGTTTTCCATGATTAACCATATATGGCAGAAAGACAGAAAGAAGCAAGTTTTACTTTAAAGGAAGCAGCTCAGAATATCATACTTTGCTTTTTACATCTTATACTGGATATCAGGATGCTGCTGAAAAAGTGCCAGAATTAAAAGTAATTCCCTCAACTTGAGCAAACAGTCCTGAAATCTGCCAGATGCTGGCATATATCCACTGGTTTGAAAGTTTGAAAGCAGGCTAAAAAAATTTAGGGGTAGTTTTTGTTTGTTTGTTCCTGACCACTGATAGCATGAGCTAGCAGCTGGTAGAAGAATAAAGGAAAATGTGTGTGTATTGGCAGCAGACAATTTATAACATGAAGCGATTATTCTCTCAGTCTTAAACATCAGAACTTGTGTCTTAAAAAATAATAATTTGCTTGGACAATTTTACAACTGAGCATTTAGGTTTTTTCCCATTTTTCCTCCTTCAAAGATGTGTTGGAATTTGTAACCAACAAGATACATAATTTATCAATCTGGTACTTTTTTTTTTAAGAGGCATTTTTCAATCTTGTTCCTTTTAAAGCTTATTGCAATCCTAGCTTGATAAACCTACATCTCCACCTAGTGGTTTCTCAGAAAGGGGAAGCAATCGTTTTTCAAACAGTGTGAGAGCATCCAGATAGTTTGGCGTTCAACACCAGTATAAAGAAATTGCATTCTTTCTGAAGGAAATATTTGAAAACTTGTGATTAAATATACAGAGATCAATAGATAGATAAATAGATAGATATAACTGAATATTAACATTTCTTTGCCATGTGCAATTATAGAATGGCTCTTTTATTTCTTAGTGTTAATAAATAATTTCAACTACCAACAGAAAAACAAAATTTCAGTGCAGCATCAGTTCATCCTGTATTTTCTCTAACCCCATCCTAAACCATGCTCGGACAGTGCTGGAAGATTCCCATCTTTCCCACGTCCACGTCTCTAATGCAGAGTGTGACCAAAGGTACAAACTAAGCACAAAACAACTAGCAAGACACTGAAAATGCCCCGGGACCTCTCCTTTACACAGTGATGTGTTTTATAACTCTCTTGGTCAGGATACTTTATATCTGCCTTGAGGAACTTTCAGGAAATCCATGCAGGGGAGAGGCATGCACAAGGCGTGTGACTTAGGTACCAGACCAAGACAAATTTTTAAAGCTGTTCTGCCCTTTCCCCAAAAGACTGTGTTTTCTTGATTCTCCAGAAGATTCTTTCTCCAATTTTCCTAAAAAAAAAAAAAAAAAATTATGAAGGATATCTCTGAAAGATTCTTCTTCGCAATAGAGGAGGTAAAAGCTCCAGTCCTAGCACAGTTTCTTACTGTCCCATACAATCACCTTAAACCTACCCTGTAAGAGATACCACAGCATATCAAGAAGACTTCTTCAGGTACAAAAAGAAGCTAATATCTTTCAGCACCAGCAAATCAATTCCTTTTAAAAAATAAAATATAGGCAGAAATGAAATTAGTCTCCTGATCCTGCACAAAATATCTTATTTTTCTCAGCCACAGTTCTCATTCCTCTTTCACGTCTCTGCAGTGCCAGCCACTTCATGCAGCAGTGAAAGTCTAAGTGGTTTTTTGGGAGTTAGAATCCTATTCTCTTAACAAAATAGTCAGTTCCATAGGACTATTCAGAGTGCACAAAATTAAGAATGTGCCTAAACCTGTGCAATATTGTATCTTTCACATGGACAGTAGATGTACTGTTAATTAAATGCTACTTGTAATAAAATATATTAAAGTGATTGAAGCTGCTGTAGCTGCAGTGGGCCTAGAAAGTACAATAATCCTTCACTGTAATGTTGAATCCTCATGTCAGAAACATGTACAGTGCTCAGAAAGAGTATAATTAATGCACATTAACATATATACTCAGAGACAGAATATATGAAGAGGGTGCTTTGGGACATGATTAAATTTTTTGTGACTTCAAATTAGGGAAATTTTGAAAACTTCCAGTTCAGCAATTTACAGTGATTAAATGGTATAATAACATTTCTCTAAAACCAAACAAATGTGAAGTAATGAGAAAATGTGGTTTTATTTCATTAATGAGCTATTCCAGCTTTAAATATTGTTTTCCACAAATACAATAAATATTGATTTTCTTAGCAGATTAAGAATGGATGGCCACCCACAAATAATTAAACTAAACATTTAGTCTTGTATAGTTAAATGAAAAATTAGATGCTTATTTCAGAGCTGGGTAGCATATGAAGATCATTAGATAGTCCAAGGTCAGTATTGGATTAAAACTGAGATCTTCTGCAGAATAGCGAGGTGCAATTATTTTGGAAAAGGAGAGACATTTGGGGTGGCTCAGGCTGAGGACTGTTGCTATTTGAGATGGTCACAGATATTCAGAGGTGAAAATTGGAGGTGAAAATGAAAGCTCATTTTTCTGTAGAGAAAGTTCACCCTTCCCTTGAATAGTGAGACCTGCAGGGCACTGTCAGTCAGCACAGTGAATTTACCAGCAAGAGACCTGGGCTGGGCTTGCCCTGAGCTCTGGTGGCTTGCTGGGCTCCTTCTGAGCAGTTAGAAACAGTGTCCTTTTATGCATGCTGTATCTGACACACACATGTCACAGATGGATACCAAGCACTCTTGACAGCGCCCAGTTAGAAGCCGTTTGGGCAGACAGCACAAGTGCGGCAAAACTCTGTATTAGCTTTTAGGCAGAAAATTTGAGCTGGTTAAATAACATGAATGAGGGATGGCAAAAACGCCACACCTCATTTCCTTGTTACTTTAGCTGACTTCTGACTTCTTCACATTTTAGAATTAGATAAAAAAGTAGGCTACATAACTTATCAAAACCCCAAAAAAACCTGACAATGCTTTTGGTTCCTTCTGGTATATATGAAGCCTAAAAAGTGGAAATTCAGTCTCTTTAGGAAGAAGATAAGGTCAGAGTTCATTGGCCTTGCCCGGTCTTGCTTGCAAATTGTTGGTTGTGCTCCATCCAGTTGTTTAAATCCACGCCAACAATCTGAGGTTTTAAGTAATCTAAGTAGTCAATTAAAAACTTGATATGATCGAGCACTCTTCATTGGCTGTCACAGCAATTAAAGGGCCACAAGTGTTTAATGATATATATAAGAGGATGAAGTATCTAGTGCTGCTACTCAAAAGATATTTTTTGCTTTTTCTCACTGTAAAATTCATAGTCTTAAAATATGGGTAGCTCTAACAGAAATCTAGGAAATCACTTTCTCAGGAAAAAAACCAAAACAATTCGTGGCGTTTGAAAAAAGTCATGTGATTCTTTAGGAAAACTGGAGACCCCACAAGTATTCCAGAAAAATAAATATTCAAAATAGCAAATTTGCCTAAGTCTAGAGAGTTGCAAATATTTGAACCACTGTTTTGAAATATTTGAATCACTGAACTGATGTTCTCATCAGTTAATGAGACTTCTCATCAACTGCATCTTCAACAGAATTATGTGAAACTCAGTGATCCTGATGGTTCCCTTCCAACACGTTATATTCTATGAGACAAAAACTGTTTACAGATCTAACCACCAAATGGCATTCTTCATATTACATTGTCTTGGACCTAAAAGAAAGTAATTTTGAGCTTGCTTCAACAAAGTTTTTTGTTTTCCACACCAATGAACAAAATTCTACATGATTTTCTATACCTTTACAGATCAAGGAACCGTGCGATATCCCACAGCTGTTGCTTAAAATAGCTGGAAAACTTCTGGTGATCTCATTGTGAGTTCTCTCTTGTGTGCTATTACTGGATTTCTCCATATTCAGAGTTTAATTTCCAGGGTTTGAAATAAGCACACACTCTAGATGAGTCATTATTTCTAAAATTTTTTGTCTCATTAGTAGAAAGACCATCCTGCAAAGTAAGTTCTTCATTTACAGGCACATATTTTATCAGTTTTACTATAATAAGCTGATACATAAACTCATTATAATTAATATATAAACTCTAGTATAAATTTATAAGCTCTAAACACATTTTGCACTTTTCTTCTTTTCATAATCCCACTGATAAAATTTTTATCATGTTATTTCTCCTTTTTTTTGGAGGATGGCAGGAGGGATGATATGGAATAAAGCATTTTCAAATATAAGCCAAGATTTCTCACATCCATGTCAATCTTAATGTAGTTTTACCTAACTATTCTTGGAAGTCCATACGTACTATGAAGCATTTTCTTCAAAAACAAAAAAATCTAGATTTCCTTCATCCACAAGGGAAACGACCTGCAGAGCATCCAAGCACTTACATGAGCAGTGCAACACTATAGAATGCCTTGTCCAAGCCACTGGTAGAAAAATGCAGCTTTTCTTCAGCCTGTTTCTTGTACTTCTGGGTTTTTTTCCAATCATTCCCAAACCCTGACAAAAGATCAAGATATACTTCAGTTTTATTTAAACAAAAACAACAATGGACAACAAAAAACCCCCCACCAAACAACACAAACCTCACACGTATCACTTTCATCTCTTTGTGAATATATTTCATTGGCCTGTATTCTGGGTACATCTAATAATACTGCACTAAGACTTCTGCACATAGTGAGCAGTGTAAACTGAAAAAAATTAAAAGTGCATGGGGGAGAAAGGGGTGTTTGTAATCTTAGCTGAAGTCCGGGATGGCATTTATCTGGTAGATAATTATCTGGTAGATAAAAATCTGGTAGATTCAGTAGAGCGGGTATTTCATTGTGCATTGTAACAAAACTTTTTGACTAATTTAATTGGTACACAGATTTGGAATAATGTAAAATATTTTCCTTATTTCTAGTAATGCTATATGTATGCATATATGCATTTATCTATATAGCTGAGTAACTTTAATCAGGGGAGAATATAAATAAAATGACCTACAAAACCATTAAATGATATTAACAAATACAAGTCATTGATGTGTCTCCCTTGTGTGGAATCAAAGTCATAGTGGAGAAAAAGGAGAAGAGGATGCTAAGAATATGTAAGGTACTCTCCATAGAGAACACAGAGTAAATGTACAAATATAAGACAAAAAAAAAAAAACCTTGTAACATTGATTAGCTAAGCATATACCCAGAAAAAAATAATTCATATATTCATATATTTAAGTGATGTAAAGTTTTAGCTTCAAACATGCTAATAGCAACTGTAGGTTTAGTACAAATAAATCAGATTCAGAGCTGAAGTCATGCAACATAGTCCAGCACCTTTGCATCCAGCTCATCCATCTTTGCAGGGGCTGCCAGATTTTGCTTCAAATTTAAAGGTACTGCCCAGATTTCAGTCCACTATTTGGCAAGGAGGTGATGAAGCAAACTTGGAGATTCTCCTCCCTTTTGGCTTTAGTGATTTTCTGTGCCATTAATAGATTAACTTTTGTGTTATGAAACAGTTTCTGTGTTGCTGTATTGTGTGGTGTAGCTGAGTGTGAGGCTCTAGGGCAGCATCTACTGTATGAGCATTTTGTATGACTTCTCATGAGATTTTTAAACTTCAGCTGTGTGTAAAATTCACAGGTTGAACTGAGTTGTCTTCCTCAGCTGTTGCAAAATCTCACAAAACCACGTGGACAACGAGGCTGGTTCCCTCCAGATCTGGCAGCTGGTGGTCCTCAGATGGATCAGTCCTGAAACCTTGGGAAAGCCCAGCTGGAAAGCTTAGCTGGAAAGACTTAAGTGTCTTCAATAATACACTTGTAGTGTTTTTGAAAGCCTTGAGCTCCACCTGATTTTGTGCCAAGGATTTTCTCTGAGTTTACAACAGTTTGAAATGTATGGTTTCCAGCAGTCACAACCTCCACAGACTCTGTCAGCCAGGCTTCTGGGAGGCTTCTCATGTGGCTCTACAGCATGTGTGGCTTGTGGGACACCTGTCTCCAGACATGGTACAGAAAGGCTGAGCCCTCCACTACTATCCAACTGAGAAGTCTCTCTTCTGTTCACTACCCAGCCTTGCTGACTGTGAGACCCGATATCTTTGCTAAAGAAAAATTTTCTCAGCTTTTTCCTTTAGAAAGGGCAAAAGTATGTCTTTTTTCTTCTTCCGTTTCAGAAGTAAAGATACTATGGGGACAATGCTCTAGGTTTTGCTAACACATCATTATTGTCTAAGAAAGCAGTAAGATTGTTGGAAGCACCTGTTAATGTTCTCATACCAGTGACCCATATATTTTATGCAAATATACAATTGCTCTATAGCTACAAAAATGTAACAATAGGTTGCAATTTATAGCAGCAAAAACATTCAAAACACCCAGTAATGTTCTTGGTTGCTAATTGGTCATTTGCTACAGCTTCTTTCCCTACAGACATAACCTCTGAGCACCATTAAGAGTTGGTGATCTGAAAGAGATCCCACTCAAACAGAGCCCAGATGGCTGAGGGCTACACAACATCTACCAACACTACCATTTATCTGTGGAGGCCATCCTTGAAATACAGGTCAAATTGTGAACGTAACATGCTGAAAGATCTTCAGCTGTCAAGCTAAGCCGTAGTAGGTTATTACATGGAACATAAAATTCATTTAAAAAATAATGAAATATTTTAGAAAAGGCTGCCCCTGCAGAAGAATGTGAAGAGATGAACTAAAACAGGAGTTTATTCATACAAGCTCTTCTTGGAAAGTTTAATCTATAAATACCTCTGGCCTGAAGGTGTCTGACTAACTAGCTCCGTGGAGTTAGGTTATACTTGTTCCTTCCAGTACAATGGACTAAACAAAGGCAAGCTTGGGAGGGTCATTACTGCCTTATTCCTAGTGCTTCTTCAACAGCTCTTCACTGTCTGGTGGACACTAGCAGAGCAGGTAAATATGATTTGCGGTCTTCTTGCTCTATCTAGTTATAGTAATTCACTAAATAAATTCCTCTCTAGGCATAAAGCTCTTGATAAAGATTTGCCTTACACATATACACCTTTTTTTTTATTAGTATTTTTCATTTATATACAGTGTACCAAATTTGGCTATGACTGAGTTGCTTCTTCTCTACAACCTGACAGAAGAAATTTTTTGCATGTTGACTTTCACCATGCTTGAAATACCAGGGGAGCAATGCACAATCTGATAAAGTCCTCTTCAAGAAAGTTGGGGATTTTCCATTTTTTTAAAAATTCAACTCATCTCAAGTCAGGATTTCTTTTCAGGAGATATGCTCCAGCCTTAATTGGGGTGCTCAGTCTAGGGTAAATGGGTGAAATTTAAGGTCCAGCAATACATAAGCAGTTTCCCTCAGTAATCTCACAATCTCTTCAATTCTATGCATTTAAAATGAAGAATCTTGCGGTGTGCACGCTGCAGTATGTTAAGCATTCTTGGAACATGGGCAAAGCATTTACACCCAGTAAGTAACTCTACATCACTTGCACAGTGAATTCTTTCCTGCTCTGCATAAAATACAACATAACTGAGTACAAGTGCAGATTGACAGAGTACAAGTGTATGGATGGTCTCTCCAACGTTGCTTCAAAGCCATTGTGCAATGGCGATGAAGCCCCTTCAGATCTCAGCACACGTCACTGAGATCTGTGCTCTGTGAGTCTTAACACTTCACTTTCTGCAGTCCAAAAATATAGCCCTGTGATGTCAGGGTGACTCTTCACTTCCTTTTATGAATGAGTCTTTGAAATGAGGAAAGACAAGTCAGGTTCTTAGAATCATGGTTTGATGAAAAGCTTTGCCATTAGAACTATTAGTAATGGCTCTGCTTTGCCAAAGAGTTTGAAAACACAAAGTTAAAAAGGCTAAAAAATATGAAAGGAAGTGTGAGGCAGCAAAAGCACATGTTAAGAGAAGGTAGAATGATGAGGGTTTTGAGAACAGTTAATACCTCATTTGGCTTTCTACGAAGGTGTACATTACACAAGGAAGAATTACCAGACATTTTATTCTTTACCTTTACATCTCCATGTTGCCCAGAGGTATGGTGAACATCCCTCGTTTTGGTGGGAAACACATGGGAGCTGCATTGTGTCTGTCACAATATGTCAAGTCAAACATCCGAGCTGAGGAAGTGCCTTGATTTTGCTCAATTAGTACTGTTTGCTTTGTGGACCTCTATTAGCAAGTATAAATTTGTACAGTGGTCACCATTTAAAAATCAATATTTACCAAGGGTTATCACATCATCAAGCCTAGGACACTAAGTAGTTCCGTAAACTTTGAGCAGAAAATAATACTGCGATCTGGTAAATATTTAACACACGTATCATTTTATGGTAACCACTGCTTTTGATACAGGTGTTCATTACCTCTTCCTAGCTAAACCTTCCATTAAATTACATTGCACTGAACTTAAGCTTCACTTCAGCCAGATTTCAGTTAAAGGAACTGGGGGGAAAAAATATAGTGAAACTGACTTTATAATAAATATAATGAAAATAATAGTAATGAATATAATGAAAATTACAGTAATGAATAATCACTTTAATTTTTGTTGCCCTCTTATCCCAAAGCATATGATTCAGCACGGAATCTCTGTGGAAATACTGAATATACGGCTGAAATATATCTAGGTAAAAATAACTCAAATTCCTTTTTCTGCTGGGTGTAAGAGGGTGTTTTCTGTTTGGCAAGGAAGGCTCCCCAGTAGCTAGCTATGCTGTCCAGTTTCTTTCAATATAACCACCCTTCCTTTGATGTGTAAGTAACAGATGTTTAAGGCATAAGAGATTAGATAGACTGTGATTACTGAGAAACCAGTTAATTTCAATTCATTACTTGATGTTCTCATTCACTTGTTCTGAAAATGACAGTAGTTAGTAGGGTTGTTGGTTTTTTTAATTGACATATTTTATGTTTAACAATCAACTTAAACTTAACCTATGCACACCTCTAATTTTGAAACACATCATTTGCGAGCTAATATGTCACTTTTTCATTGTAAATTGGAATTATTTCGAAAATGGCTTCACTTTAATTATATGTATGTGTACAACTTAACCAGCTTGTTTTCTTGTAGGCAGCGGGAAAAGGTAAGGAAAAAGCAGGAAGCAATAGCTTTGTTTTTCCCCCTTTCACAAAACAAAATTCATTCCCTCCCACTTTTCTAAAAAAGAGGTATTTCAAATGAGCCAGAGGAAGGGCTTGGCAGAGCAGAGATTAAGTTTGGGTTTTTCTACTGGAAAGGAATAGGCATGATTAAGAAACTGTCTTAGATAACTCATTAGCTTTCAAATATTGCATGTGTTCAGTTGATAAAGGTGATAATGTTCACACAAGTACTGTAAGGCATTTGACTTGGTATCTCACGAAATTTTGATTAAGAAAGTAAAACAGCAATAAACTCAACAGGGTGTATCGTGAATAGCTTAAAAAGTATGAGTTTTTCTTGAAATTGCAAACAGGGAATTCTCACAGAAATTATGTTTTCCTAGTCAGGTCCTCATGGATCAGTTTTTAATGGCATGCTGTGAAATGTTTGTATTGCTTGAGAGGAAAAGATCTATTCTATTGAGAATAGGTGTTTGAAAGAACTTTCCGAAATATAGTACAGCTGACAGTCACAAAGAGGATACCTAGAAAAGTTGAGGGTTTCTCTATGATGATTTTTAAGAATTCATTAGTATGTTGGATCTTTGTAAGTTCACTTTCATCTGATCTCTAGTAGGGATATGGTCTAGATGACCCTTTGAGACCCCTCCAGAAGTGCATGATTGGAAGTCAAAGTGATCACTTACAAATTTTGAGGATGGTTAGGAAACTGTAGCAGTGATAAATAAAAAGAGGGTAGACTGATGAGACAATGCCAGCTGAATCAGTCTCCCGATAACTTATGTATAAGCAACACAATGTTGGAGCATAGCCCAGGAAGAGGACAGTGGGGAGCGAAGGGAACAAGAGGGAGCATAAAACTCACCCTCCTACAGCTGTGCATTAACACTGTACATCACAGAACCTCTGTCACCCGTTCTGCTCTTCCCAGGCCAGAGAAAAGCTATCAGAAGGCAGTAGTGCTTTATAATTTGCCCTTGCAATAACTGACCCCAACAAATTATGCCTGTGTAGTTCATAAGTCAGGCAACATTTTCAGGGAGAAGTATTATTTTTTATGCCTAACTCATGTCATTGATAAAAACCAGATGAGCTCTTAGGTACAAAAGCACTAAATTTCCTCTTTTTTTCTCAGCTGTATCAATCTGTCTTATAATAAATACTACTGGGCCTTATGAAATCTGCTTTTTTTTACACCCTCTGGCCATCATAACTATAACAACCCTACGGTAGTTATAAGCTGAAGTAACAAGTTACACTTTGTATCAGTGACAGTAATTAAGTCCAAAACAAGGTGTTAACACATTTAATAGATTTCACATCAGAAAAAAATATTGAAACAACTCTAGAAATTTTTAATAAATTGTGTAGCTCCAAGAGAAGCTGAGATTTGGAGCTAAACCAAGGAGTTTAAAAGGCTTTTGGTCCTTGTTAAAAAGGAGGTAAAATAATGGTTGAATACAGTTTTTCTCTTTGGTTTCGTAATCTATGAATCTAGAGCTCTGTAACTGAATACCAAGAGGTGAATTTTTTAAAAAAAGAGATGAGTAGAAAAGCTCTAAACACACTCTTATTTCTAGTTGATGATTCTAAATTTGAGGCTTCTATATCTCTCAATTGCTATTCTGTGTTCACCTTGTAAAAAGAAACATACTAAGGCTCCACAGGATGAGTCAGGCCAGTACAATGTAGACAGGCTTTTAAGCAATCTTCTCAAGCACCACAAATCTATGTCCAAACCTCACAGTTTATCATGTGTTAAGCCAATCCAGATGGTAGGTAATAGTCTGGTATTAGCAATCCACATACATTTCCACTTCCTTCTCTATAGAAAATTGCCAGCAAGTCTCCCTGGTGGTCTTTTAAAAGTAAAGGAACTCACATGTATATGAATGTACACCACATATATTACAGTATCTTGCTCTGAAGCAAAAAACAAGCTCTTAGTAATTTATAATGTGAAATATGTGGAAGAACACAATTTCAAATGGTATGAAATTGTGCTGTTTTCAAGTACTTTTCCTAAATGTCTCTGACAGTCCCGGGCTCCTGAGGACAGGACTTCGAAAAAGACAAGAAGAATCCAAACTACAAGTGCTTTATCTGCCTTTCTGTGAGAGCTGGAGTGAATGCGGGACTCCTCTCTCCATATTGCATCACAGGCACTGCTACAGCTCCCGTCCATAGTGCTATCAGCTGCACACCCAGAACAAACTTATCAAATTTATGGACTGGGAAACCTGGAGGTTTTTAGTATACATACCATGCATTTTAGTATACATACATACATACGTTTAACATACCTTTTAGTAGTCGTATCAGGCAGCAGAAATAAGCATGGAGTTACAGAACAGACTAAATTGTCAAGGAGATGTAGTCACGGTTAATTGTCCAGTGGTTATAACAAAATGTGTAGCTAGATAAATCCCAGCCTTGCAGGAACTAGGAAAACTGTGGGTTTATGCCTTTAAAAATTACTTGCAGATAATTAGGGCTGCCTTTCAATTTTTCCAGAGCTCGTCCAGTTGTCAATAGGTCCCAGCAGAAAGCACCTCAGTTCTCTGCTTCCCTGTTGCATGGTTCCCCTACAAACACCTTCCGCTTCCCTGTCCTTCCCCTGTGAGCACCTGCCTGCCTCTGTGGGTAAGGCCTGTGACCACAGACTCTATCCCAGGAGAGGAAGACCAAGATGTGAGGCAACAGATGCTCAGGATGCATTGCACAGCTCTGCAGTTTAGATGGGGTGGAAATGAGAGGGTTTCAGAGCAGCAGCTAGGAGAGCTGTGTGAAACTGAGGTTTCAGTAACACACGTCTCCAGTCTTTTTTTTCATCCTTCTTTGGCACTCTGTGGATGTTCATCACTTGACAGCAAGAAAAACCTGAAGCCTACATTCTTTTTTAACATTGGACACATTACCAAAACCTTGCCAAATTATTTCCTTATGAAAACGGGGGGCTTTTTCTTTCTTTTCTGTGTTAATCTCCTAATTTCACCCAGCAATTTTCTCCTCTGCTTGGTTACACTGAGTAAACCACCTGGGACTTTAATGTCCTCCAGATGTCCTACTCCACCACATGTCATGTGGAACCTCAAAAACCTCTATATTGTTTCAAGTTATCTCTTCCTCAGAGATATCTCCTCCTCTACAGCACTAGCAGGCAACCCTCGCAGGCATCAGCCTGAGCATTCAGCAGGAGGGGACATCCAAGATGGTCTGAGTGGTAGCTTCAGGCAGCTCACTTAGATGTTTAAGTTGAGAAGAGTAGGATAATTAAGTATCTGAGTTAGGAGCATTCCCATCCTTTTTATTCAGCCAAAGACAGAAGTAGGTCACCTAAGCTCAGTTCCTTGCAGAACCTATTCCTCTTCACCAAAATATGGAAACAGAAGGAAATTTGCAGATCTGAATATGTGTATTAAGTCCTTGCAGCTAAACAATATGAATATCCTGCCTGCCTTCTTCCACAGTTCGTACACCCCAAACAAGCTCAAGCACCCATAAACTTTGGTGGATACAACAAGGGATTTTCTTGCATATCTACTGCCTTCAGTGCTGCCTTTTTCTCTCTGAAGAGCTGAAAGCATGCCTCGGCATTCAGAGATCATTACAGGGTGCAATGTGTTGTTATCCCAAGCTGGCAAAAGAGAGGTGCGTATTTTTGCAACACGTCTCTTTTTTTACACACGCTCATCCTCTGGAGAAAATTTTCATTGCATCTGCTACCAGTGGTGTTATGGTGTCTCTGTTGCCCCTGAGAGGTGCAGAAAGTACAGAAAGGGTGTCAGTGGTCAGCAGCTTAAGGGGCACGGAAAGTTTTTCACCTGCCTCTTACTGTGACTCAGCAGCCCTCACAGGGTTAACCCATAAGTGGGCTTCTGCCATGTCTTGACACAACTCGGAAGTTTGCCAAAGAGCATTAATTAAATTTCATGCTTTCTATCAGACTTATTAAATGTACTCATCTCTACCAGCTCCCATACTGACATGGACTATTATTATTGTTATTAATATTACTTTCCAATTAGTGTGTTGTTCCCTAACCACCATTGAATATGGCTGGAGAGTGTTTCTGAGTTAATACTTTAAGACCAGACTAACTTATAAAAAGCACTGAGAATTACAGCAGAGACTTTGATTTTAGGGGTCAAAGAACTTTTGCTATGTTAAATTTTTAAGGAAATGCATCTTCCCAGCTGTGTCTTAACTTTTTCTAGACTTGAGGCATGCCTTGATGTGTCTGCATTTTGGAAAGGTGAGGTATATTTTTGAGGGGGAAGAAAAGGGAATGATTACTACAAGAAAATGTGTGGTAAAGTATTCAGAAATGTTTAGAGGAAAACAAACTGTTGAAAATATGCAAATTTACTCAATTCTTGTCTTACATTTATGATTTTCTTCTGTTATTATTTTAAAATTATGTCTTTAATTCAGTGCAGCTATGTGAACTTGTTAGGATTCTGTTGCCACGGATTGTTAAGCCTGATGATGGGTCTCAGATAGTGAGACTGTAAATAGGAGTGTACACTTGTTCAGCCCTTTGCATTGCAACTTGTGCGAGCATCCTCATGGTGGATCATAGAAGTTGCTGAGAGAGATCACAGCACTATGCCGAGATCAAGTAAGCATCATTCGAATCCCAACTCTTCATCACATGCAAGTGTATTGGAACAAATATACCAAAATGTCTGCTATTTATAAACTTTAGTAATATGGAGACTTCATTGAAGACTGCCTGCTTTAGGACTTTTACCCTGTGCTACATTCAAGCTCAGTGCAGAGAACTGTCCTACTTTTCTTTTGCTGGGTTGTGCAAAAATCAACTTGCATTTTGCCTTGGGAAAGAGGCTCAATTTGTATTTGCTTAGCCCTAAGACGTGTGCAGAGAAAGCAAGTTTGTCATGTATCTGTCATGACATTATCTAGATAATTCCTTTTGATAAGCAGTATCATTTTTCTGGAGCAGTATTGAAGAGGACTTTACCCTGAAGTGAATTGAGAGCAGCTGATATGGTTGGATAAATACTGAAGTTCTGCCTGGGAGCAGGTAAATGCCTTCCACATGAGAGACAATCTATGCTCTTTGATTGTAAAAAATATCTCAGATTACTCAAGAAATGGTTCTCCAGACCCGACATTTTAAAGTAGTCTCTTTTCCAAATTTGGCCATTAATACAATCAGAAAAAGAAGGTATTCATGTTAAAACACAGCATTGTACAAAGGGAGCTTGGAAACAAACTTGTTTCTTTCATGGCAGTTACACCACTGCTTCACCACACCAGCTGTGTGGTTGGACTGATGTTTGAACCCCAGCATGGCAAACACAAGAGCTTTGGTGGACTGCAATATCTGAACAGAGAAACTATGCTCCAGTACGAAAAAATCTCAAGCTGTGGTTGCAGCCCACAGCTCCTTTCCTAATGAAATATTCTGCCATTGTCAAAAAAAAATCCTACAAAATACAGGGCAACTAACCCCAGGATTTCTCTGTACCAGTATTAAAATTGCTGCAACCTGCTTTAGCATTGGTAGGAGACTAACTTCCAAAAGTACCAGTAGGAACAAAACAGTAGAAAGAACTTTTTGTTAAACTTGTTCGCACACCTCAAAGTGCCCCAAGAAAGATAAGTGAGTCTTTCTACTCTCCCTTCTGCTCTTGAATAATTGCTCCCTACCACAGCTTCTGGTGTGTCCTGCATGCCCGCTCAGAGCTCCACACGTGCAGAACGGGTGGTACATGAGGGTGGAGGACGGCACCGTTGATACCCTCAGTGAGTCAGGGTTTGGTGACATACCAAGGGGAGAGAGTAACAATAGCTCGCACACCCTCACGCATCACCTCTGACCCATGCACAAAGGCCATAGCTATAGGAGCATTTGTCAAAGGAGACTGAGCAACTGAGGCAGCAATCTTCCCAGCTCTCACAGTTTTATTCCTCATCTTGTACTTTTCCTAAACTCCAACCCCTGAAGGCAAACTACACAACCTGAAGATTTCATATGTCATTAAAATTACATGCATACAGACTCACATATACAAATTTTCTCAGGTGTTATGTTAGTGGAACCAAGCTTGAGAATAGGCAAAAAGAAAAAAAACAGCCCAACTCTGTGGACAAAGGAAAACAGTACTTTTTAATTATTTAAACACTGTGAGCCAGCCTCATAATTTCTCAGCGTTTGAAGTCGGCAATAATTTATATTGCTAGGTACATGCCTTAACACAGGTGGGATTTGTCTGCTTGAGAATCTGAAGGCAATATCTTTAATGGTCACAAAGCAGCCAGCCAAGTTTATTTTATTTCTGCTCCCATTTCCTTACAGCTCCCAGATTCTTTTTTCCCCTTGTCCTTTTTTCTCCTCAGTGCTCCCCCCACTCATCTATCCTCCATCTCACAGAGAAGAAAGAGGCTTGTGAATTTGGTGTTAGAGCGCGGGCAAACTCAGGAGGGATCAGGCAGGCTTGTTTTCATCTTTTATAAGCAGCATCTCCCTCCCTCTCTGCGCTGCAGCCTGTGGTGACACTGACCTCTGGTGATCACACAAGTAACACTCACACTGAAGTGACACAGCTGCAATTTTGAACTACGGTGGGATTTTTTAATCAGAACAGTGTCTCCTCGTTAATGAGACTGTATTTTTCAGTCTGTTTTCCACCAGGAAGGACAGACACACATACATCTCCTATGGGCTTGCTCCGACTCTGGTTTTGCACATGGGAATTATCACAGTCCTTCTGTTACTCAAATAAGTTTTATACATTTCCCAAAATACATATTGCGCACGATGGAGAAGTTTATCGTCTGTCACACTATTTCTTGAAAACTGAATTACATATTATGTTTCACAGAAATCTTAATTACGAAAACATTTTGAATAAGCCTGTGGCCCATGGAAAAGTGACACTGTGCAGCTTCTTGCAATACGCTTCCACCGCTGTGATTTCTCCTTGCACTCGCCAAACACGGCATTAACTCCACTGAAGTGAACGGAAACCAGATCTCCACCCAGGCTATTTTTTGTCCATTTAGCCAAGAAAAGCAAATAAATCCAGGGCTAAGGCTGCAAGTTTTCAATTGCTTGTTTTAAATGTGCTCTATTATGATATTGGAATGATCTCAGCACACTGATGTTACGGAATCAAATATGTGCTGCAGACCTTGGCAGAAGTGAGCATTGAGTTAATGAAAAGAGTTTCAGCTTGACATTCACTCAATTTTGTAACCTTAATTCCTCTCTAAATTATTCTTTGGAAATTTTAGAACTCAATCCCATGCAGGTGAAGTGAGAGAAAATATTGTGTTGCTTATTAATCGTTAGGGTAATGACATAGGTATTGGAAAGCACACTAAGAATGAACTTTAATTAAAAATGTAAGAACTGGTGATACTCTCATTATATAAGTAATGTTTTTCGAACATCATCCGGTACTGCTGTAGCCCAGTAGGTATGAACAGTCCTTGATCTTTAGGATAGCTTAAAACGCAAGGAAAAGAGGGAAGAATTAATTAAAACCAGGCTATTTAAGTAGGCAAAAAATTGTTTTCTGCAAAAAAACACTTGGAAAGGTGTCAGATTAGATGAAAGATATAGACAGCTAGATAATAATCCCCTTGACTGTGCATTTGACTTTTCTTCTATTGATAGGTTTGCTTGAGTAGTATTAAAACATTTCATGAATCTGTTTAAAACACTACTTTACTGTAGCAGAATGAAAATGAATGCTTAGTAGTCTGCTGTATGCTTTTAACAAGCAGATTTCATTTACTCCTTTGAGCCAAGCAAAATTAGAAGGACCTAGGGGTCTCTGATCATTACCCCAAAATTAATGATCAGTTATTGAATAATTAACTGTCATTGATATCTCATTTCTAAACAAATCAATGGACCCATTTAAGTATTTGTGTAATGATAGTAATATAATCCTTCCTCATATGAACTGCAAGTGAACAGACCAAAGAGAAAAAGCACATTCTCCACCCGAAGTAATTATGAGACCTACTTAAAAACCATTTGCCTCAGCAGAAATGTAAAGTATTTTTCTGCATAATTTACCTCCAAAATGTGTGCATTTGGCTTCCACATTAAAGACTGAAACCTGCATGAGTGGAGGTAGTGCTCCAATATCCTTGAAATGTGAGCACATGGGTGTAGGAGATATTTGTAAGAGCGTGGTAAGGCACCCCCAGCCGTGGTGTCTGAAGGACCTGCGGAAGAGGGAATCCAGCAATCGTCCCCGGCCAGAGACTCGTGAGGGGCATCATGCGACTCGTGCGAACGGACTTGCAGGAGATGGGCTAGAGAGGGAACAGAAGAGGCAGGTCCCCGGGATTTGTCAGTCTCTTCCTCCCGACTCTGCATTGCTTTCCTTCCCGCCACCCAGCACGGCTCTTCAAGGCAGTCACTGTCCGGTAATCTAGGACTTAAATCAAGAGGACTATCTTTTTTTAAAATGCTATAACATATGTGTAGTGCATGAACAAAATTGCTGTCACCAATGAAAATGGCTTTATAGATGACTCCATCCCTGTATTTTTGAAAATACTCTCCAGTGTCAAATACAGCACTTAACGCTGATTGTCTTAATAAAAAGCAGTTGCATGCATGCACTTGAGGAGGGTGTGGAGGGGGGGGGAGTGCTCTTTATTTCAAGGCACAAGTACAGAAAACTATAAAACTATTCAAACCAGAAATTATTTTAAAATGTAATTCGGTTCACTCAGAACATTGGGGCCTTACCCATTGCTAACCCTTCAGCTGGTAGGACAATGAATGCTTGAAGCAGAATCACTTATTACTATTATGAAGAGATGCTGTTTTGAGCATCTAGTAAGAGGTCTGTGAACATAACAAATACCACAACTGGAAACAGAAATGTTTGCCTTGGTATTTCAATGAATGTTTAAACAATAGCAGCAACAACTACTCAAAGCAGCAAAAATCCAAACGATGGGACAGAAAATCTTAATGTTCAGCTATATTTAAGAAAATGATAGTTATATGGGCATACTAATCCCAACATCTAGCTATTTTTCCTGTCACTCATTTGCTCCCATGCTTTGGCAACAAGCACTTTTTCAGATTTGCCTTCAAGTTTCTATTAGCTATTTCTTGAAGACTTCCACCCCCACTCTTCTGGAAGAGCAATATCTGAATATTTCCCAAGAATGCTGAAGTACATTCTCTGCCTTAGCCGTCCAGTTTTAATAAGCCACCAAGGTTTGCCTTAGTTTGGTATTTGTGGGCTTTCTAAGAGAACAGGCAGAGTCAGTAAGGGATTAGAGGGAGCACAGATTTCCCTCCAGTCCAAGCGCAGGGTCTGTGTTCTCTCTTGGTTTTGAAGAAGGTTTGTGTTCTGGAACACGGCTGTCCCCTCCTAGTCTGCTGAGTTAACCAGCTGCCATGTGACAAGGGTGTATTTTAAAATGTTTGTGAACTTCTTTTTCAGTGAAAAATCTGTAGGTCTTTCCCAGCCTTCCCAAATGTGAATATCTCTGAGACATATGCCAACATATTGGAATTTTTTTTCTGTTGCAGAAATTAGACTAAAAGCAATATGCAATTATGTCTGATTCTGCTTCTGAGTGTGGAGTAAGCTGTGGGAGTGAGGGTGCTCCTTGTTAAAAACTGGAGAAGGGGAAGCCTGGTGGGATTTAGCTTTTGCAGGTGACCTGCTACTGCAGAGCTCTATTTATGATCATTCCATATTGGGAAAATTCAGGACCTAAAGTATTCGTATCTGAGTATTACATTAATTTTAAAAATCGGTATTTCACAGTATTTTGTAGTATTTCATTGGAATTTCTAAACATATGCAACACCGAATTCAGCGTATTTATTTGTAGAAGGAGTTTGTATGGTAAACATAGGATAAAAATATACTGCCCCAGAGAGGGAGAGGACCGAAGAGCTCAGCTTTAGCCAATCCCATTCACCATGGATGTGCAGACATTACAGCACGTTGCAGCAAGCTCCCATCCCAACCACACAAATGCTCTCACGCATCAAGCTACTGTGTTTGTTCCTATTGTACCTGGAACGTTAGCAACTCAAAATGAGATGTCTGTTCAGTTGACATAGTCACGAGTACAGAGCATTGAAAGAAATTAAAGATGCAAAAGCAATGTTGAAACAACCAATTTTTTTTCCCTTTCAGCTGTTTGAATAGCAAGCTGCTTCTTTCTTTCCTGTGAATCTACACTGATAATAAAAAGGAATTTTTAAAGAGAAGTGGTGAAGTTTCTTAGCTGAAAATGTTTATAAAATACCTACTTATCTCAAAATTATAATGATGAGAACAGCTAAGAAGCAATTACTATTTGCTTCAATGTGCTGCCAGTGATCTTGTTCCATGATTTTATTTATTATTTGAGTTTCACAGTATTTGACAGAAATTGTATCATTTTTCCTTTTATTTTCACCACATCAAGATTTTTGTGGTTGGCAGTGACAGTCATTTTCCGGTTCTGCTTGGAAGTGTACCAGGCAACATTTTCAATATATTTTCGAATAAAAAATATTATTTAGATTTAGATTGTTATTTAATTGCAGAAGTGGTAGGTTTATAGCCATATTTATCAATCACCTGATAAAGATATTTATTTGTCAGGCTGATGTCTTGAATAAATAAGGGTGGCATGATCTTCTTTCACTTTAATAAATGGTTTATGTGTGTGAGAAGTATCAGCCTAAATAAAGCCTATGATGAAGAATTTATTTTCAAAGCCATGATCTAGTTCTTTAATTTGAATACAAACAAGTGTGATTTAGAATTAAATGGATACTTTGCACTGAGATTTGCCTCCTTGCTTTGTTTTACATTTAATTTTTTTCCTTATTCTTCTGTTCTAATTGTGTGTTCTAAATTTTATAACAATAAAGGCCAGCAAAAATGTTTCTCTGCCTCAGAATCTCTGCATATATTTTATATACAAGTTTTATGTTTTTTTAAGTGAAAAAGCTGTTTTCTAAGCAATTCCCCTCAGAATATTTACAGTTCAATAGTAATATCAGAGAGACCATAAAGAGACGCTCAGAAGAAACAAAAGGAAGCCAAGCATAATTTCGTAATTTAGGGAATTAGGAAGCTATAAACAAGCAGCAAGATTAATGAAAAATAAGTCTCCTTGGTTTTAATTCTAGATGATCCTATTAGTAATGTGTGTAAAGGAAAGCCATAATTNTTTTTTTAAGTTAATGATATTACTCTTCTACTGTGTCTTGACAGTCCAGGTTTTCTTAAGCAAACCTGAAATAGATTTGTTTCAGTGTACCTGAGTTCTGGCTTTGAAACATAAAGGTAACTTGGTTTTGATTGTTGTCTGATACTATCCTTTTTGGTAGGGTGGGTAAGAGATGCTGAATTAAAGCAAATTTATTCCAGAATTTCTTGAATTTAAACTCTGAGCATATGCTTACCTGAAATAACAACTTGAAAAAAAATTGTGGAGGGCAAAGAGCGATTTTTTTCTCCAGTTCAAGAATGATGAATACTCTTATCCAGCTGACCAAGTTAAGAAGCAATTTCAAGTTTATCAACTAAAGGATAAAGGCTTTTTTTTTCTTTCCGGTCTTCTCTTACTACTTCAATATATTTATACGAAATGCAACAGAGAATTAAATCAAAATACTGATTTAAAAATGCATAATATTAATGTCAGAACAGTGTTTTTATCAGCTAATGATAAACTCAGAACACCTCCCTTAGTTTACAAGGCTGATTGCAGCTAAAGGCAGTGCTAGACTTCTACACATTTAGGAAACACATTATTAGAGTTTTCAAAACCATTACTTTTTGCAAGCAAAATTTATTTTGTTTACTCAAATCAGATAAATGTTACGGGTATTTTATTAATCATTTTCCTGCTTATGTATATTGACATTTTTCACCAGATTCTTCCAGCGCTCCAAGTTGGGATGTCAAAAACTGTGCTTGCAGAAATGAAAGTATCCTCATTATGCAAATTTAGGTTCCACTGATAGGCATGTTCTGTTTTATAAATTACATCCTCTTGTCAGAAGTCAAATTGTATTTGAATAACTTCATGGAAATTGTCACCAAGATTTTAAATTGTGTGCCTTGTATGCCATTGTTGATTTAGTCAGTGAGTAAAAAATGGACATATGTTGATTTTTAAATATGTGCATGATTGTTTTGTCATAAATGTTATTTAAATGAAACCTAGATGCATATGTAATTTTTCATGTATATTTTTGTAAAGTTTTGCATTATATAAATAATCTTCACGTTTATATTTAATAAAATATGTTAAACAGTATTAGTTGCTGTATATTTTAGTCCTAACAAGTTTGTTTCCTATAAACATTCTTGAAAAAATTTCCTGTAGGGTAAAATAAATATACATGTTCCGATAAAAATATTAAAACGTAAAAGTTAAAATGAAAAGTGAACTTGAATTATGAAAATCGTTTTTATCTGCTATAAAAAGAATGACTTTCTTATTTACATTTTTATGAAATTTACAAAAAACAAACACAAGTATGATTCACTCATATTGTTGAGAGTATTTAGTAATATGAAAATATAAGTTCATTTCTTATTTTAAGCTAAGCAATTTAATTAAAAATACATTTAAACTAATTACAAAGAATAAACTGAATTCAGAAAAGAATATATTTAAATAATTTATAGAGCAGAGATTGTAATTTAAAAAATAAAGTATTACACCCTTCTAAAAAATAATTCAATGAGATATATGTTACCAGCTAAAACATGTCCTCATACTTCAGTTGATCTTAGTTTTCAGAATGACTATTATTGCAGCTGGAGTAATCTTTGATGTTAAGAAAAGTGGAAAAATCAAAGTGAAGTGGTAAATCTGTTCATTTTTTAAAACATATTAATCTTGTCAAGATAATACATAAAATCAATCTTTTCTCTTTTTTTTCAGAGCCTTTTATTCCCTTTTATCCAAAATATGAAAGCACTTAGGAGGATAAAGAAATGCGGATGACTTTGGAAAAATGATCTGAAAATATATTTTGTCTGTTGGTATTAAACTGTGACACAAGTAATGTGAACCGTTCATGGTCAAAATATGAATTACTTGTTCAACTACTGGAATCCATCGTATTTGTTCTGCTTATGAATATACAGCAAATTTCTGGTACAGCTTTCTTAACAATTCAACTGAATTTCAAACCCTGACAGTAACAAATACAAATTGCACCAGTCCAAAAAAATTGTTGGGGCTAATTTTAATATTAATGAATTCTTTACAACCTCAGTTCAGCAGTTTCGATTAAGCTTTAATTAGTAGCCAGAGGGGAATCCAAAACAAAAATAAGGAGTTGAATTGCTAATTAAGTTAGTTTGATGAGGTAGAGTTTTAGTAAAAGACTGGTTGTTGTTGGCTGTGCGGTTTCTGACAGGCTAAAAATACTAAAGATTATCATTATTGTAACTAACATCCCACATTACCACCAGATTTCAGCAAGGAGCAGACAGTTCATTAGAGTACAACACTTTTGTGTGTCAGTACGAGAATTAAAGTCTTGTTAATAAGATAGCAGTGCATGGGAACCATAGACCAAGACAAGAAAACGTGGTTTTAAATTTGACTGGTGATAAATTATCTAGTTATTTGATACTCCAGTATGCATCTGAATCTAATGTGCATTTATTTGTTAGGAACTGCTTGTCAGTCAATTCATTTCCCAAACGGAATTTTGTTTATTAGGCTACAGGGCTTAGTGATTTTTCTTTTGACGTGTCCATCACAGTCACGTATTTCTCGATTTACATGCATTAGACGATAAAATGTTCATCAAAAAATTGCATTTAGTACTGAATGTGTAGATGTGAGTAGGTGTGGTGTTAGATGCTCTACCTCCAGAATCTACATGTCAGAGTAGGCAATTTAAGAGAAATCTATAAACAGACTTAGCTGAAGAAGGTGAATGTAATAAAATTATATAGTTATATTTTTTTCCTAATGATCTCTTTGATAACAGGTTAAAATCTTGGCCAGATTAACTCATTATCAAATGAATTTTTACACTGCCAAGTTAACTATTGCATTCAATTAAATATTTTTGACGTTATATGTGTGCTACCGTAGCTCCCAAAAGATTACTAATTATAACCACTAAAGCTCCGCAGTGATAGCAGTTCGACCAAACTGCACATAAGAAATATGTGAGATATCTCTGTAAGGATTGTAAGGAATGTCATTTGATTTCACTATACTTTGATGTTTTCTATAATTTATATTTTGTCCTTTTGTTTAAGGTTTCAAAGCCTGCAAACCCAATAACGAAGGGATAAGGGAAGACAGAAAAATAAATTATATTGTTTCTATGGCATTAAATATAAGCCTGCTATCAGAGCTACATAGCACTAGTGAATTGTAATCAGGTACTTTGACTTAACACTGTTTTGTTTTATAATAAGAGTGGTTGCCATATGTTGGAAGTCCTATCTGTCTGTGTCTTAGGGGTTTCATACCTCTGTAACAAATCCAAAAACTCATTTTATAATACCTTAAATCTATCTATTGTAATGTAGCTCCACTAGTGTAAATCCACATCAAACTTTCCTCATGAATGTTGCTAGCAGATTACTTATTTTATCACTGAAAGCAAGGGGAAGCATTGAATTAGGATGCAGAAGATAGAGGAAAAATAACTTTCACCAAACCTTCTTTTAATGCATAGTTTACAATTTTCTTTCACTCAGCATGAAACTGATTAAAAGCACATGGATGTCCCTCATAAAGGACGCTTTGCACAAATAGATGCATTGTCTAATATATTTACATCCTTGAATGCTTGGAATTTGAACTTTAATGCAGCAATGTAGCGGTTGTTGGAAAGGAACATATGGTATCCCCTATACATCTATTTGAACACACAGTACCTTCCTCTGCTGTCTCACTCTCTCCCAGTGGCGTCCAGGGATTCCCACTGGAAGGCCAGAGCCAGTTCCTGTAAGCACTGCTGGTAGAAGCTGTCAGGGGCACCGTTCCTGCCGGGCGTCACACCAGCAGGCAAACGGGGTCACACGCCCAGCGCCAAGAGCAGAGGTACTGGTGTGCACAAACTTGACACTCGCTACTTTATTTAGATAAAAAATGAAGCACAAATAAGATCTTTTAAAGGAGACATGACAAATATGATTTGTGTTATTTCTATTTTCTTCAGTGCACATGTATCACAGATCAAGGTTATTTTTTAGTTCACTCTTTCTCAAATATCAGACTGACATTTTTCCATATGGCTCACTTACTGTGTCAAAATTAAAAGAAAGATAACATTAATAGGAGAAGTGCAACTACCTGAATGAAATTGGCATTCTTTTAAAAGACCAAGGAGAGATTTCTGGATTAGTGAAATAAAATGCAAGAGCATTAAAAATCTTAAAAAATGCCCAAAAGCAGCTAGAAAGGTTAACCAAATGGAATATTTAGAAGTTTTATATTCCCAGTGTTTGTCTTCTTACACCAGTTTCAATACCGGTCTCTCTGCTGATCTCGGTGTAATTACTGCTGACTGACAAATGTGAAAATGACAGAAGAATCAGACTTTTTATATGATATAAAAAGTTTGTGAAAATTATATCATTGAAGGGCACTCAATTACTGCCTGTTAATAAATATTTTTCCCTTTCTGATTTTATTTTGATTTACTTTACAATCAAATGCAGACAGTACACAATGCTTGCAGAATGAGCATCTTTTCATACACTGAAAATCAAAATCTTTACAGTCACATTGTGTCAACCAGATGTTCAGTTTTGTAAATTGAGTTAGTGTGGAATTACTAATCATTTCAGCCTTTAAATACTCAGGATAATAAAAAGAGCAATACTATTAACGGAATAGATTATTTGTTTTGATATGGAATGTTAAAATAAAATTCATGGAATAGATTAAGTCAAAATGAAATGAGTTTGTGCTTTGGAGTATTCATGTAAGTATATATGTGTATGTGCATGCATGTGGATATGAATTCTGTGTATAGACATATAAAAGTATAAATATATATGTATTTATAATCCCTCTGAAACAATCTCCTGTTTCTCCACTCTGCAAAACTGCAATTTTTTCAGCAGTCTCCCAGTCCTAGCTAGACATGAGTTTATGTGCCTCTACATGTGTGTCAATTCTCTGTGAGGGCACAGAGATGGGGGAGGGGGCTGCCTCTATATTATTTTGTTTAGAAATTTATTCTTTAATAAGTTTGTACATACAAGCTGGGTTTATATTGATGACCTTAACTTAAGAATAATTGAATAATATCTAGCAGAAAGAAAATTTAGGCTGAATATAAAGGAAAATAATCATATAACTTGTAATATTCCATTTGGCTGTGGCATGTTATGCAAAAATTAAGAGAAAATGAAAAACTAGGCTGTGTGCAAATTTTCAGGTACACAAAAATCTTAAAGTGGACAGTGGTAAGGTTTTTCTTGGATAGAACAGGTGTTGATGGCTCATTTTTTATGTCAATTGTCCACAAATATATCACCCTCAGAACTATATTAAATACATCTGAAGCAGTACTTTGGACAGAGGAGATACATAAAGGCTTGAGAGGAAGATATCTTCCAAAAACACATTGATGATTCTCATAGACAATAAGCTCTGTTCAGGAGAGAGAGAAGTGTTTACGAGCAATCCAAATGGCCATTACAATGACTTGATAAGACAATCCTGGAAGAAAGTACATTTTTTTACATGAAAACGAATAACTTCATTTCAATAAAATAGCTTATTTATGTTTTGAATAATCTATTGATTTTAACTGCATTCGTGTATATCCTGAGGTATGTTACTATATGAACTACAGCACAACTGCTCAGCCCTATGTTCAGTAGACACTGACAAAGCAGAGGAAAAACCTTAAATTCAAAGGTAATAAATTTTAAGAGCTCTCTTGATTAGTGGAAGATGCCTTGTGATGGCCGAATTTTGAAGACAGCATGAAAACTTCTACCATCTCTCAGCTGAGCAGAACCCTACAGTTCTTGCACAAATTAGCTGCACACCCTATTTTTGTTTTAGTGTTAGTTTCTTTTAACTCACAGTTTGGATGAATAACACTATTTCTAGCTAGTGTGAATCTATTTCTGCAGGGCAGCTCAAACACAAATCAGCTTTCTTCTAACCTGGCTTAATCAGGGTTTTCAAATCTCCTCTACAGCATCCGAATTGCTGCTAAACTTGCCATGAAATCTTACCAAACATGTACAAAAGAATCAAATTTCTGCTCAGATTCATGTTCCCTGTGATTTGGTAGGAGTTTGGAATGTGTTTTAACAGTGTCCACTACAAAATCAATGTCTCTTCCCATATCGTTAGACAGATGGACAGGCTGGCAGACAGGACCAGCCTGGTTTGGGGGCAGGGACGAAAATAACACGATCATATTTCAGCTCATTGTTCAAGTTTAATGAGTTCTGCCATAGCTCCAGCTCTAGAAGGTTATTGTGAGGGAAAAACAAAGGGACCCTTCTTTTGTCTTTCTTCTCGAACTATCAGGCCCCATTACTGAAAATTAAGGTTCAATAAAATTCGTATTCAGAGATAATTAGCGGACAGCTTTGTGGTGCGGCAGATAATATGACCAAAGTGCTGGTTCACAGCAGTGTGTGCTGAAGTGTGAAAGAGCAAGTTCTCCGTTGCTGCTTCTGAGGTCATACCCCCTCATCCTGCATACAATGTGGCAGTCAAAATGCAGCATTCTTACCTGCTGTGATAAAAAATACACCAAAGCAAATAAATTATTTCAACCCCCCTCCCCCTCGCAGTTTTTTTTTTTTTTTAAACAAAGCTAGATCATTAGTAATAAACTATGACTTCATTAGAATGTTCCACATAACAGGATTACAGAGGAATGTGTCAATAACTGGCAAAGGTTTGTCTTTCATTAATTAACACTTTTGTATGAATACAAACTTGTTATCCTCACTTTTTATAGGTGAAATATTATCATTAAAATTAGACCTTGGTTTAAAAAAATATCTTGATGGTGTTAATTTGTACAGCTGAACATTTTCCAAATATTGTTTGGATTGGAAAAGAAACAAAATTTGAAATCAGACAGAGTTACAGGAAGACTGCTTTTCTCTGCACTAAGGGAAAAGAATGTTTCAGAGTTCTACTCTTTTATATACACTTATATTGAAGTGTACATGTACACATTTTCTTCATGTAGTAGAATATTTAAGGAAGTAACTAATTAAATATTTGTTCTGGTTTTGTTGCTTAACGGAAATGCACATTAACTACTTCAGCTTTGCTTTTCCCATCTGTCACTAAAGAAACAGCTCATAAGCTTAGGGACAGTCTGTAATAGTGCTCTGTTTATCCTGACACACAGAATTTCTATGTGGACAAAGAGCAAAAAAGGAAATTCTATCTAAAAAAAGTAGAGTATTTTCCTGAGGTAGAAACACAGTAGTTTCTATTTTTACCAGTTTCACCTGGTAGCTTATAAACGTAACTTTTAGCATTACAGAGACAGTAACTTAAATATTCACATGCATAGTGGAATCCTGGCTAGAACTAAGTTCTTGGATACTGATGTTTCACCTCTGTCATGTTTATTTGAATTACCATATGATTCTCAAGACAGATCCCCCTGATTGAAGAATGTGCAAGTGCTTGAATCTCATCCTACCTAAAAAAATCGATGGGGTGATCTAAAATAACCTTCTCTTTTTGCAGTTCATAATATCCTTTGTTTTGGACAGTTTGGATCAAAGTTCTGTATGCTCTGAGACATGGGCTCTTCCTATGTAATCAGTCCCAAAAAGCATGAAACACTTATGTGAAACAAGACATCAATAAACCGGCATTTTCTCACCCCTTTCCCAGGCATTGCTGGAAAGCTGGGTTGGGTAATAGTTAATATGAGCTGTTCTCCAGGAGTATAGATGGGATTGTTGTTTTCCTAAATACCTCTTTATTTCATAATTCACTGAATTATAAATATATTTTCAAAAAAACATATGAAATATGAAATTCTGTCTTGTTCAGGAAAAGGCAGTATGAGGTGTTACTTTAAAAGCCTATATGGAAATATCCAAAAGCAATGTTGGATTTGTCACCCGTATTACAGAGACTTTCCATGAGCTTAAATTTGAAAAATGTCTTCAGATAATAATGAAGTCAATAAAGGAGGTCAATTTTTTTTCCACCCAGAAAAAAAGAAAAGAATCAATGTTATGATTGGTGAGGAAAAGTAGGTCTCCATCTTTGTTTTTCAGGAGGTGTCTCTGAAATTGCATGGACTTCTAGATTTTTCAGACACTTGGGATTCTTTTTTTAAATAACATCTTGCTGAGGGAAAGTCTCGGCACCCTGCAATACAAGGTTGAAACCTTACTGATTACAGTGGAACCAGGTTTATTAACATTACATAAGGAAGTACTTTCATCTGCATTCCAGTGTGTGGTGAACTTAGTATGTGATTAGAAAAGGAGGATTAAGGCTGCATCTACATTAGAAAATAATGCAGTATGATGAGAGTAAACCAGTAGATCAAAGCAGTCAATGCTGAAGCCCTACGTCCTGTGGTTGAAACTTTTCACTTCAGTCCAGGTTTAGTATGATCTCCCAGTCTGAACATCTTCATTGCACACATGGCTTGAAGTCACCCACTCAACATCCAAAAGCTTATGGCTGCATTAGGGAATGTACCACACCAGTTGCACCTCTGAAGTGGAGAACCTCACTTACTTTCCTCTGAAATCCGCCTTGAGAGCATCTAGTTTGCAGGAACCAAGCTAAACTGTGTGACAAAACAGAGCATAGTACCATGAGGAAGCAGAGGGACTATGGACAAAAATGTGAGTGTGATGCAGTCTAGAATTCCCTTCTAGCTAGATGAACGCAGGGTATAGAAATTCTTGGAATTTAAGTGACTTTCTGACCCCTTTGCAACCTCAGCAGTGTAGTATGCAGCCACTAACTTTCTTTAAAGAAAGTCCTGGAGCTCCCCTTACTCCAGCGTAAGGAGTCAGATACAAAACCCTCCTGCAGCATTCTGGGGACACTTCAGTCAGCCCAGCACTTTCAGCTCATCTCCTTCAGAAACACACTAGAGAAAATATATCATAATATACACTGAAGTCTGCAGGCGTGCTAAATTTACTGGGGATTATGTCTTGGGTATGTAAAAGTAAACCAGAGAGGTCAGCAATATTCTGCCACTTTTCAGTGGCATCTCAAGAGAGATTTCCAAGTGAGGAGCAGTGAGGACCTTTGCTCAGCCTATGCAGCACAAAACCACGAACCCTCTGTACAGCGCCGTTCTGGAGACAGTCTCAGTGAGTTATCATAGCCCTGTGACAAGCTGATAAGCCCTGTCAAGGAGTTCATAAATCATCAGTGATTATTAGCTCAGGACTGGAGCTCCTCAAACTTACATATACTGCTTGTAGACCTGAGCAACTTCACTGACAGTTATCTTGGCTGTCTTTACGCCCGTGGTGAAGATATATCCACAGCCTCCTGTCAGTTCTTGAACTGCACCTTCCCCAAATCCTTAGGTAAATGATATTATTCTTTTCTTTGCTCTTTTATTAAAGATTTCTTTCAAGCCATTTAAGCCAGGATATGCAATTTTTCCTTGTAACAGAAAGAAACAGTTTTCTAACTACATTAGGACTGGTATTAACTGTGTTTGAGTTGTAGTTCAGCATCTACAGGATTTTGGTGTTTTGATTAGGTTTTTTGTTTTGGTTTGATATTTTTGGTTTTGTGGGGGGTTTTTGTCTGATTATTTGGTTTTTGTTGATTCCTCTCCAATATCACAACCCTCTATAATACTTTAAATGTCAATGTGATGGCTTTAAAATTTTCCAAGAGCTGGGAGGATCTGAAATATTCTGATGTTTCCATAATCCCAAGGTCTCACACCTATAACTCAGTATGGGCAAATAGTTTATGTGATGAAAACAATTACAATAAAGCGTGTGTAAATCAGAGCTGTGCTCTTCCATGCAGTCATCTTCTCTTTACTTCAATTAATTATGTAAGAGTAAAATTTAGAAGCCAAGTCTCACTGTGATAAAATTATTGCCCAAATAAAACCATATCATTCTGCATATCTTTTAAATATGACGTGGGATTGGCAGGTATTTTATCTAACTGCTCTGCATAGTGTTACATGCTATTCCACAGTTCCTCAGTTACTCATTCATTTAATGCCAGACAATTTTCATATGCTGAAAACTTAATAAAGGGAAGAAATCAGGGATGGAACAAAAGTCCAAACAAAATCAACAGTGTTTTTAGAAAATTGGATCAATCTGCCTCAGTTTTAAAATTAAATAAATTGCATTTAAAATGAATGCTGAAAAATACCTGGGTTTGTATATTTATTTTCTTTAAAAGGATGAAGAGGATTATACATTTTTTTTTTTTTTCCAGTTAGTGCATTGTATATCTCAACTATATCTCAAGGTCTGTCATTGGAAAAGGACTGACAAATTCCATACAGGAACCCAAAGTCTCTTGTAGCTGTGTAAGGGAAAACATTTTCTATCACTTCTCTCACAGATGCACTGTAATTGTGGAACCAGGGTCTGCTTACCACAGTCCTGTCCCACAAACATGCTCTGCGAGACAAGGTGCACTGTGGATCTATTCCAATGCACCCCCTACCCACCCTCATTCCATGGCTCTTTCTTGCTTCAAAAAGCTAACTGAAAGCATACAGACTGAGCTGGAGCCAAAGTTAAGCCTCTTACTGATAATCACAACAGGGTATCAACCTAATCTACGGCTTAACCTAATATTTTAGTCAAGATTCCCCCCAAAAATTTACGAGGTGTATTGGATCCGGCTGAGATGGAGTTAATTTTCCCCACAGCAGCTCTCAGTGCTGAGCTTTGTATTGGCAGCTAGAAGGGTGCTGCTAGCACACCTATGTTTTGTCTACTCTTGAGCGGTGCTCCACAACATCAGGGCGGTGTCTCCAACATTCCCGCCTCACCAGTAGACCAGGGTGGACAAAGTCTTGGGAAGGGACACAGCCCAGACAGCAGACCCAAAGTGACCACAGGGATAGTTCATTACATAGGATGTCTGCTCAGCAGTATAAGCTAAGAGGGGGTGGGAAGAGCAGGGGGAGTTGGGAGTGGGCATTTTTTATTACATTTGTCTTCCAGGGCAAATGCTGTGCATGCTGAAGCCCCACTTTGTGGGAAGTGGATGAACATCACCTGCTGATGGGAAGCAAAGAATAAAACTTTTTCCTTTGGTTCTGTGCCCAGACTTTGCTTTTGCTATATTAAACTGCCTTTATCTGACCCACAGGTGTTTTTCATTTTATTTTTCCCCTGCCCCATCCTGCTGAGGAGAGTAATGATAGAGTGGCTGGTGGCCATCTATCCAAGGCCAACTCACCCCACAACTGATCCCAGAGCGGATGAGACCGAAACTTCCTATTTGCTTAATGTACTCTAATGTAATGAGGGTACATTTCTTCAGCCACTGAAAGCAGCTCTGAGGCAGCTGTTCTGCTAGATACCTTCAGCTGAGAAAGGCCCATATTTTATTGTCTGTCTTACAGCGAGAGTTTGGAGACAATACTGGAAATATGTCAATGCCTAGTTTGGCATTGACGACTCACCTGTGCTACGATGCACAGCTCCCTGCATTTTGGGCTGCAGGGAGGCAGCACTACACTTTCAGTGCTCTCTTCCTCACTAGCTAAGATGCTACGTTGTCCCTGTATGCTATGGAGCAGGTCTCCACCAGAGGAGCACCTGACAAATGAAGGGTACATCCCTCCTCCTGATACTTCACCAATGTCCATATGCCCCCAAACTACTTCTGCTGAGTGCACGCCTAGATCCCAGACATGTGGAAGGTTTTGCCAGTGTCACTGATCAGGTTTTCCCTACAGAAATGTGAAGATATAGTCCTAAAACTTAGGTTTTCAAGTGGGAAATGTCCTTATTCTCCTGACCTCCACCCATGAGTCTACAGGATGAACCGGCTTGGCTCCCTGCAGCATCAAAGTCTTCCCAGTGCAGAAGGATATATGGAGTTTCCCTCATTTAGGAGGAGACCCTGATACAACAGGAATGAAACTTCATTCACTTCAAGTTTTGACATTGCAACTCCAAAGGGTACAGATAAACTCTGATGTTAACAAGACTTTAAGTAGTGCATAAAATCAATTCCTATTGATTAATATTATTTTAATAATCCAGCAATCAGTTGCTATTAAAGCAAGAAGAAAGCTAATGCCCTGTTCTGGAGTAAATTATACACAGTAAACAGACCCTCAGAGATGCAAATATTGTCTGGCTTAACTTTTCTTTAGCAGGAAGTTTGAATGATGTGTCAGCCTCGCGGTATTAAAATTTCTAAATATAAAGGCAGGTAATGAAAGAATAATGTCTATCCCCTGTGATTACAGCCCACCCACCACCACAGTGTGTAGATGGCAGGTATCCCTTGCTAGCCTGGCACTTGCTTTCGGGCACCCGACTGCAGGGAGGCTACGAGTAACTGCAGTCCTAGCAAAACAGAGCTCTTCTGTAGCAGCTTTGGGAATTTGGTTAACTGAAACTGTAACAAAATTACCCTGTGAAGTCCTGAAAAAAAAGGTAAGGAAAAAATAGCTAGGGAAATGCCTTGAGTTACTAAAAAATTTAATTTACTATGCATTAATTATTGGTTAATTAAGGTCAGTATCTCTCTAAAAGTTTTACTGGCATTCAGATCTTTGGTGGTTTTGATTATTTTTGCTCACTGACGGGATAAGGGTGTTTTGGAAGGTAGAGGACAACACCATCTTTGTACCATAGATTCTTTGTAGATATAACATAAAAAAATATTCCCTTTGGAATTTTGGTTCATTTAGTGGAAACCTAAAGTTTCTAAAGAGATTTATTTTCTGATTAGTAATTAATTTTTAAAATTCTTGTTGGAACATCTGTAAAGAGTTTATTTCTACTTCTATTTTTCTGTTTGTTTTACATTTATATTTAGGGAGTACAAACAGCACACCAAAGCCACAGTCATGCTCACTTAGTGTTGGAAAATCTACTGACTTTCTGATTGCCTAATTGGATCCTACAGAATAACCCTTTCTCCTCAGAACCAGAGATGAAGGAGATGAAGATAAAAGGTAATGTTTATAGTTATAAAATAAAATTAGCTGGAGAAAAGGAATAGCAGATGACAGAACTGTGATTGTGTCTCATCTTTTCTGAGATGGCAGACATCATGAAGCTCTTGAGCTGGTATCAGGTCTCAGGTCGTGGCATCATTGATTTTATGAAGGTTGGCATTAATTTAAAACAAAACAGCAGCAAGTACTCTGCCACTCAAGTGTTCCGACTGCTTTCCTGTAGATAAAAAGGTATAAATAACAATACTCAGTCTTGCAAGTTTTGACCTAACTTCATCATGTTTCAAAGTCACAAATAGACCTGCTGGCAATCCTCACCGTGAGGACAATTCTCCTATGTATTTGCACAACTACTCTGAGAGTATAGGTGGCCAATGAGTACTTCCCTTTTGTCACCATGTAAAAACAAGTAAGAAAAAAGTTCCTTAGATGGGTTCGGTACCCTTGGTAATCTTCCTTCATCAACAGTAAAAAAACCTCAAAAATACAGCAGTTGAAAAGTCAATGGTATAAAGTTAATTTATTACACCCACTTAGGGATAAAGGTATCTAATTTTAAAAAAGGGGGAATCAGAATCTTAAATTAGTACGTGATGCAGTGTAGAGTATCATTGCAGTTCAGAATATTCTATTTCTTGTGCAGCAGGTACTTGAAGTAAACATCACAGTGCCAAGTTTCATTACATGGAGCCCTACATTATGTGTTTTCTGTTCCATAACGTCAGGGAAGTGTTCAAAAATCAGTACAAAACTTACTTTGTCTGAATTCTTCAACTTGCCTGCCTGCATTTTAAGTTTATCAGGAGTCAATAGGTGGTCCAAGTAACATTTTCTCTATCAGACTGTTCAGAACAGATTTGGAAAACTAAAGTTCCTTGGTGTGTGCTGCTGCATGGGTCTGTAGCATTTTTGAGGCCTATTTTCGTATTTTTAATAGATCTATGTGAATTCATGAAAAGTAATAGTGACACCTGAAACTCTGAGCAATGTGGCTGTGACATCCTGTAATATTAAAAAGATGGTAGCTCAAGAGATTCCAAACTTGGGAAAAACTGCACAAAACCAGAGACAGCTGGTAAATAAGAAAGAGGGAACTACAAAAAGTACAGGTAAAAGAGTACAACACATACCCTCTCAAACCTGAGCTCATGGGCTTCCTTCAAGGTACGAATAAAAAGTCCTATTCTCAGTTACAAAAACTCACTTCTAAATTATTTTTTACTGAAAACAATCAAACTCATCTTAAAATTTTTAACTATCTAAAAAGCTTCTCTCTGAGGTACTGCATGATACGGGCTTAGCATTTATTTTTTATCTTTTTTCATCTTTTATTCACTGGGCAAAACAGAATTTGCTCTTTCCACATAAAGGTCATTAGTAGCCTGAAGGTCTATGCAAATCCTTCACACCAAACACTAATAATATTAGAATGGAGTGAGTGATAAAAGAACTAAAGAAATGAAGATTGGAAACTACTCTAAGTAAAAAAGAGGTGGGGGCTAGCAACTTGTCAATACAATGTTTTGACTGTGGATGGTCATAACTTGTGTGCTTTTATAGCCAAGTTCAGAGTTATCCTGAAGACCTGCAAAATCCTTCCAGGTGAGCATCAGAGAAGTTCAGTTTGGATTTTACAGTGTTGCTTTCCTGGTATGTTCCTGTGTCATTCTTTTTTGAAGACATTGACCATATGATGATATTCAAATGGCCAAGCGTTTACAATTTCCAGATCTGCCAAATAGCGAATCAACCTTTATAATTAAAGGTGACAAGCTGACAAGGAAAATGAATGTAAAATTGTATACGTATATGAATTTTTATGTCAGATTGCCGTCTGTGCACTTGTTTTTTCTTTGTCAATAGCCGAAGGCTCATTTCCCTGTACTAGAAGTGCATTTTATATCGAGGCCTTCAGACAGCTCCCCTTCGCCCTAGTGAATTTGCTGATTAATTTTGGATGCTCCTCTTAATTAACACCCCAAAGGAAGTCTAGATTTTCTAGCCTATATTCCATGTAAAACAAGTGAATCTGAAGAACAATGACCTAAGGAGACAGGCGCGCTGTGTCCGAATGACATTACAAGAACATTGAATATCTCACAAGTCAGGACCTGGTCAGGCAATGCCTAGGGAAAATGTAGGCCTTTAATCAGGGCAGAAATGAGATTCATATTAGTCCAATTTCATTTTCTTTATTGCTGACAAAGAGAGGCTGGGATGGATGCCACCTGACAGTTGAAACATGGTGCTCCTATGCAGGAACGGGTGCCCCTGGCCTTGATTAATAATTGGTACCATTTTGACTTGCGGGCAGATAAGTTGATGATGGATGAGAGAAAAAGAGTGAAGTGATTTATTATAAAATTAGGATAAAATAACGAACTGGCTAATTGCACACAAGCCTCACAAAATGTAGCTGTGGAGTCAGAAGTGCAATGCCAGGCAACAATAATTTCCACCTCACTTTTCACAATGAGATCTTAAAGCAAAAAAAAGATAGAGACAACTCTTACTGATGCAGCCGCTATATACAGAAAAAGCCTTGCCCATTCTTATACTTCAAGCAAATAAAATACTGAGACTTATATTTCAGTTTTTATTATTATTGTTGCACTAGAAAAGGGAACAGTAGAACTAAACAGACCACATTAAACCAACTGTTGCTTCTTTGTTAAAGCTAATAAAACCTTGTAATTCTGTAATTTCTTTGCGTACTTTAGCAGGGTAAAAATATCTAAAGTTATGAAACTGAGATGCATATATGTTAAAATCAAAATTCAATCCAAAAAATCAGCTTGCAAGGTCTATTGGAACCTGTAGAAGTGTTCAGCCCTCTTGGTAGGTATCATTTTTCTAGTTCACTTTTTGATGGTCTGAACTTCCGAACCTGTGCTCTGACAGCTATTTTAGAAGCTGAGTCATCTATTGCTTGCTATTTTATGCTGCACGTGTCCGGCAGAGTACAACTGCAGATTAAAAAGACTTCTGTTATAATAACCACTGGCTGTCTGATAAAAATATTTATTTTGCTGTTATGAATCAATGCCATTATATACTTTGCTCTTTACAAGACAAATGCTTGGTCACTTTCTCTTGGAAATTTTTTAAGTCCAACCTGCTATAATTCTTTGAAAAGTTTTGCTACTAGCAATGCCAATCAACATCCAACAGATTTTTTCTGCAAGCTCAAGTATTAAACAAGCTGAAATTACTAAATGAAATACAACTGCCAACAATATTGTCCCAATAAGATGGTTTCAGTCATAAAACTGAAAATTAATGTAGCATGGGGAGCTAAAATTTAATTTTCATGTAATTGATTTCTATTCTACTGCTAAGACAAAAATGTGTCAGTTTCTCCTCATACTCTACAAAGTCTCCCATACTGAATTTGCCATGCAGATTAGGAGACAGGATTTTTGAATAATAATTTGCAAACACCTTATTTTGGTTCAAAAGCCACAGTCATGGCTTAAGAGCGTTAAACTTTTTCCATATTCCTAAAGAAAAATAAAAATGACACATAATATCATGTCCCTTAAACAAATATTACAAGGTTTCAAATCTGATCCAGTCTTAACTGCATACCATGACTGGCAATTTCTTTTTTGGGAAGATTTGAGAAAAGTTAACCTGAATTAATTTCTAAAGTGAATTCTTAAACTAAGTCAATTCCACAGGAAACTGTTTTTCAAAATTTTAAGGTGGCTTTAACATGACATAGCTTCTTGAATTAGAGTAAGCTGAATTAAGAATGTTTCCAAATAAAAGTGTCTACCATTTACTTAAATTCTTTTTAACTCGTGTCCCTGTTTTGTCTGGACTAATCTCAAGCGTACCCTATTCAAAAATCTTCTCACACTGACTCAATTAGAGTTTATTCAGAAAAAAAAAGCATTTCAGGTGAAAGGTAATTTAACAGAAAAATTACAGAAGCACCATCCTTGTTTGTCTGATTCCAAAATTATGACATTTATAATCATGTGTGTCAAAACCCAAAAGATACATCCCATCATGACCATCAGAACACAGACTTGAGAAAAATGCTTGTTACTGTGAGAAAGGAAATTAGAGAGTAATACTGCCTGTGTTGTCCTTGCAAATTGCATTAATGTCTTCTCACCATCAATACCTATGCTCTTTCAATATCTCAGAGGTTTGGCAGTTTAGGGTAAAAGGAAATCATCTTAATTAACTGCAGTGCTTTTAAGATCATGAGGTAAGTAACACTACAAGGACTGACTTGTGCTCTGAGACTCTGCTCTGTACCGGAGACGAAGCAGCGTGGCTGGCTATGACAAGGACACTCTTCTGTAGGCCACGTTGTAAGAGGAGCTCAGGCCATCGTGTCCCTTGTCTGTATGAGGTTGGTGGTAGGCATGAACTAACTCTACATCTCTTCTACCTTGCCTCTGATATCTTTGCTACCACTGGGACTCATGACTAGCAGAGCCGAGGCTTTCCTTTTCTCCATACTGCAAACATGACAGCATTGGGGTAGCATCACTAATGCTTGGGAGGCTTGTGACTGAAACAATAACATTAAATCAAAGGTTAGGACAGCTGAACAACTACCCACCGATTATTGAAAGACATCTCAGAGCAGCTTCAAGATCAGAAGGGAAATTGAAGTCTATGTTCTCTATAGAAAGAAAATTAGAAAGACAGATGCCCAACTAGCACTGAATCTGCAACCACCATTGCAAAATATAGAAAAAATGTTTCTACAAATACGTTAATAAGGGAAAAAGAAGGGCCGAGAAGAGTCTCCATCCTTTTTTGGATGCAGATGAGAACATTGCCACCAAGGATGAGGAAAAGGCTGAGGTACTTAAGGCCTTCTTTGTCTCAGTCTTTAACTGAAAAATCAGTTATACTCGGGGTACTCAGCCTCCAAGCTGGTAGACAGGGATGGGGACTTGATGATCTTGGAGGTCTCTTCAAACCTTGATAATTCTGTGATCCTATGAGTCTATTTACCACTTTCTTAAGATTTGGTTTCAGGATTCAGATACTGAGGAATTTCTGTCATGGAACTTGTGTCTGCCCACTAGCTATGTCACAGGCAGATAGAAAAACAAAAGGAGATAAATCTCTATGGTCTTGGAAGGAAGTGGAAAAAGTTAAAGAAATATGGTTTCTCCACACTACTACATCCAAGAGCAACCTATAAGAAGTCGAAGTGGTGGCCTTTGAGTGTGATCTGGACTCTGGGAAACCTGCTTGAAAAACGAGAATTTAGGTTATGAGTCATATAGACTTCATTGAAGCAGCTATTTTACTATATACAGGACTTCATCTAGAACTGAGTGACTCCAAGGAGAGAAAATTAAATCCTATGAATGTTACCCATTCCTAAATAACTGATTTTATCCTCCTGAGAAGGCTCCCAGCTCTTCATCTTCGTGATACTCCTGTTCCTGTCATGACATTGCAGCAGCTTTGGGATGTGAGCATCATGCCATCAGCATAGACTTTTAGATCAGTATAAGACTAATCTTACTGCAAAAATCTTTGACTGGGTCAGGCCTGGATCTGTGTCTGGCTCTGTCTCTCTCAGAAGACTATAACTTACTCTTTTAGGAGTTGCATTTGAACTGTGTTTTGTGTCAATGTGGGATAAAGAAACAAGAGGTCTGCATGTAATTTGGATTTTTCTAAGTATCTCATTTCAATCTAATGTACTGTTGTGTAATTAAGCCAGTAAGTCTATATGACCAGCCCATTTCAGGACTTGGTCTGCTATCTTTAGTCAGTGACAAATTCTGGTTTCCATTGCTTGTTCAGAGATGATAACAGTGTGATTTACAGGTATAAGTAACAAATTAGATCAATTAAAAAGACTAAGAGTGGCACCTGTCTAAGTGTAGGGTTGCACTAAATGATTTCCACATCTTTGTTTCCTGTAGGACCCTGCATTTGCAGCCTCTCCTCAGGAAGGTTAACAATGGGAGAGTTGTTTCTTAATGCCCATGAACCAAGAAAGCAGCCTTATCCTGCAGCCCAGTGATATGATTATAATCTCTGAGTGAAAACAACAGCCGTATTTTTCAGCTCCATGTGTACAAATGATCCCTGTGTTTCATACAGTTCTTGACTATGCCATCTTGGATTGCCCAATTTGTTACAAGCCTGTATTGTGAGCTGCCTTTGTATAGCACAGCTGAACTAAAAGTCAGATACATGCTCCTCTTTCTTTGTGTACAATTGTCAGCATTTTGTATTCTCGTAGACCTTTATAAAATATTTCAAAGTTTTTGCAGTCTTAGGAAATTTTCAAGTAATCTGATTTATTTTTTCCAGTAGTAGAGGGGACAGTATGTAATTTTAAAATTAACAGAACTAGATTTGTGATATTTCTATCCCTTCTATCTCTATTATTGTCTAATGAAACTTAATCATTTTATGATAGGCCATATTAATACAGAAACTCTTTAAAAGCTGTGCTTAAAATGAATGATGAAATCTCTATTTTTATTATTCCAGTTAAAAGCTTAGAAGCACATCTGCATTTTATTAGAGCGTGTGCTTCTTTGGACACTGGAGACTTAATCCAGTTGACTAGTAAATATTTGACACGTAACACTCTTCCAAGGCAAAATTATGGTAGGAAATCAAGAAAACAGGCTTTTCATAGCAGCTTCAAGAGGAGACATCAGGCCATCCAAGAAGCCCAAGAGGTGAAAAGGGTATGGACATACTCAGATTCCTCATTCCCTGTTGCTTTTATAGTAAGAGATTCTCTGGTGTTGCATAGTGGAACAATATTCTTCATTAGCTGGCCCTGGAGTTCCAGGAAAAGAATAATAATGTTCCTCCTCTCAGTATATATATTCAAGGTCTTGGGGACAAGCGCTTTTTTGTACAATCTTCCTCTCAAGTCAGAAGTATTTGGTTCCAACTCTTTCTCCTCTACCTCTCAGATACATCTGGCTCCTCTGAGGCATGGTCAGAAGTTTATACTTCTGCAAGCACAGTCTTTCATACCGTAATACAATGTCATCTCCTTAGAATGGAAATTCAAAGTGGGAAGGAACCCAATACTTGATCTCACAAACCAGTCCCTACAATGTTTGAAGGAGAAATTTCAGGTTTTGTGCTCTCAGGTTACTATTTAGTTTCAAAGTGATAAATATAATTTATGCCCCTAGAGCTCTTCAGTCTAGATCACAAGTTATATTTAGGCTGGATTGAGTACTGAAAAATATTTACACTAAAAATGTTTAGATTAGTATCTTAAAAGAAATGCACTGCGAGTTAATGCGGGAGGATTAATATTCCTGTCATATTCCTCCTGAGAACCATCATCCAAAAAAAGAAGATCTTGTCACCCTCTTAGAACAAGTTGAATTAAATCCAAGAACTAAGTGATGTGAATTACCTTCATATTCCTGGAGCTATTCCCTGTAAGTAATGGCGATCACATACGCTGGTAAAGCAGCCCAGGAAAAATGTCTAGACTGATGTCCATAGTGTGCCTGTGCAGGGAATAGGGAAGATTTTCAAGTAAAGGTCTGTTAATCTATTCATGCTGATGAGTTTTCATAACAGTTTACTATATGATACACCAATTTGCATGTGGTATTTGCACTGCAGTTGTAATCCCATGCTTATTTGCACTCTGCAGACTCATGTGTAAATCTGTGTGCGGTAGTACAGCGGAAAAGGCCTGATCCATGAAAAACATCTCATGTGTGTGAAGACAAGCAAAATGCGGAAAAGAAATTGGGTGCAATATAGTCAAATGTATTATGCCTTCTGTTCTACTTCAGTGTTTATTATATTGTCATTCTTTCCCTGAGTGCTGGAAACATCCTCTGTCAGAGGATCAAATTCTGGAGAGGAGTGCAAAGAATTATCCATTGCCACCCAGTTTTCCAGATTTCCAGAAATGTTCCTAACAGGTCCCTGTTTTTTTAATGATACAGACTCTTCCTGTGAACTAGATCTGAAGGTTAATAGCTCATTTGCTATCCTATGCTAAGGAAACATTTTGAATCATTTAGTTGGGATTGAATTTCAACCTGAATTTTAGCCAGAAACCTGTATGTGAAAGTCCCCAAACCCCATTAGTTATACTTTGTGGTGTCCTAGCAATTAGGTTTCAAACTTTTTATACATATCACAAATTTAAAATAGTTTTTATGTTCCGTTCTATGGCGTTCCTACATTTATATACTTTCCTTTTATTTAATGACTTCACAGAAGGTATTCCTTGTCCTAGAATAAGAGATGCATTAATTAAATTATTCAGTTAAATTTTTTCCAAAACAAATGGAATTGCTGAATATGGCCATGCTTGATGATTACACATAGGTGGCCCCTCACAAAATTGATGTGAGTTACTCTATAAGGGATTCTTTAACTATCATTTAATGAGTGTTATTATTATCATTTGCCGAATTATTTAAAGCTATCTTCAGGCAAACTTAAATTACTGTATTTATTTTTTAAATAGAAGCTATTTATTGCACTTTGCTCTTTCTGTAACTTACCTGTTTTCCCTTGTCACATCAACATCCTTCCAAGACATGATTATTCTCTTCACCCCATTACAGCAGGTTTTTTAAAGAAAATCTCCAATTATAGAGGAGATTTCTTGGCAGTACATGCTATAAATGCATGAGCCTTTGAAAAAGGTTGAGAGGTGTAATAAACTGAGTTATGACGATTTTCAAAAGGTGACCAGTAATATAAAAAAAAAAAAACCAACAAGAAATGTCTGCGGCTAATGCAATTGGGCTGCGTGGGTGGGTGTTTATTTGGAAAGGTGGATTTACTGTGGGAGAAGGGCCACAGCAGGGAGGTGATTGCCCTCTCCCTGGATTAGCGCTTCATGGTGGTCCAGGAGTGTGGCTGTAGTGCCGGCCAGAACCTGCTGTGCCGACCCATTCTGTGCTTCATCCGGCCCTGACAGGCTGAGCAAACACATAAACCTGTCCCAGGGAGGCCACTGCCTAAGCAAAGCAAAATTTCAATACCTTGAAGCATAAAAGAGCACCTTTTCCAAGAGGGGTCGTATTCTTGATCTCCACAGGGCTAACAAATAAAATCTCGTACAAGTTAGTGCTGATGACAAAGGGATGGAAAACACCTCTGTGGCAGGTGAGCACTGAACTTGGGCCACTTACTCTGTGAACTAAAGCAACAGGGGCTGCCCCACCACTTCCCTTTGTGGGTCTATTTGAAGTCACTTGATTAATGTTGTATGTGCAAGTCTATTGAGGCATTTAAAAGAATTGTTTACCATAGCCTTATAATCAACCTGCCTTAGCAGCACCCTATTACCTGTGATAACAGGGCTGCTGCAATTTGGATCTGAAAGAGAACCACCTCAGATGGGCTCTCGGATGTTTTAGTGCTAGTATGCTGCCCTGTTATCTTCATTCGTAATATGTTTTCAAGAACAGCGATTTGCATTTCAGTTGGATTACACCTTTTAATGTATCACGAACGTAAAGTGGCTGCAGTGAAAACTCACATCTCCACTAGTTTTCAAACGATGCATTTGAGGCTTCAGTGAAGAAGATTACAATTACAATTAAAATCAAAAGCTTGTTCATTCTTTTAATGACACATACTAACCCTTTCTATACTAAGCCTATCATGGTGCTATACAATCATGATTTTTTTTTTTTTTACATGAAATAGCTGCATGCAGTCTGCCTTATCATCCACTAAACACAAATGCTGTTCTTCCTGAAAAGGAGCACATCCCACACAGTGAGTTCATAGGACAATTTACCTGGACAAAAAATATAGAAAAACACACAAAAAAAGGAATCAGGAGAAAGGAAAGTCCACTGGTGGGGTTTGGGTTGCTGGTTGGTTTTTTTTGGGGTGGATGGGGAGTGTTTTAAAGTGGGGCATATTTTAGTAACAGACCTAATTTTCCTGGTATCTGACAAGATATATAGTTACAAAGACATCAATTGAAAGCATAATTTTATTGGAAGAAGTATAAAATATGGGTTATTTTTCTTTTAATGGGCATTACATGAATAAAGAAAGGTTTGTTGGTTTTGCTCTTTTTTTTTAATTTTCTTTTTTTAATCCTGTAGTTTTCTCACAGCAGTAAATTTTCACTATTCTAAATTTACTTTTTTTGTAGTAATTCACAATAATTTCCATCTAAGGCCTTTTATTTCACTTTAGAAGGATTTGCAAATGGCAGACATTCATGTCCTTACCTGAGTCGCACTCATATCCTTCATTTGGAAAATGATTGAAAATTCTTTACATAAAAGTTCAGATTTTTGGTGAGACTAAAACTTACTCAGATGGTGCATGACAGAAATATCTGGGTGAGAACTTTTGCTGTGGTATTCAAAAGCTTCAGCTCCAAGCCAAAACCTTGCCTAGGCTCAAGCAGCCTAATGGTTTATATGTACCCTAATTCTTTCCGTTCGTAATTGCCAGGCTGGGACCACCCCATTACCTCAAGTACATGTTTCTGTCTCCTTGAGAGGTCAACCTGTGTCCCAGGACAGAAGAGATTCCGACTCCACAACAAAGGGCTGAGGACTGGCTGTAGCAGGTGCTGCTTACCCTCCACAGAGAGCCACCAGATACCAGCCATTAGGTGGTGGCATGGGCAGAGTCCAAGGCTCTGTCTCCAGAGAGGAGGCGAGGAATTGGGGGAGAGAAGAGCAGTGTCATGAATAAATAATGTGATTTCAGCAAACCAAATGAACAGGTTATTATTTTTCTGTTTTTCAAAGACAGATGAAAGTCCTGGAAGGCACCAGGCTCTGATACATGAATGTCCTGTCTCCTACAACTCAGCAGACATCATGGCAATGCCTACTGTTTTGTGGCTAGAGATATGAATGCCTTATAGACAAGAAGGCAAGGTTCTCTCAATTACTTCTGAACAGTCTGAAAGAAATGGGAACGTTTCAGCCTATTGTCTCAAAATTTTCTGAGTTAATGAAAAATTACGATTTACTAAAGCTAGATAGCTATATCCATAAATAATATTTAAAACTGAATCAAGTGTCTGAGTCAAGTCAAAGATTTCAGTCTTTCACACAAAGATAGATTAAAGCACCTTTCCAAAATGAAATATTGGAAATCAAGGCTTCTAGTTTAACCTTAACAGAGGAGTAGGTGGCATTCCCTTCACTGAACTGAAATATTTTGAAGGCAACTGTATCCTGAAAGTATGTCTTTGAGGTTTTCTCTATATTTAGCAGGAAGAACAGGAAAGTCGTGCTGACCTGAAGATTTCTCATACCTAACCCGACCAACATTTGGTGAAAAAAAGGTTTCTGCCTTAATGGTAGACCAAAATGGAATTTGCAAACAGGTTACACAAAGCAGTCACACACATTTTAGCAAAATGTTATCTTGATATTTCTCTCCACCTACTCATATCATTTTATATTCTGACTAAATTCAGTATTATTTTCCTTCAGGCAAGCCTTTCTTCTCAGGTATTCAACAGTATGGGAAGGGCAGGCTTAAAACAGACTGAAAACATCTCACAGATTACCTAAGGATCATAACACATTAATGAGGAAATAAGATTTTTTATTTTCATGTAGATATTTTTAATACTCATTAAAAACAGCATAAAGAAACCTTAAATCTGGTGGCGAAAGTGATGACAGAGTGATTTACAAATGTCATTGAGGTGTTCCAGGGGAACTGCCTTTCAAACACCTCATACACTTCATTCATCTCTGTGAGACGATTTTCTGGTTGTTCTGCAAAAATGCATCATTGAGCAGGTGGCTCAGCCTGACCCCTTGGCATCAGTTCAGTGTTCAACAACAAAACTGTGATTTCAAAAGTAATCAGAGGTGGTTTCAAAATTAGTATGAGATTTAAATTATTATTCTTTCTTTTTCTTTTTCTTTTAAACTGAGCTTTCCTCTTTTTTCAACTGTCACACATTTGTACTGTGATTAGGTTTTACAGTGGTCGCTTTCATTATTCTCTTTCCTTTTCAGTTTATGAAAAAACATGGACCATTTCATAAAGGGTCTTAACAAAATGAATTTGGTCATCTGTGATAATCTGTACTAGATTACCTAATTTTCTCAAAAGATCTTGGTGAAAGAAATTATGTGGAAGCACTTCCAGACAATTCAGTGGGAAATGTGACCTTGTTTTCCCTGAAGGCTATCTTCACATGCCCAGCTCAAATGTCTTGTGTCATCTTCTCCAAGTTAAAACCTAAGAAGTTCTGAAGAAGTAGCACATTTGGACACCACTGCAGGGCTCTGCTACCCATTGCTCACTGTTCTTCAGGTAAGGAATCTCTAGTCCTGCTCTCCTACAGACTTGGAAGGATCTTTCATAATTTTACCTGTGAGGGATGACCACCTGCATACAGGCCCTGTACTTCTGCTTCTTAGTCACCACCCATGCCTTGACAACCTGACTTGACTTGAGCCACAACAATTTTCCCTATGAACATTCTGTCCATTAGAGAAAGGAAGCTCTTGGATGAGGTGAGATGAGTTGGTCAGAGCACGGGGTTATTAATGCCAAGGTCACAGGTTCAATCCCCATACAGACCATTCACTTAGGGGTTGGACTCCATGATCCTTGTGGATTCCTTCCAGCTCTCAGTATTCTGTGTTTCTATGACAAAAGAAAATGCAATTATAGCCTTCACGTATTCATTTCTAAGTCTGCTGCTACTCTTGAAACTGGCACCCAAGGAAACAAGAGGTACGCAGCACATTTCTGTGAAGGAATGCTTTTGTTGATTTGTAGTCCTGAAAAGCATCAAAAAGGGAGAAAATTTTCATGGCTTGTGTGATCTAAGAGGAAGGGTTTTTTTGGACATCAAATTAAACTTGTACTGGGTATCACACTATGAATTAAAACAACAATATTTGGCTTCATTTTTCATCATCTATTAGAGATATTTCAAGAGACAATCACTTTCAATTAAATAAACACATTTTATAAATATTATAATAATTGATTTATTTGGAGGATTTATCACTATGATTTTAACAACAATGAAGATGAAAAAAAGACATTTGGTACATTTCAACCTATCTGACTCCATGTTTCATCAGTAGGCAAAGATTTCACACAAGATTTTTCACACAAAATTTAAATTCATTTCAAATAACCAGCAATTCCCTGGCAGACTATTTCTAAAATTGCCATCAGTCATTGTCCCTTACAATTCAGAAGCTACTCTGTTTTGATTGCCCATTTCAGGTAAAAGAAAAAAAATAGTACCCATGTTGCTCCAAATGAGAAAAGGTCATATTGCTAATGGAACTGAATATAAATCTGACATGATTTTCATGTTACACATTACATCATTAGCTACAGATTTATAGGGAGAGAGCTAATATATTAAAGACTGTAACACAGCTTTCTTTCTCAAACCCACCTAATTTTTGAAGTTAGGCAGCACTAAACTTCTTCCTATAAGAGTATCCAAAGTATTTTTCTTTTATTGGCTCTTTCCTTTAAGTGAAGACCGCAGAGCTGTTGAATATTTCATGGGTAGAAAAACACCTGCAATACAAAGTTTTACCAACAAAATCTTTGGGGAAAGGGAGAAATGGGAGGAAGGAGCTGTAAGGACAGTTCTTCAAAGAAGTCTTTGGAAAAGGGTCTCCATTTCATTTTCCACATCAATAACACCTCCTTCACCCCTTAATACTTACTTCCTTTCGTTCCGTTCCATAGTACTGTTCAGTCATTTCAGTAGTTTTCTCTGAATTAAAGAGTGTCTCCTGAGCTGGCTAAACCATTTTAAAGCTAAAAATTTAAGCAGAAAAATTGAACAATGGAAAAAAAATAAAAAGGACATCCAAATGTAGTAGCTGTAAATTTGTACAAATCTGTGATATTGAAATAATAATCAGAAAAATATTCAAATGTACATTTTAAATTGATTTCTTCCATATTCTACTGTTCAGTCCTAATAGACCTGTCACCTGGATTTCAAGAACACATTTGAACTCAGGAGTATCAAGGGTGACAAAAATTTTGTATTTCACTAAAGACTGTCCCATTCCAGACATTGGATGAACTCTCATGAACAAAAATGTGTAGAACTCTCTTCTGACTGATGATTGCTAATAGGCAACAATGACACAAAACCAAAAACCAAACCAAACCAAAGAAACTAAAACAGACACACAAACCTAACCAAACCCAAATTAAAAAAAAAACCACCAAAACCACAAAACAAAACAAAACAAAACAAAACCAACAAAAACAAAACAAAACAAAACACCACAACCACACCCAACGATAATACAACCAATAAAATCTATTCAACCTGTTCCAAAGAGAAGTAAGGATACCAATCACTTGGTAAAGTCCACTTACAGCTCTTGTTCTTATACAAAGGTTTCTTAGGTAGCATGATGGCTAGTGAATGCACAAAACCTAAGAAATAGAGACAGAAAAAGAAAAAAACTCAAAACAAATCTAATCGCCCTCCCTGTCTACAAGAGGTTTCATCCTTTGAAACCTTTATTTGTCATTCTGTTCTCAGGCTTCAATGGCACATGGTAGAAAGTACTGGCTTGTCAGACAAGAAGGGAAGTCCAATATTCAAATT